>CALNHX010001834.1:0-203298 GCA_940337035.1 Agriotes lineatus | reverse complement strand
AAAGTCTTAGGCGCTATCCGCCCAGTTTTTACTTTGGATCAAGAAGTAGAAATAGTTCAACATATCCAGGAACTGGAAACTCGATTTTATGGTCTCACTAAAAAAGACGTTAGATCACTTGCTTATCAGTTAGCTGAGAAAAACGGCTTGAGGCATACTTTCAACAGAGAAACCCAGTTTGCTGGGGAAGACTGGCTAAAGGGATTTCGTGACAGACATCCGGAAATTAGTCTTCGCACACCTGAAGCCACTAGTGCGGCCCGAGCTAGAGCCTTCAATAAGCCTAGTGTTGATAGATTTTTTGCTCTTTTAGATGAATGCATTAGTCGATTCCCATACAGCCCTATGAGAGTTTTTAATGTAGATGCGACGGGACTTACAACCGTGCAGTCTAAATCGAGCAAAATTTTTGCACTAAAAGAGCGAAAACAAGTAGGCAGCCTCACATCTGCGGAAAGAGGAGTTTTATCAACAGTTGTCGTCTGCATGTCTGCTGGTGGCTCATTCATTCCCCCAATGATAATTTTTCCTAGAGTGAGAATAAAGGAAGAGTTAATGGACGGAGCTCCACCTGGGACTGAATTCGCCTGTCATAAATCAGGATGGATGCAGCTGGAAATTTTCACTAAATGGTTTGAGCATTTTCTGAAGCATGCGAAGCCTACAACCGAAGACCCTTGCTTATTAATACTAGATGGGCATGTTACACATACAAAAAACTTGGATTTCATCAATATGGCGCGTGATAATTTCGTGACTGTGTTGTGTCTACCGCCCCATTGTAGTCACAAATTACAGCCACTTGATGTGGCATTTATGGGGCCCTTAAATACGTTTTATGTTCAAGAGATCGAAAAATATCTTAAGAATAACCCAGGAAGAACCGTATCACAATTTCAAGTTGGCAAATTTGTTGGTGCTGCATATCTTCGAGCAGCAGTGCCTACAACAGCCATAAATGGCTTCAGACATTGTGGAATTGTTCCGTATAATCCACATCTGTTCAGTGATGTAGATTTTGCTGCAGCTGAAGTTACTGATAGAGATGTTGAAGTTAGAGAAGATTATCCGGAAAACGAAAATTCCAATGATGAAGACAACAAAGCAAATGATGCAGCAGATCCAATTCCTTCAACCTCGCAAACTAACAAACGACCTGTTGATCAAAACATGCATAATATCCAAAATAGTGGACCAAGCTGCTCGGAGTTACTCGTCAGTCCAAAAGACATCGTTCCGATTCCAAAATGTAAAACGGAAACGCAGAGAAATCATAGAAAAAGAGGTTCTACCGCAATAATCACAGACAGCCCTTATAAGAATGAGCTAGAAATAGCAAAGGAATCTAAAAAACAAGCAACAGTTAAACGACAACTTTTCGAAAGTAAGAAGACGAAAAGCAAGGTTGTGACAAAGAAATCAAGAATTCCTGTTAAAGATGACACAAGCAGCAGTGACGATGATGCGCAGGAAGATGTCGAGTGTCTCTACTGCTCAAGCCTTTTCTCAAAATCTAAAAAAGGGGACGGTTGGATATGCTGCTCAGTGTGCAAAGGATGGGCGCATGAAGAATGTAGTGGATGCGATGAAGACGACGATGTATTTACATGTGAACTATGTTCCTAAGCTATATTTTATATGTAATAAATGCTAAAGTACTGTTGCATTACATGTGAGATTATTTTACATTACCTACCTACCTACTTTTATTATGGTCACTTTGCCCCAAAATATGGGTGACCACTTTGCCCCGCTGTATGGGGTAAAGTGGTCATCTGCACATATTTTACAAAATATTTTGTATTAAAACAAAAAATAAAGTTAAGGCTTTAATTTTTTTACTATGACTATAATAATGTTTGGGCTGCATTGGGTACTTGGTTTCATAATAATATTGCTCTTTATTCCAAATCACGGGATTTTTGAACCTTAGGGTGGCCACTATACCCACATCTCCCCTAACCATGGACGCATTCGTATATTGTTGCTGGCACTGTCAGTCGATGTCAAATTAGAGGTTATCAGGTTAGGTTTTTCGTCAGTCTGACACCAACTGACGCAAACCTAACCTCGAATTTGACAGCAACAGCGTCTTCAACAATACACTTCAGTATTACCAATCGTGCCATTTGTGGGCCCATGTCCTATTGGTTGAATTTGAGGTCCGCCCACATTCTGCGGACCGTTACACCTTGTATTCTTTACACCATGTGTAAAACTATAACATCTTCCTTATCTTGAATGTGTGTAAAAGAAAATGATGTTTCTAATTTTCCTAGCTTTTTTGTTACATCGTGCAACTCTTTCTCCAGTAACATATTTTCAGCTTCGGTTAATACACTTCAAGTTGATGGCTGCGTTTCTACACTTCTGCTTGTACATGCCTGAACCTGGACAGCATTTTCCTGTTGAACAGCAGCCACGTTCTTAGTTCTTCTGTAAAATGAAACGCGATGTTAATAAACCGTATTTTATATCACCAAGGCTTGTCTTTTTTCTGCCAGGAGGAGAAGGAAACACATGGCTGCGAGTCGCATTATGTTCGAAGATAGTTGGGCCATGCTGCTTTAACCCATCTCTAAAATGACAACTACACAGCCTAGAGCCATCATTGGGTTCTCTGTCTGCTCTTCTAAATAAGGCAAAAAATTACAAAAAAAATTAATAACTGACAAATGCAAAAATTTGAATTTTCAAAGAGTTTAACATAACCTCTCTTTTACCTTACAAGTTTAATCCATCGTCGTCTTTCCGTTGGATCGTTTGGAAACGTGAAAAACTTACAACAATGTTTTTCATTGTAATGTTTACAGTCAGGCGCAAAGCACATCATCGTAATTAAATACAAACTTAATTTAGGCACTTTAAAATACAACAGGTGAACGTTCGCAATGCTTACCATGCAGTACTTCTTTATAACGTCAGTTAATAAAGCTTAAAATCGATTGCCAGAGCCAATAACCAGTTGTTTGGATCGGAACGGGGTTGTCAAGGCAAGAACGTGGCGGGGCGAGTTGGCAAGGTTACCGTTGCGTTCCCCCCTTCAAAGCGTATCAGTAGCCATGGAACAGTGGTCCAAGCAAGAACGATCGTTCGCCGGGAAGGCATTTTATCAAACCGGTAGTTATGCAGCCGCTCAACGCCGCTTCCGGACTCATTTCCAGATTAATCGTAATCGGCCCGTGCCCTCTGTTAACCCAATAAAGTTGTGGGTACAAAACTTTTAAAACATCGGTGAAACGAGTAACAGAAGAGGTGGTAGTGCGAGATCAGTGCGAACTACCGCGAATGTTGAACGCGTAAGAATCGCTGTGACAAGAAGCCCTCGGAGATCAGCGCGTCGACAGAGTCCTGAGCTTAAAATTTCATACAGGACTGTCCAAAGGATCTTGAGGTTAGATTTGCACTATCACCCCTACAAAATTCAAGTGGTTCAAGCTATGAATGAAAACGATTTCGCTGCTCGACGGCGCTTTTGTGAAACATTTTTGGAAATGATTGCAGAAAACGAGAAACGTGTCCACTTGCTCTGGATGAGCGGCGAGGCGCATTTTCACCTCTCTCGACTACGTAAATAATCAAAATTTTAGGTATTGGAATGATGAAAACCCTCAAGAACTCCACCAAGAACCTCTCCATTTGGCCAAGGTAACAGTTTGGTGCGCACTATCTTCAACGGGAATCATAGGCCCATTTTTTTTAAATGAAAGGGAGCAAGCTGTTACCGTGAATGCGGAGCGCTACTCGGAAGTGTTACGAACATTCTTCATTCCTCGCGTTCGTGAACATGGACTGAATGATGAAACCTTATTTCAACAAGATGGAGCCACAAGCCACACGGCCCGTGTGAGCATAAATTTCCTCAACGAAGTTTTTCCCAATCGGATGATATCCCGGAACGGAGCGATTCCTTGGCCTCCACGTTCACCCTACCTCACCGCATGTGATTTTTTTCTTGCGGAGCTACCTAAAGAAAAAAGTTTTCGAAGAACGGTCTCGTACTCTTGAAGAATGGAAGGTGAGGATACGTCAGGAAATGGAAAGAATCCCTCAGCAGATTGTTACGGCTTTTCGGCACTCCCTGTAGTTCCGCATTGCTGGTTTTACGCCGTCGTTAATTTGCGATTTCTGTGGGGCTTGTTATCGTTATCTTCAGGCTTGGCTTTGGCCTTGCTCGACAGCGTTGAGGCTGAAGCGCTCTCAAGGCCGCATTCTTTTTGTCTGAACGCGTCGCTTTTGGTTTGGCGCAAAGCTGCGGAGATGTTTGATGCTGGTTTTGGTGATCCATTTTCTGCCACTATACGGCACTTCAGATTTTGGTAGTTATGGAAGCTTTGGGGCCTCGCTGCAAAGCGAAGCATTTAGTATTTTGGACATTATGCTGGAGAGATTATTCTACGCCATGCCGCATCTAGCCTAAGTTCCGCTTTATATTGTTGGTCGTTTAGAAAAGGTTTGCATGCATTTATTTTGGGTTTCGTTTTCCTTAGCAATCAGTCTGGAGCAAATCAGTCCGAGTAAGCAGTCTTGGTTAAATCAGTCCGAATATTCAGTTATGGGCCATTAGTTCCGAATTTCGAGTAAGCAGTTTCGAGTAACCCGTTTTGGGGCTTAGCTCGACGTTTGGATCCCAGCTTTCGCCGCCGCTAGCTTCTGTGGGCGACCTTGGCTTGCTGCGTTTTCGTTGCGAAAGTCTTCAGCTCGCCTGGACTCTGGATAAGCATGCTGGAAGTGCTCGACGGAAGCCACTAACAGGTTTTACTCTAGACCAGTGATTCCCAAAGTGGGCGATATCGCCCCTTGGGGGGCGCTGCAACGATTCAGGGGGGCGATAGTAGCCTCGGATGCATTTGGGGGACGGTGAATAAAAATAAGGGGGCGGTGAAAGCTTAAAGAAGGAAGAGAAGATAAGATGATATAGAAAAACCATTCGTACATATTTCATCTGTTGTGTAACATAGTGTAACATTATTTTCAAAATAAACACACAACATGCAAGTTACAGATTTATTTAATCCATGAAGACTATTTACCCTTACTAAATGTTCTTATTCTTCTTCATACCATTTATTACTTTATTTATTCAGTCTGTTTATTCTCCGTTTCTTTAATTTTACTTTATCACACCATTTAATACACCATCCAGAAAGTAAATACCATTATAATAAAGGGATTTTATTATTCGAGTGCGTTTACTCAAAATACAAGTTACAAATTCAGAAAAGATTTGTTTATTTTAAAAATATCGTTTTCTCTAGCAATAATAATTTATACAAAATTTCTATACGATATATTTTATTATAACATTTCATAATTGACTTTCAGATAATCATTTGAGTTTGGCTTTCACTTTAGTTATGCCGGTTATCAGTTAATACCTACAAATTAAAATCTAAGCTCTGATGTTACCAAACAACTATCCCAATTAAATCAACTTATATGCTCGAACCTTTTTAATAAACTATTTGCAATTTAACAGTAACTGTATCTAATGTATCATTCATTAAACATTTCTCAAATATTTATGTTGTACTTTTAATGTATAAATCCTTCCTTGTACTTTTTAATTGCTAATTAATTTACTCTTTCAAAATAATTTCCAACCTAGAAATACTCTTCTAGATAATTATCAGTCTCAAGAAGCTACCACTACAATATCTTTCTGTTTGTTCGGTTAAAGAATGTAGATTTCCAGGGGGCGCTGAGTAATTTTTTTTTCTGAAAAGGGGGCGGTAGGCCAAATAAGTTTGGAAACCACTGTTCTAGACTGTACTTATATAATTATTTGATGACGTATCCGTTCGCGAATTTGTGCAGCCGCTTCTCGGCTTGCGGTAAGTTAGATTCTGATTTTCTCAAACGTCCGCTCAACCATTTTTAGTTGTTATGCAGTTACCAGTAATTTATGGTTCATTTATGTAAGTGTTTGTAACTGTAATGTAGGATAATTTTCATTGTTTGTTGGCATTCCTAAGATTGCTCAGTTTTAGACATTCCGGCATCTTAGTAGCGCACTCGCTATTTTAGAAGCGTACTACGAGTGCTTGAGTAAGCTTGTACATTAAATGCTTTGTCGATTGTTCTGTGATATTTAAATGCCAATTATACTGTAATGTTTTACTGTGGTTATTGGGCAATTGTATCCAAGTAGCTATGTCAGGTATGATTTTGAGAGATTAGCCAACGGGAAACCTTTTGATGCTCCGTGATGTACTGGACAATTTTCGACATCGCCTGCAAGAATGCATCGATCGAGATGGACGACATCTTAATAATGTTATTTTTAAACATTGAATAATATGTTTCTTAAATGCTTTTTAACGTAGATTAACATGGTACAAATAAAATTTTTAAAAATGCACCCGTTTATTTCTTACAGTCATTTAAAAAAAGCAGGTTTGACTGCTGCACCCAGTATAGTTACTAATGATGATATGGATATGAGTGAAGAAGAAAATGAAGACTGGAAGGCAGAAAATTTCCAGATGGAAAGTGGTCGATGGGTTATAGTAAAATATTGTGGAAAAAATAGTAAAGCATTTTGTTGGACAAGTGCTAAAATAACAAGACGACAGATGGAATATTAAATTTACACGACGAAATAGAACTCGTTTTCAATTTAAATGGCCTCAGGAAGTCGATGAAGACCAAGTTCTTGATGAAAATATAGTTCGTGTGTTGGCAGAACCTAACACTAACAAGCGAGGAGATTTTTTTGAATTTGCTGTAAGTTTTGATGGCATTCAACGTTTATGTTAAAATTAATGAGTAATAACTTGTGTAAAATAAACATAATATACTACTTTAGCATGAAATAGATATGATATACTATTTCATTCAAACACCGCATTGTAGGTAAGTACTTGTACTACTTGCTCTTGCCCCGCAAACCCAGTAATGAAGTTAAATGTAAAAATCGTATACAATCGCGCACTTGCCTCGCTTTCGGGGGTAAGTGCGTACTCACGAAAGAAATTACCACAATTTTATTTTTATGAAAATTTAATCGATGTAGACGATATAGAAAGGTTGACTACAGAAAAATCTATTATCAATAGTAATACAACAAGGGCGAGATACACTTACCGATAATTTTGCACACGCCAAGGGTCGAGTGCTGGTTGCAATGAAAACTGCCCCGAGGGCAGTTTCCTAAAGGCAACCAGCACGATGACCCTTGGCACGGGCAAAATTATATGTAAGTGTGTCGCCCGCGCTTATATATTGAAGATTATTACACAAAACCTATATACGAATTATGATTTAAAATTGATCTAATAACGCCGTAAATTCAAGTTGCCTGTTTCTTGTATTTCCATAGTAGCAACACCAATTTGTTCAAACAAACAAAAAATCTGTCACGCTTTCACGAATATGCAAAAAGTGATAGTTTGCGCTTCGGGGAGGCTACTCAAGGTGAAATTAATCTAGCAATTGATAGGGCAACGACAGAGAATGCGAAGAGGTCAAGTTCTTATGTGTGGAAGCAATTCATGGAGTTTTGTAGTGAGCGGAGATATGAACTGGCGAAAACAACACCCATTGAAAAACTTGCTGAAATAATGAAAGATTGAAGCTACAATATGAAGAAGCGGAGTGGAGAAAATTATAAAGAATCGGTAATTAAAACTATATGGAATGTCACCGCAAAGCAGCTGCAAAAATTGTACTTTGAAGATTTCAGGATAGAATTTGATCCATTTAGTGACCTGGAGTTCAAGCAAAGCCGAGAAGCTCGCAACGCAAAAAGGTATGAATTGCAGAATGTTTCTGAAAAACGAAAATGCAGTTCGTCAGCGCTCACTGATGACGAATACAAGAAAATTGTTAGTACGTTTGATGAGGATACACCGGATGGGCTGCAAAAGAAATTTTTATTACATTGCTAGTTATGAATTGGCTTGGCGAGGAGGAGAGGCTGCAGTGGCACAGTTGGATTATTTTCATGAGGAAGTGAACAATTCCGGTATATGGTCTGGAAGAATAGAATACAATACTGTATTTAGCAAAACGGCGCAAGGTGGAAACCGCAAATTAGCAGACAGCAAATGGCTGGTAACTAATAAGAGCCTGAATTTTCTCCTGTACGGTAAGAGTAACTAATTAGAATAAACTAGTATTCTTTATTTAAAATATCATTCGGATATTTCAGGTTATTTAAGAAATTAATGAGCAAGAGGGGATCAAGAATTACTACAAATCGACTTTCCTTGACTCCCAATCCATTGTGGAAGAACCCTTATTTAGTTGGTTGGTACAAAAATTGTCCTGTTGGCAAAAATCAACTAGGCAATTGGACCAAATCTGGTGCTGAGCAAGTAAGAATTGATATGAAAAGAGCAAAAATCACAAACCATTCTTTGAGATCCACAGCTGTTTCAAGTTTAGCAAGAGAAGGTATTGGCGAACAGCAGCTGATAAAGATAACTGGGCATATTAGCACAGCTTCCATTAAGCCCTACCTCCAGCTGGATGATTGTCATCACGCCAAAATGGTAGAAAAATGGGACATCAGACACCATCTACTTCTTTTTCGAGTTCTACAATTTCAAACATACAGAATCTCTCAACAGTTCCTGACGAAGACCGTGATTGTGCTGCAAAACAACCCAAAATTATAAACTTTTACAATTATTGTAATTTTCACATATCATCTCATAAGAGCATTAATTCTTTCCGGAAATTTTTTGAGTGCATTCCAACAACGTCGTATTAATTTGCCCGAGCGGACATGGCTATTATACAATCACTGGAGGCATCTTCCAAACCCCCGGCAGAAGCAGATGAAGGCATGGCTTTTTTACATCTGCTAACATCTTCGTTCAAAAATTTTACCGAAACTGAAAAATTTGGAGTGCCGCATTGGTGTTCTTAATTTGATAAAAAAAACATTAAAGAAAACAGGGGCAGGGTTCCAGTCGCGCAGCATGTCCCCTCTCTAATGGACTGGTCCGTTCCTCCGAATACGTCCTATCCAACCAACCTACCCAATGTGGGAACGCAGAACCTACACCCATTTCATCAAAATCAGTATGAGCAGTTGTAATATGCTTTTCTTGCAGTTCTATGTTTATTATTGAATTTCTTATTGTACTATGGAATAAATAAATAATTTCGCTCACCTCAACGTAATTGCTATCATTTCCTTGGGAGGCACACTTAATCTCATATTACAGTATCTTCTTTTCGAATATACTTCCATAACCGATCTACCAGAAAGTCGAATGAGGCTGGACTAATTCGGAAGTAATTGGAAAATGTCTCTCATGTTGCAGTAACTTGTTGAAGAGCACGTAAAATGCATCCTCCACATACCTTACTTGCAACAATGGGTGGATCCAAAACCTCCGCTGAATTTGTCTTTATCGTTGTCTCCTTCGTCCATTCAAAATTAATAGCAGTAATTGACGCCTTCTCTCCATGGTACTTCACGCTATACTGTGGCATCACTGCATAGTGTGTTTATTTTAAATGGCTACCATGGTCGCTGACTATGGTGCCATGTGAAAATACTTCACCATAAATAGTACGGTAAAATTAGCTCCAAACAAGGGAATAAAAAAAAACTAAGGTCTGACTATCACAAGTTATTCATTACCCTTTGCTGTAAATGTGGTAAAAAGTCTCCGCCTCTAGAGCGTTGGGTTTTTGAGAGGGGGGGGGGGGGGGAGGGTGTCGAAACATTAATATCTCGGAAAGCCTTCAGTTTAGAGCTTATTGTTCCCTATAAACTTTTAAAGTACGTTAAATTTCTAACAAAATTTGTCCTATGGAAAATGGCATAAAATGAAATACTCAGTTAAAAGGACATACCGAATAATTTTAAATTTTCCGCCAAATTAGCGCCACCCCGAGTGCTTTTTCAAATGTAACTTGTTCCAACGAGTCAGTCTTGTAATGATTGTGATGCCAGACGCACGCATATTTGTCTAGTGCAATTTAATGTGTTTTGGAGACGACGAAACAATTTTTGGTGCTGGAGAATTCTTTAAATATCTGATGTAGGAGTTTTTAAATTAATAATTATGTTACTGAATGTTGATAAATATTCTGTCGGCTGCATTTAACCATAGTTATAAGTGCCGTTGTCCGATTGTAGAAATGCATATTATGCATTTTTGTCTAAATATAACGATAAAGGTAAAATGACATAGCGCACGTTGCCTAAAATGGCATACTATGTCATTTTAGGCTCATAAATATTTATAAATATATTTTTCAGCAATGGTTGACAAATACAGAAGAACATCTGTTCGGCAAAGCTGGAATGAGGTTGACTTGGCTGCGGCTATGGAAGCTGTGAAAAAAGGCGAAATGGGTTGGCTGGCTGCATCTAAAAAATAGAAAGTACCACAGGCAACACAGACGCAGGGCACTAGGTCAAAACAAAAGAATTAAGGGGGTTGAAGAAGGTTTGGGTCGCTATGGGCCAACTTTTTCAATTGAACTTGAACGATTATTAATCGATCATATAAAAATATTGGAAACCAGCATGTTTGGATTAAATACCACCGAGGTCAGAAAGTTAGCGTATGAATTCGCGGTACGAAATAATATTCCTCATAGATTTAACGAGGAACGTAAAATTGCTGGTTGGGATTGGCTGCTAGGTTTTCGAGCACGAAATGCGGATATTTCACTCAGAACCCCAGAAGCCACATCGGTGGCACGTGCTCAAGGATTCAACAAGCCACAAGTTGAAAAGTTTTTTCAGCTATTACAATCTACAGTGACAGAACACAATATTAATTTTGACCGCATTTACAATATGGACGAGTCTGCACTTTCAACTTTTCAGCGTCCACAAAAAATACTTGCGACGAAAGGTAGGAAGCAGATTGGTGCTATAACGAGCGCTGAACGAGGGCAACATACCACTGATGTATGTTGCATGAACCCGATAAGGAATTTTATTCCACCAGCTTTAATATTTGCTAGAAAAAAATGGAAATTCGAACTTATAGATGATGCCCCAACTGGTACACTTGGATTATGTCAGGAATCAGGCTGGATGACTGGTGAACTATTTTCTAGTTGGCTTCTTCATTTTATTAAATACTCACATTCTTCCAAAGATACTAAGACTTTGTTGCTCTTGGATGGGCATTCAAGCCACAAAAATTTGAATGCACTTTTACTTGCAAAAGAAAATGGGGTTGTAATGATTTGTTTGCCACCTCATTGCACACATCGATTGCAACCCCTAGATGTATCTTTTTTGGGCCACTATCTGCCTATTACAACCAGGCTATTACAAAATGGTTAAAAAGCAACCCAAGTCGGACCGTGACACCATATCAAGTTGGAAACTTGTTTTCCGAAGCATACCAACGCACTGCAACCATGGAAATTTCTGTCAGTGGTTTTAAAAATACAGGAATTTACCCCTTTAATGGCAATATATTTCCCGACTGGATATTCGCGGCTGCTAATACCACCGATTTTCCGGCAGATCTACCGGAAGATCAAGCTCCTGAGGAATCAACGTCATATCGGGTTGACCCTCAAACGCCACCACCAAACATTTCTTCTATCACAGTTAATAAAGAAAACATTTCTGAAGTATCAACATCACGCCGTCAGCATGAGGATCAAACATCAATAAAAACACCTTTAAATCTATCCGGAAAAGAAATAAATAAAGATTTGGAGACTTATCGAAAGTCTATAGAAAATATTGTCCCCATACCAAAGGCATCAAAGTCTCAAAGGAGGCAAAATAGAAAGCGGCAGAGTACATCAGTTTTGACTTCCATGCCTAATATGGAAGAATTAAAAATTAAAGCAGAGAAAAAACGGTCTATTTTGGATCGTCGTGCTAAACGCCAAAAAGTAACCAAAAATTTAATGGGAACAGACACACAAGAAGAAACCCAAGAAGTAAGCGATATAGAAGATCCATATTCCAATGTGGTAGACGACGATGACGCTGCATGCATCTATTGCAATGGGCTTTACTCAAACACAAAACCAGGTGATTTTTGGTTTAAATGTCAGGACTGCGCCAAATGGTCACATGCAGAATGTGCTGGTATTGCACCAAAAACCAAGAATTTTATTTGTGAACTATGTTGTTAATAATATTTAAATAAATAATTTTTGTATTATTCTGCTTATGCTGTGTCATTTTACTCTAAGTCGATATGTCATTTTATCCTAGTACATGCCTAAAATGACGCAATTGCATGTATTTGTTTATAATGGATCACACTTTTTTTAAATTAAAATGGCACAATATATGAACTTACCTAAAAACCGAGAAACTCATGAAATAACCTAATGTATTTAAAAATCCAAATCGCTGAATATTTTCAAAAATATGATTTATTTTACAGAAAGTATGCCATTTTAGGCTATTTTCCCCCATACTCTTTTTTGCTGCGCCCAATACTTTCGGAGACGAAGCCGGACAACTCGACGCCGCCATCTCGGCGCCGCCATCCCGGCGCGGGGCCAGCTCGGTGCCGGGACAACTCGGCGCAGAGCCATCTCGGCGCCAGCCAACTCGGCGCGAGGCCATCTCTGCGCCGAATTCAAATTTGCAAACTACATTGTGCACTACGTAAGAAAATTATTATAAAAAAATAATAAATAAAGTGATCGCCAAAAAGCTGTCATCGAATGAAAAAAAAATTATTGAGAATTTCTTGGAAAATGAAACACTGCGACCAGAGGTGGTTGCAAAGTGATTACAAATGAGCCAAACAAAAGTTGTCACCTGACTTCCGTTATCAGTAAAAGTTTACGTTTTTTTAAAATAATTACGAAGCATGCATTTACTAATCAAGATAGAGACACATTTTACGAAAAAAAGTTTTCTGGCCTTGAGATTGTTCAGTCAGCTACCTTACAATAAAAAATCTCATTGAAATCTTGCTTAAATTCCGAAAAATAGCACTTTTTGGATTTACACAATTTTGAAAAACGCCATTTTCTAAGTAAAGTGCTTTCTATATGACAAATATTTCTTTAATGTTTATTTTCCAAATCAAAGAATTTTATTTTTAACATTTTTTTTTATTATGAAATAGTAAAAAACTTTTTGAAAAAATGTTTGTTTTTCCATAGCCGTCTTTGTTAAAAGTAAAATTCTTTGATATGGGACCTAAACATAAACGATAATGTGAGAGATCAAAGTTGGCAGAGGATTTTGAAATTTGGTATAGGAACCTAGATGTTGATTCTAAACAACTTCTCTTAATAACTTTTTGTCGTATTTGATACATAAAAGACGCCCCGAGGGCCCCCTTGGAGAGGAGCGGGGCCCTGAGGGACCCCTTGGAGATGGGCGGAGCCCCAACGGCCCGCTTGGAAATGGGCGGAGCCCCGAGGGCCCCCTTGGAGAGGGGCGGAGCCCCGAAGGTCCCCTTAGAGATGGGCGGAGCCCCGAGGGCCGCTTTGGAGATGGGTGAAGCCCCTAGGGCCCCCTTGAAGAGGGGCGGATCCCCGAGAACTCCCTTGGAGAAGAGCTGAGCCCTGCAGGACCCCTTGGAGAGGGGCGAAGCCCCAGAGGCCCCTTTGGAGAAGGGCGGAACCCCAAGGGCCCCCTTGGAGATGGGCCAACGTAATAGGCCTAAAAATGGTGGTAAATTGAATAGAATAGACCGCGCAATAGCGCGCGCAGCCCCGTTTATTATAAAAATTTACAAAAAACACAATTTCCCTAGTTTTTGTTGAAAAGTAAAAAACACCGTAATGCGGGAAAAGTAACTTTCGGCGTATCGGGAATGACCGGGAAATATACATTTTGAAGTCATGAGTACAAAATAGCTATTTAAGTAACAAGGAATGTAAGGACCTATTAACATTTGAGGTAGGCAAGTACAAGCCAAGACGAAGTCGCGGCTTGTTGCCTGCCGCAAATGTTAATAGGCGATACATTCTGAGTTATCTTATTATATTTTTCCCTCTGCTTATTTTCCTAGATTTTTGAAAAAATCGTTTGGCTTGTCACTTGTCACCAAGATTAGTTTTCGTGAGTCGTGTTACTTGTGAGTGTTACATGTCACATAAACACTTGCGATTTATAAACAAAACGTCTAAATTTGCATCTTGCTTTGCTAATTTTATTATCCTAGGAACTTAATAATAATATTAAGTTCCGTTGTCAAGAAAAACCAGCAAACAAATATAATCACCGACTTACACGTTTTGTTACTAAGGCTATATCACTGACTTACATGATCAGCAGCGGGAATAGTATATTACAGCCCGAGATGGGAAGTGTTTCATTACTGTCGAGAGATTAGTTAGCTGATTGAGACGCGAAGCGTCGAAATTAGCTATTATCTCGAGACTAAGGAAACTTCCTCTCGAGGTTTGTATACTATTTTATTCGCAACCACTTTATTCTAAACAATAATTGGGAAAATTATTATATTATGATACGACAGGTTGTGACGAGCATGAATGGATCAACGAGATTCCCAGTGTCCCTACCTACTCAGCGGTCGGGAATGTACTTCCCGCACTTGAGCGGGAAGTGAGTGCGGGAAGTATCACGTGCCTCATCACAATTGGTTTTCGAGTCAGCCAAGATACTTGTGAAAAGAGAAGACAGCTGAGGATGTTTTAAAAAAGGACTGAAACCAAGAAATGAAAAGCTGTATGTGCTTAGCATTTCGTTTCTGGTTTGCATCACGTAATTCTAGCTACGTATTGCTTCGAGGAAGCCGAATCAACAGACGCAAATCTCTCAATGGATGAATTCGACTTACAAATCGATTGCAGCGCGCACGGGTGTTTGGCGAACTATGCATACAAACAATCTGCAAAGTAAAATAGTCTGTGGTTGCCATAGGCATTTCACAGTGTTTTAAGAGTGTGTGGTTCATTTTGCATTAAAAATGAGGTGTTCGTATGCAAAGTGTATTAGTGATTCGCGGTACAAGCATAAGGCGTACATGAAAAACGTGGAATTTATTCCATTTCCAAAGACTCCTGATCACTGCCTGAGCAAATGTCAAACATGGGTTCATGCTTGTGGAAGGCGAAGTTTTACGGTAAAAAACATTACGAGAAATACGTATATATGTACAAAACATTTTGTTGGTGGTAGAGGTCCAAGAAAACTGAATCCACGTCCCGTTGTTTTTTGTAAATACAAGGTAAGAAAGTTAGGTTAGGTTATTATCAGGCCCTCGTCAGTTATACGTTCAAATAACCAAACCTTGATTTAGTACCGCGCACCAAAGATAGAGGCGCTGTTACTTGCCGCCTATACAGTGGCTATATAATCACAGTGTGGCCATACAATTGTTGGCTGGTACTTTTGAATCCAATGTCAAAATCAGAGTTTGCGAAAAACCATGGTGATGTAATAAAAAAATAGAATTTTTTTAACGGTGTAAGCGACATTTGGTAACAAAAAATTACTAAAGTCAAAATAAAATTTGACAATTCATTTGCTGAAGTGAAAGATTGTTATTCAAAATGACTGATCTCTCAAATACAATAAAATACCACAAAGGCGTTTAAATGTTCAAAAAATATTAGTCATACGGTGTCTTCAATTTATTACAATTAATGGAAATTGAAAAGTTCAAATCCAAAACACAAATGATATAGCATCTTTTGTAGAAATCTTCTCGGTAATTTAATATGCTTTATTAACATCTAAATTATATTAGATAGGTACATGGGCTAAACCCCAATATAGCCCACTGGTGCTTAGGCGCATGCGCGTGATAATGTGATTCTCAGTTTGTCGGAGGTTCTACAAATATTCAGACAATGGAGGCAAAACACGGGAGTCTCATGCCAGACCCAATCTTGACTACCGTCAAGGTGCGATATTAAGTTAGCCGCAGTTTAAGATTTGTGTGCAGTGTTGAATCCAGGGGGTGACCGAGAGGGAAATTCCCATCCGGACAGTACAGAATTCCCTCCCGGAAACATTACCATATCATATTCATATTTTTTAATCTATAAAAGAATGGGTGAATTGCGTAGAAATAGGTAAAAATACCCCCCAGAAGTTTCATTTTTCCCCCCGGAGTAAACAGTCTGAATTCAACACTGTTTGTGTGTACTTAGTACAAAAATACCTGTGCATCACCGTAAAAAAAGCAGTTAGTCCAATCGTCATATATAATTGTGAATTTGAACTTCCCAATGAGTATATCTCTTATTTATAGCTTAAAATCCAGTTTCACCGCTGGCATAACAGTCCCTTTATGTTCATATTCCGTAAATGTCAAAATGTACCACTGGGCTATACTGGAGTTTTCTCGATACATGTTTTATAGGTGTAATTTGGCAAAGTACTGAATATTTTGAAGCACGATGAACAACAAAAAGAGATATAATTTAAAATAAGACAATTAGGATTCCTTGGAAATCTTTTCATCGTGTACCAGTAATTTCAAATTGATTTGTAGAATCATATGTGATTCAAGATAATATGCAATAATTGTACACCGCAATATAAAACTTACAGGAAAATATTTATTTCTCTGTTAAATGTTCTAGTTTGTTTGATGTTAATACTAAATATCGTAACTAACTAATTGGCAAACTATAGTTTGGAAAACTCACGGCCACGGGAAAACTAATGGCGGATTGCATCACGTGATGCGTCGACTCAAACTTTTGACAAGTTATAAAATGCCAATGTCTTATTTTGACATTAGTAACTTTTTGAAACTAAACATTTTATACACTGTTAAAAATGACAATAACTTGGAATCCTTTTACCTTCAACCAATAGAAAACATGACCATCGTATGGCCACACTGTGATTATATAGTCACTGTACCGCCTATACAGTGACTATATAATCACAGTGTGGCCATACGATGGTCATGTTTTCTATTGGTTGAAGGCAAAAGGATTCCAAGTTATTGTCATTTTTAACAGTGTACAGAATGTTTAGTTACAAAAAGTTACTAATGTCAAAATAAGACATTGGCATTTTATAACTTGTCAAAAGTTTGAGTCGACGCATCACGTGATGCAATCCGCCATTAGTTTTCCCGTGGCCGTGAGTTTTCCAAACTATAGTTTGCCAATTAGTTAGTTACGATATTTAGTATTAACATCAAACAAACTAGAACATTTAACAGAGAAATAAATATTTTCCTGTAAGTTTTATATTGCTTAAATATCGTAAGTAACTGCTCAATAGATTATTGCGGTGTACAATTGCATATTATTTTGAATAACATATGATTCTATAAATCAATTTGAAATTACTGAAAAAATAAGTTACTTATATCTTGTTAGTCCAAACTTAATGACAGATATAATATATAAATTATGTAGTTCATAATTTCACTTTACAGCATTTTAGTGTACGACAAACCCACCTAAAGAAAGACGTAAAATGGTATGTTGTTCCGCATTTGGTTGCTCCAATCGTTCAGAGCAAGGGTACACGATGAAAAGATTTCCAAGGAATCCTAATTGTCTTATTTTAAATTATAGGGGGACATGGGGCAGATTGATGCAAGGGGCACATTGATACACCACTACTACATTAAAAATAGAAACCGCTAAAAACCTGCAAAGTATCTCAATAGATGGCGGTTGTGAAGCAAATGACACCAACGGAAACTTGGTGCGATTCATTGCAGCCTCGGCAGTTGAGTAGGCCATACGTGTTTTCGTGCGCATAAAGTAAATTTATCACCTCACCGGGAACAAGTGTTTTATCGACAACAATTGTTTTTTTTCGGAACGTGCCGTTTCACCCAGGTAAGTACACGTCTGAGGAATCTATTTTATGAAAGATATTTTGCTAATCTCGTATGATGTGTTTGGGAGGTTAATTTTGCAACTATCCAATTGATGGGGCGGGTTGATACATTAACGTACGGGTCAGTTTGATGCGTATCAATGTGCCCCATACTAATGAGTTGAGCTACCTACTATTTTGCAATAATTCTTTCCAGAAAGAATGGTGAGGAATTACACAAAAAAAACCCACCGATCTGTAATAAATGAAGAAAATGTTGAAGCTGCAGTCCAGGAAGTTCTGAATAAAATTTTATCGATACGAAAAGCAGCTAGGAAGTACGACCTAAAAGCTTCCACGCTGCAACATCGGGTTGAAAATAGACGGAAGGATGCAGAACAAAACGATGCAGCACCAAGAAGTGAAACCTATTCCACAAAATACACGACTTCACAGGTTTTTACCAGAGAGGAAGAGCGACAACTGAATCATTATATCATAAAAAGCAGTAAAATGCATTACGGCCTAACATTGACTCAAACTCGAGGTCTAGCACACGAGTATGCAAGAAAATTGAACAAAAAATATCCCCCCTCTTGGGATGAGAAAAAACTGGCCGGCACCGACTGGCTAGTTGGTTTCCGAAAGCGAAACACGAATATCAGCCTGAGGAAACCTGAAAATACGAGCGCAGCAAGATCTTTTGCGTTTAATAAAACAGCTGTTGATCAGTTTTATCAGAATTACGAAACTGTTTTGGCGCGGCACAATTTCACAGCTGATCGAATAATAAATATGGACGAAACGGGCATAACAACTGTCTTGAACACCCCGAAAGTTCTGGCTGCCAAAAAGCAAAGGCAAGTTGGGCAAGTTGTTTCTGCGGAACGTGGAGAGCTAGTTACGTTTTGTGGTATTGTAAGTGCCACGGGATATGCACTGCCCCCTGTCTATGTATTTCCGCGTGTGCATTACAAGGATCATTTTTTGAAAGGAGCCCCAGAAGGCAGCCTTGGACTATCCAGTCGTTCAGGATGGATGAACGCACCATTGTACATGGACGTTTTAAAACATATACAGAAACATACTTCATGTTCCAAGGAGAATCCCATCTTGCTATTGTGCGACAACCATGAGTCACATATTTCAATCGAGGCAATCAACTTTTCAAGAGAAAACGGCATTGTTTATATATCTTTCCCCCCACATACATCCCACAAGTTACAACCGCTGGATGTAAGTGTATTTGCTCCTTTCAAAGGAAAGCTCAAGATCGCCTTCAACGACTGGCATCTAGTCAACGCGGGAAAAACAATTTCTATCTACAACATTGCCGAACTCTCTAAACTGGCATTTTATGAATGTTTTACCCCAAAGAATATTATCGGCGGGTTTACGAAGCCTGGTATTTGGCCATTCAACAAAATGGCATTCGGAGTCGAAGATTACGCGCCACTGGAAATTTTCCAGTCGACTTCAGATACCATTGTTGCCGAACCTCAAGAAGAAACTCCTCATCAGGATGCAGAGATCGAATCCATTCCAGGATATCCTGCGCGTCACATGACACCACCTCCTTCCACCCCGGCAATAACACCTGAAGCCGTCAGGCCATTTCCAAAGGCCCAACAAAAAACATCGAACAGGAAAGGCAGAGAAAAGGGGAAGTCGAGAATTTTCACGGACACGCCAGAAAAAAATCGGCTGCAGATGATTCACGATGAAAAAGAGCAGAAACGGAAGAATAAATAATAATAACAATATTTATTTAAATAGGAATCCTAATATACACAAAAATTCAAAGTATGTACAACATAGTTTACAATAATAATTTCATAATTATATATATATATTAGTACAAATAACTATTAACAAAGTAACAATATTAAACGATAGTAATTCAATACAAAAAAATACATTAACATTTTATAATAATAATTTTAATTTTACAGAATAGTTTGATTTTGAATATGTAACAACAATTTGCTTTTAAAAACTCTACTTGATCTGCTTGCTTTAATATCTCCTGGTAATTTGTTATATATATCTACCCCTTTAATGAATAAAGAGTTCATTGTAGAACGATAATTTGATTGAGGAATATAAATATTAGCCAAACCTCTTGTATCATGGTCATGCACGTTATAATAAAATGATACTAAATTTTTTAAATATGATGGAGCCTGATTATTCAAAATTTTATATATAAATGTCATAGTTAACAAATAAATTCTCTGCGATACTGATATCCAATGTAAAGCATCTAACATAACTACCACTGGTGTTAATCGGTTACATGTTAAAATGATTCTCATCCCACGATTTTGTAATTTTTGTAATTGCGACAATTTATTTAAATTAAATTGATGCAATAAAGATGCACAATAATCAAAGTGGGGTAATATAATGGTTCTATATACAGTAATTTTGGAATTGATTGACAGATTTTTTGCAATTCTTGAGTAAAAATACAATTTTTTTGAAATTTTCTTAACGAGATAATCAAAATGCGATTCAAAATTTAATACATTATCTAACATGAAACCAAGATATTTAACTGATGTTACAAATTCTATCTGTTCTTTATTTATTGATAAATTTATATTATAAAGAAATAAGGGAAAAAGCAAAGCAATTGAAAACAGCTCAAAATCTTCTGGGTTTGACTACCACAAACAAAAAGAAAAAAAGGAGATGCGAATCTGATTCAGATTCTAGCAGTTGCGAATCTGATCTTCCAGTTCTAGCAGACGACAGTGATATGGACGTATCAGACGAAGTAGAAGATGCTTGTGACTCTGAAGAAATCCAGGAAAAAACTGTTAGCCCACCTGCAGTGGAAACTCTTGAAATTGGAGACTTTTTGCTGATAAAATTCACAAAAAAGAAAACTGTTTTGTACTACGTTGGGAAAGTGGTTGCCAAATATGAATTTTCGGAATTGGAGGTATCATTCTTGAGAAAGAAACCCACCGCGTGGGTCTTTGTTTACCCAAATGCGTTGGATAGTGCCGCTGTTGATATCTCAGATGTGGTTTTGAAGTAGCCAAGCCCTTGTTTCACCAAAGGTACAAACAGAAGCGCTTCATTTTTCACTTTTCCATTTGATCTTAGCTGTTACAATGTGAAATAACCTATATGTTACATTTCATTACATTCAACATGTATTTACATTTGTTACATTTAAGCGTTACATTTCAGTTTCTTTATTCGTTAAAACAATGTTTGTTTTACACATCAGTTCCTTTATCTTTAAGCAGGAACTTTTTTGAGTTTGAGTTTCTTTTATTTTTGAATTAGTTTATCATTATTCTATGGTACCTAGTACCTAGTGTTATTGTTTTTGTATGTCATAGATGTAGCTATAACCAATAAAAATGGTTCATTGAAATAATGACGTTGTGTAATTTCTATTTTTACATAAAACATTTGAAGTATCAATGCACCCCATCATGTACCAATCTGCCCCATAGGCTGTTTCAATGTGCCCCAGATACGGGGCAGTTTGATACAAATCCAATTTTTTGTACAACCATGTTTTCTTCGTTTCCAGGTTAATGTAGAATGAAAGTTTCCTTGCAGTAAGAAACTACAATAAATTGTGTACACACTGCAAGAGAAAACGTTTCATTAAACTAAATGTATACCGGTGTTTTGAATTTTTGAAAAAAAGTGCATCAATGTGCCCCACTTCCCCCTATCTCTTTTTGTTGTTCATCGTGCTTCAAAATATTCAGTACTTTGCCAAATTACACCTATAAAACATGTATCGAGAAAACTCCAGTATAGCCCACTGGTACATTTTGACATTTACGGAATATGAACATAAAGGAACTGTTACGCCAGCGGTGAAACTGGATTTTAAGCTATAAATAAGAAATATACTCATTGGGAAGTTCAAATTCACAATTATAGATGACGCTTGGACTAACTGCTTTTTTTACGGTGATGCACAGGTATTTTTGTACTAAGTACACACAAACAGTGTTGAATTCAGACTGTTTACTTCGGGAGGGAAAATGAAACTTCTGGGGGGTATTTTTACCTATTTCTACGCAATTCACCCATTCTTTTATAGATTAAAAATATGAATATGATATGGTAATGTTTCCGGGAGGGAATTCTGTACTGTCTGGATGGGAATTTCCCTCTCGGTCAACCCCTGGATTCAACACTGCACACAAATCTTTAACTGCAGCTAACTTAATATCGCACCTTGACGGTAGTCAAGATTGGGTCCGGCATGAGACTCCCGTGTTTTGCCTCCATTGTCTGAACATTTGTAGAACCTCCGACAAACTGAGAATCACATTATTACGCGCATGCGCCTAAGCACCAATGGGCTATATTGGGGTTTAGCCCATGTACCTATGTAATATAATTTAGATGTTAATAAAGCATATTAAATTACCGAGAAGATTTCTACAAATGATGCTATATCATTTGTGTTTTGGATTTGAACTTTCCAATTTCCATTAATTGTAATAAATTGAAGACACCTTATGACTCATATTTCTTCAGCATTTAAACCCCTTTGTGGTATTTTATTGTATTTGAGAGATCAGTCATTTTGAATAACAATCTTTCACGTCAGCAAATGAATTGTCAAATTTTATTTTGACTTTAGTAATTTTTTGTTACAAAATGTCGCTTACACCGTTAAAAAAATTCTATTTTTTTATTACATCACCATGGTTTTTCGCAAAATCTGATTTTGACATTGGATTCAAAAGTACCAGCCAACAATTGTATGGCCACACTGTGATTATATAGTCACTGTACCGCCTATGATTTCAATTTGAATTGACAAGTGTGTACAATTAATTGTCATAATTTTGCAGTAAATTGTCACAATTTGTATTTATTCTTCTCCTTAGCCCATCCTCGTATCACATTAGGATACAGAAACTAAAGTTTAATGTGCATTTCAACTACCTTGTGACGAGGAACAGCCACATTTTTATTATAAGTTGACTTTAGTGTTATAGTTACTGGACTTTGCAAATTATTTATTTTAAGTTGATTTAGGTGTTAGTAATTGGATTTTGTGAATTGTTTAATAAAGGTAAGAACAATATATGTATATATAATTTTATATATTTTTCTTAAATAGTCTGTATCTTTAAGTATTAATAATTATGTTTATAGAGAAAATGGTGGAGGAGCACAAAAAACGCTGTGCCGTTCAGAACGTTCCTAACGAAATATTTCATACATTTCCACGAAACCCAGAACTGTTAGAGGCCTGGTTGAAAAATGTAAACAATTCCACCATAATGAATATACCCTACCAAAAGTTAAGGTATATTTATCAAGTTTGTGGTAAACACTTTGAAATGGAACAATACCAAACACCAGATCGTAAGAAATTAAATATGGGAGCTAAGTAAAGCTTGCTGAAACGCATTAATCAGCAATACAATTAAAGAAGTTTATAAAGGCAATTTGTAATTTTTCCACCATGTTTTATAATTATATTTTTGTATGAAGTAAATTGTGAAAATAAGCACTATGTAATGCATTCTTTAGCCTAAATTTAAGGTATATAAACTAAACAAATTGTGAAGAACCCTGCCAGTTCTGTAAGTGGCATAGACCAACGTATCGCCTCAGTTCGCTGTTTCAGTCTGAATAGTACGTAAGTATAGTTAAGCTGTACAAAAATCATTATGTTATTAGAATAAAGTGACCATCAAAAGCCACCATTTTTATTTCTCTGTCCAACAGAAAACACGAACATAAAACAAATACACAAAATACATAGTATAATTTAAAATATATGCACTTGTCTTATTTGCAATTTAACATTTTTCGGGTAATAAATGTTCACCAAGAAGCCATGTTAAACTAATTTTTAGTAAACCGCCATACGAATTATTGTATTGTATATATTTTATTAATATTTCTGAGGTAGTTTACATAAAATTAGTTTAATTAAATATTGATGGAATAATTTTATCAAAATAAAATTTTGAATAATTTTAAAAAGCGCGCGCTACCACTTGGTGTAGCGCACCAATATCAGAGGGCGCTTATATCAACAACTTTCAAAAGTTGCCTTATGTCACTTCTTCCTTTGGGTATGTTCTGTGGTTATTATATTATCAGCATGTTTGCTTAAACACAACTGAACAAATTATTAAGTAACGCTATATTTGTAGGCACAACCAAAACAGAGAAGAACCATTGTACGATATGAAAATAAGGAAAATGTAGCCCTAGAGAAAGCAGTAGTTATGGAGGAAGCAGTAGCGAATGAAGATTCCGACCGAATGTCAATCGACGCAGAGGAACCCCCCTATGAAATACTGCAAGAAGCTAAATCAGTGAATACGCAGGGAACACAGACATTGGGAATCGCATATGTTCGAAAACTTTTCCAGAACATAGAGGAAAAGCAAAATGTAGTGCGTGACGATTCGAAATGTAAAATGTCATACAATATTTGCAAAACTGATGACAAAGACTTTAAATTTTTGTGTGGGTTAAGTGTTAAAAATTTTAGTAATCTGTTTAACTATCTTGGGCCACAAAACTTGGCGTTATTAAAAAAATATATTCGAATATCAACACCAAAAAAGATGCGATACAACTCGTTTTCACATAAAGATAGACTTTTTCTTACATTAGTAAGAATTAGACGAGGTTTCACTATAAAAGAAATTGCACTTTTCTTTAATAAACCATGTTCTTTTGTGAGCGAAATCTTTTATGTATGGGTGCAATTTATCTAGAACTAAAGAAATTGAAAAATGTTATGTTCATCGATAGGTTTCGGCAAAAACGTAAGCCAGCTTGTTTCCGCCCTTTTGAAAATTTACGAGTGATAATAAATTGCACAGAAGTGAAAATTCAAATGCCTAAGAATTTTAAACAACAAGGAAATACACACTCATCCTACAAGCATTCAAATACAGTGAAATTTCTTGTCGGTATTTCCACTTCAGGTGCAGTAATTTATGTAAGTGGTGCATTTGAAGGTGCAATATCAGATAGAGAAATATGCCCTCAATCCGATTTTCTAAAGCGTCTCGTGCCTGGTGATAAAGTTATGGGTGATCGCGGATTTAACATAAAAGACGTTTTAGATGAGCGATCAGTTAAATTAGTTATGCCAGCATTTTTAATGGGAAGAAACAAATTGTCAGCCCAAGAAGAAATTTTGACAAAGCAAATAGCTAAGGCTCAAGTACATGTTCAACGTGCAATATTACAAATTAAGTGATTCAGGTTACTCAGCAGAATTATTTCTATAAAACTATTGCCACAATTTCACAAATATTTTATATTGCTGCACTACTGGTCAATTTTGAATATGCTACAATTACTTAATGTGTGCTGTAGATCAATAAAATAATAATTATCTATGTGCAATAATACCACCTTATTTTTGTAATATTTATTTTTGTACTTAATTATATAAAATTAGAAATTAATTTAAATTCTGGTCCTATTTGTAAATAAAACATTTTTATCCACAATCAACTCGTAATTATACAATAAATAACTATAAATATGTGTGTACGTATAATTATGTATTATTTATATTGTAACAGGATACAAATTTCTTGGAGTTCGTTTTGCAAAATATTCTGGAATAATTAAATTTCGATGCTTATCTATTAATGTATCTTTAATATTATTCCAAAAGTTTACATCAAACTCTACAATTACTACACAAAACCCCTTTGGGGACCACACCATAAAGCTACAACTGTTGAGTTCCATTATAGCCATTGACATTTGCACCTGGTGATAATAAGGGCTACTTTAAAAAAAATGACCATGTGCATCACATCCTAAACACAAATTTTGCAACTGTTTTTTCGTTAGTTTTTTATGAAATTCCGAAGGACACATGTTTTCCAAAACTTTCGGACACTTTATTTCAAGCAACTGGTTAGCACATCCTTCTTTAGTTATAATGCCATCCGGGCTGCAACCTAGTCCTATGAACCGATATTCATATAAAGGCCTGTTGTTTGTATAAGAGCTGACGGATTAGTTAGCTTTACAGCTTCTTGAAAATCTCTCAGCGCATCTGCTTAATGTTTTATGCCATAATACATATTTTGGTAGTTATTCGGTCTAGTTGCCAAATATGTTGTCTGCAAAACCGGCGTTTGGCTGTGTCTGCCTGCAGGCCACAAACTTCTTTTGCAGATGAAGCTGTTACCAACAGTGACCGCCACCTAAACCATGCTTCACTATCACGTTGGTTTTCAGTATCGGGAATCATGAAAACTCCATGTCCCTTATGCCATTCTGCCAAATTGGTTAACAGTAAATTTCGTTGTTGTTTTAAAAAAACAACCTCATCTGTAGACTACTGAAAATCGTCGTAGGTATAATTTAATATCGTTTCCCACAGTGTCTTTGATTCACTTTCTTCTTCGATGCTTGTTAAAAAGTTATTTATATCCAACGACGTTAACACTTCATTTTGATAAATTGTAGGCCTGGGATCAAATGTTGCCCTAGATAACATTTTTACTGCTGTGAGATATTCAGTTTCTGTTATCCTTCTGGGATTCTTTTCCAAAGATCCCAAACCCCACTGTTGTGGTTTACTGGTTGCACTTAATGCACTGTATCCATGTTTTTCTACATGGTTTAAAACAAACAGCAAAAGGGCTGCAACATGACTGCATCTACCCAAGGATGATTGCTTACATTCGCATGTTGCAAAGAGCACTGCACCGGAATTTTTGAACAGGTACGCAAACACAATATATAATAACTGCTTAAATGATGACTTCACTTTTGCTGTAACTATGTACTTCTCTTCAAAGTTACAGTCTTTCACAATGGTGACGTAGTCACTCTGACAATATTGAAGGCCTCGTCTTAGTGCCTTGTCAGTTGTCAGCACATCAATCATACCAGTCTCATCTGAGCTATCGTGTACATCCCCATCAGCAACATTTACTTTAACACTTTCTATTAAATAATAATAAATATAACCTTTATTAAAATTTTGTGATATATCCCTTGAAGGAAATGTTAAAAGTAGGGAATTTGGAGGTCTCTGAAAATTATCATACTGGACAGCACCAGAAGAGGTTAAGTTAGCACTGGCATTATTTTTAACATCAATCCACTTTCCTTTGTCCACTGCTACGTCTATCTCCGAATCTCTTCCAGCTCTTATACCATTTTCACATCTAAAAATGCAGAGCATATTAAAATTCCTTAATTTAAACATAAACATTAGACAAAATTACCTAACCACCAATTCAGCTTTTTTGCCGTTTTTTTTAAACTACGGCATTCCAACCATCTCTTCAACTCTTTAACACTGTGGTCGGATATATTTTCTGAGCGAAATTTTGCTCCGGGAACATCATCTTCAGTTAACTTTACTGAATTTGCCATGCTTCTACTAACAAACACTAACAAATCTCATACGAACCAGGCAACAAGTAAACCGTGTTTGTAAGTATAGTTCATATTCACCGATAGAGGGCGCTGCTTCTGACGTCAAAGTCGAATTCATCCATTGCTTCGACATCGCTCATGCAGTAATCCATCTGCCACCGATCAAACCACCTTTTGTATTCATCGCTCTCATTAACACTTGTTCAACGGTCATATCGGTCCAAACACCGGACCAAAATCTATCGCTTGGTTGAATGGTGAAGAAACACTTTGTTACAAATTTGTCAAATTCATTGTCAGGCAGAGTGCTCGAAAGCTGCAGGCAACCCTACAGGTACAAATGAATCGTTTTAGCGTAGTTGAGGTGTCCTGCGGCATGAAAGAAATGCAGCATTTTCTGCACGCAGTGGAGATGGAGTAAAAAAATCCCTGCTTCTTTCTGCTTTTATGAACTGAAACCATTTTTCGGCTTCGCTCGAATGTTTTCTCCACATACCAATTATTTCAGGACCAGCCTGTATATTGTCTTCGCATTATAATCAAATTGTATTTCGAATTATTCCAATTTATTAGTTCGCTCATATCGTACGGGTTCTGAAAAGCCCAAAAACATTCGCTGGCTTATCGCGAGGTCGCAGCGTTCAGCTGTCTTTGCTAGTTGGCCGAATACGCGAGGATTCTTTACCTGCACCTCGACGAAGTAACTTGCTTCTAAAAAGGTCTCGTTCGTGCTTTATTACGCGACGACGATTAATTTTAAAGGGCTGACTATAATCAGGTACGATGGCGGATTTCTGTTTGTTATTCTCCTATTAATTGCATTTCTTTAGCTCTTAACCGACAGTTTCACTCGATGGTTTTAAAATCAGCTCCTATCCGATAATTTTGGACCTGGAGGCTAGTGTCCTGTCCCATTAAAGAACGTTATCTGCCTTCAGCGCCGATGCTGCCAGGAGCAAAACGTTCGACCTTTTTGTCAGCTTCCCCTGGCAAGCCGTTGCATCACGTTAGGCGTTGATTCAGCTGAATAACCTGCAGTAGCGACCCTTTGACAGCGCGGTCCCTAGGAATTATTGGGCTCTAAAGGTTAGTGATTTCGGTTAATTGTGGACAGTTACACGGACTGGTTATTCCGGGATTAATATTATATTACATTATCTTCAATTCTTGAAATTTAAATTCGTACATTCCATAACTATTCGTATTTAAAGTTTAAATTTATACTTTCCGTTATTACTAACATGTAAAGTTTAGACGCATAAGTTCAATCAGTTTTAATATTTGAAGTTTAAATACGTATACTTACAGTTAACATTGAAAGCTACAATTTATATGTGTAATCAAACCTTTGTAAAAGTAGCATTCACGCTTTTTGCTTTCAATAGCCTGAATAGAAAGGTTTTTTTAAATGACAGCGGTATGCATACCACTCGATTTATTTGTGGTTACAATTAATTGAATAACCCAAAAGGGGTTTCTTGGTGCGTGTCGCAACCTTCATTTAACTTGCACAGCTCTCCTATGACATTATTTGTGATCAAATTGTTTTGATTATTTATTATTGAATTACCATACTACAGATTATTCAATAGTTATTAAATAAACGCTAGTCATTTGTAGTTTATTTAAATTATTCGAAATGATCTGATTTCTGGCGCCCATATCCTTTCTTTTGAAGACTTTTGCAGGGTAAACAGCTGATGGTTTGAACCCACGACCATATCGCCGAATTTGAGTTAGCTCGGCCTTCGCGGTAAGTGAAGATTTTTAGAGCTTCCGTGTAGTACGAACTTTAAGGGGGTTGATCTGCGATTTTTACTACCATTGATTATTTTAATTAATTAACCGCAGGTCAACTTCTTTATCGTTTCAGAACATCTTTTTTAAGATTCACCATTTCAATAAATTGGATCCACAATTTTTGTGTTCTACCACCCTCCTTGGAATTCTGCAGTTGCTCTTCCACAGTTGGTACTAAATTCTTGACTGCAGCCGATCCCACTATCTCATCAGGTCCCATTTCACATGAAATTAATGATGAATCGAGTGCCGTCAACTCTTCTTTATGGACACCTGGATTCTGGGTCTCTATGAAAACCGTCATAAGTGCTTCTTGAGTTAGGAACAGGGCACGGATAACTCTGGAATATGCTTTCGCATTCATAATTTGTGGTATGCTGTTTTTGGCATAAGATTGTCTCCTCACCCTCTTCCTATCCACATCCAGCCATTATGTGGCCTACTGATCTTATAAAAGAAAGGAGAAAGTGGAACTCTCCAGGCTGGATGAACAGTGATTTCAAGGAGCTATCGGTAGGGGCACTGGCTACCATTCCGTGGGCCGTGGCAAAGAGTGGTGGGTCAAACGTGACCATAACGCGTATCTGCCCATTCATACGACCCTCTTCAGCAGGATAAAGGACGGAATAACGAAATAACTAAACCTTACCCCTGCCATATCTTCGAAACTATTGGGCGCAGCAAAAAAGTGTATAGGACAAATTTTGTTGGAAATTTAACGTACTTTAAAAGTGTATAGAGTACAATAAGCTCTAAACTGAAGGCTTTCCGAGATATTTGCAAAAAACTTAGTTTTTTTGGATTCCTGGGTTTGGGCATTTTTTGTCTAATTTTACTGTACTAATGTGCTCGCGATATATGGTATGGTTATAGCCCCGTGTGAAAACGCTCTAACGGTTCATCGCAAGTCACCGACGTCACAGCCGGGCTGTGTGCGAATTCAAGGAAAAAGTTTAGTGACAAACGGACAAATGTAAATACTTTTGGTAAAAAAAATTAGTGTTAGTGAAGTAATTCAGACATTTGACGACCGCGAATGCGAGTGAAACTCAAGCGGACCACTCGCAAAATTAACAGAACTATAAATTCAGTGTGCTACAACATAAAACCTGCAATCATCAAGCAATCGTTTGCGCCACCTGTAAATAAAGAGCAGCATAATCAAGAATTTATTTTTAAACTGCATAAATCGCGATTGGCCGGAGTGGACGTCGAGCAAAAGCTCACGAAAAATGTAGGGAAGTAAGGTCACTAGATTAATACACTAAGTGTAAGGTACCGCCGTTCCATTCCTCGCGTGAGAAAATTGTGAGATAAAGATAACAAATGCAAATTTCCCAAGTGCAATAAGAAAGACACTAGCTTCTGGGGATTTTCTTTTTGGAGTAATGGCACTGCTGTAAAGTCAAATTATTGTTAGTTTTTGTTTTTGTCCCCAGTTCGAGAAAATTGTGTGACAAGGATAGATATAAAAAATCACTAATGGCGGTACCTTACACTTTAGTGTGTTGACCTTATAGGGAAGCCCGATATAGCGCCAAAGAATAAACATCTAACGGACTCAGAAGCGACACTCTTTCACTTCCGAGGGTCCAATTTTCAGTACGCATGCGCCAATTCCACCATATTCTTGGGAAGTATTTTTGAAGTTGTGGTGTAGGAATTCATTTACTTCCTGCAGTTTCGTATGGAATATTTCTTAGTTTACAGTGTATGTTATTGTATTCGATACGGTGTAATTTCGTTATTTATTGTTTGTGATTTGTTATTGGACATTCTAACAGCCAGTCTTATAAAGACCACTAATCTGAGGTTAACTTTAATTCGCTGTTAAAATAAACAAAAGCGCATCAAAGCGTAAGTGCTTATGACATTTTATTCATTAGTAAACAAATTTTGATGCGCTTTTGTTTATTTTAACAGCGAATTAAAGTTAACGTCAGATTACTGGCCTTTATAAGACTGGCTGTAAGTAATTTCTGTGTACGGTAATTTACAGTATATTGAATTAAATAATGATTTTAAAAGGTGGGCGTTGGTGTTCTGCGTTTAACTGTACTAGCAAGTCAAAAAGTAATCAAAAACTAAACTTTTTTAGGTTTCCTTTAAAAATGCGCAACGATACGTTACTGGTGGTTTTTGTTATCCAAGGTATATATTTTGTAATTTTTAAAATATTTTTAGTGCTCGAGAGTGGACATTTTCCTGCAGAAGAAAAGATTTGTTAAATAAGAACTCGAATTACTAGTATAACAATTGTAGAAAATGCAGCAAGCAGTTTGAAGATCAAATGTTTTTAAATTAAAAAAAAAAGATTGAAATGTGACGCAGTTCCAATGCTGTTTGACATACCTAATGCTCCACCACAAAAAGGTTTAAAAAGAAAAACGTGTATAGCCAAATAAGGTGAAGGACAATGACACCAGTGAAACAAAAGAAGTAGTACGTAAAAAATAGAGTTCCTATATATAATATATATTTAGGAACTCTAGTAAAAAACATAGGTATCTCTAAAAACGGGTCAAGAGTGCTTTCATGTTTAGTTCCGTTGGGCGCAGATTTTAGAACTGTCAAATGTAACCTTCAATTTCAGCAAAATTTGTCAATGCATTTTTGAAAAATGTTTTAGACGCCTCTTATATTTATATTGTATAGCTAATCTTCTAATTAACAATGTAACCATTTTTTATAGCTATGTACCTTCGTGTAATTTCGAAATTAATGAAGGTACCAGTACTAGTGGACTGAAGAGCGATTGCGAAAATTTAGCAATGCCTTCAGCGACATCGGTGCCTGTCCAGACTTCATTGGTATTGACATTATGTACTCCTCGGAAATTGAAGTTACGAAGAAAAGTAAAACATTTAACAAAAATTAATCGAACATTAAAAAGCAATTAAATAGGCAAAAATAGATTATTCCTCAAAGCGTAAATAATTATGACGAAGTTCTGTCAACAAAATTTCTAGAGTTTTTGAAGATTCAAGTCGAATTAAATAAACATTGCTCAAAGGTAGAAGGTGTTCAATAGAAAATTAGCAATATCTATTTATTTTATGAGTCCTAAGGCGTACAGATTTATGTCTAGAATATTTTGTCTGCCATCAAAACGGTGCCTTCAGTGTATGACAGAAAACTGGCAACATACTCCAGGTATCAATAATTTGTTATTTGATTGCTTACAATTCAAACTACAGCAAATGGATAGTATGCAAAAATATTGTATTCTCTGTGCGGATGAAATGTCCCTTAAAACTTCTTTTATTTTATTGCATAAAAATTATAGTATTGTGGGCTTTCATCATACAGGATCAAATATCCAACTTAAACCTGCTTTGAGTGCAATCGTTTTCATGATAGGAAGCATATCTGGCACATGGAAACAACCTGTTGGCTATGCATTTACAAACTCAGCTTGCTCGGGAGCTTATTTGCAGGAATTAATTGAGTCGTTTATAAAAAAATTGTATTCAATAGGTGTAAATGAATGTGCATTTATAAGCGATCAAGGATCAATTTTTTGCAGTTAACCCCCAGTCGAAATGTAAAACCAGAAAATCCATACTTTATAGTAGATTTAACCCATTCCTGGCCAAGCACCAAAATAATTAAAATTTATATGTATGCTTTATTTATGATTATATTAAGAGAAAAATACATAATACTAATAATAACAACATATAGAAGAAAAATAATGGTTCGTTGATGATACTTTGGCAGAATGTATGAACTAAAACTAAAAATTAGGTGTACAGCTTTACACCACAAAAATTATTTAAAAAAGTAGTATTATGCACTTTTGTTGTGAAATACACTAAAACAAGTAGGGTGTAAGTGAACTTTACATTTATCACACAAATATAAAGTGTGCGTTTTGCAAACCCTGCAACGACGTCTTTTGCCTTCTTCCTCTGTAATGACAATATGACCAACGTTATCATATCTTATTGCACATGGCAAGCTTCCTCGAGAAGGACGACCCCAAGATGTAGACGGTGCTGCGGGCAGCAGTTCCTCCGATTCCTGGTCTATCGGTTCTGAGGAGGGTCTACATCTGGTGTGGCTCTTTATCAGGGACAAAACCAAAAATGACCGAAATTCTAATTGTGACAGATGAGAATCGTTGGCAATGTTATATATTTTCCATGCGTTTACTACTGTGGAATCTACTAAATTGATGAAGAGTGGCCACCACCACTTTTTACCTCTAACTCTAATTCTGTAGTTTGATACTGCATTGTCCAGAAGATCAACCCCACCCATATGCATATTATAATCTTTTATAACATTTGGTTGCGGCACTTGTTGTTCTTTTTTAAATTTCCTGTTGTATCGTTTTGCTTTGAGTATTGGTTCAATTGTTCCATTATTTGTAGCAACAATTACTACCGAGCTATCATTCCATCTTGCAACTGTTACCTGGGCCGTTTCGTCAAAACAGGAGGCAAATTCTCCTCTTTTTTGTTTTCTAAATATTTTGCTGCTTTGCAATGGACAATTTGGTAAACGGTTTTCTCTGACAGTTGCTGTGAAGAAAAAACCTTTCTTTTTCAAAATATTGAACAAATCGTAACTCGAAACAAAATTGTCGAAAAAAACTTTGTATTGAGATGCATCAGACACAACAGACAGAGAGTCTAAAACTAGTGTTCCTAGTGAATGTTCCTGTTGAATATCTTTAGAAGCAGAACATTGATATAAATATCCCCCTGAGCTACAAAGACACCAAATTTTGAAGCCGAAGCGAACTGGTTTACCTTTCATAAACAGTTTTGCAGAATGTCTGCCAAAATAGGGCACCATTTGCTCATCAATAGAAAGGTTGTGGGTAAATATCCCAAACTGCAAATATTTTTCATTCAACAAATTGAATACAGGACGCAATTTAGAAAATTTCTCCGCCATGTCTAAGCTGCTATTATCTGCTAGATGTAAATTTCTTTTTATTGATCTGAATGTATTCCTGCTCATGCAGCTTCTTACTAAATCCACACTAGAGATGAGCAATATTTCGCAACCGGTGATTTTTTCACTGTGATCGAAAAATCACAGTCACTACCTGTGATTCATTTGCTACCAAAACTGTGACTGTGATTTTCTGGTTTACAGCAGAAGTAAGAAAATTAGCAGCTTCGTGACATTCGTATTTAATCAAAATCTGAACGCACAGTCACAGTACTCACAGTCACAGTTAGTCAGACGTTGCGTTTCCTTTTCCCTTGCGATTCTCTCACTCACCGATCGATTTCACGCAGCTGCAGCAGGTAGCGCACTGTCACTCTTGCAGCCTGCTTAAGTGCTTAGTTGTGGCGGTGATTTTGAGCACAACATAATAGTAATCAAATTCAGGTTAGGCGTTTTTAAAATGTCGGCTCCTGGAAAGAAGCGTAAATCTAATGAGCTATGGAATTTTTTTGAAGCTGTTGATGCTATTTTTGCCACATGTAATATGTGTATTTACTACAAAACTAGTGTGTCAAATTTGAGGAGGCATTTACAAAGTAAGCATCGTACCGTATGTATTCCCTTTATCAACATCTGAAGTTTTTGTTAGTGAAAACACTCAACAGGTAATACTATTTTAAAAATATACTTGTCATTCTAAATAACTTCTATTTCCACTAGAATGGCGGTAACTCCAGTTCATCTCGCGATGTATGTATGACTATGAATGAATCTAGAACGGGAATTTTGTCTGATTCTGACTCTGCAATGCAGGCTGAAACAAATAAAAATAAAAATAAGACGCGCCAGCTACCAATTTCGTCTTATGTATTAAAACCTCTAGCTCCTAACCAAAAAAAGCAAACTGATATGTTATTATTCCAGTTATTCATAAAAAGCTGTCAACCATTTCGTTTGGTTGAAGAAGCAGCTTTCCGGGATTTTGTCAAGGCATTAAATCCAAGTGATCAATTACCTAGTAGGCATATGATATCGCGAACAATGGTACCTGCTTTATTTGAAAAATGTAAAACTCGCGTTCGAGAACTAATTACGGAAGCAAAAAAGGTGTGCATTACAACAGACTGCTGGACATCTGTAAATAACGAAGGATACATGGCAGTAACCGCGCACTATGTGCACGAAAATTTTGAATTAAAATCGCTGCTTCTGGACTGTTCGAACGTCTCAGTGAGCCACACTTCCACAAATTTAGCGCAAACACTTCTTAAGGTGGTATCAGATTGGAGCATAAATGAGAAGATTTTATTAGGTGTATCGGACAACGCAGCCAACATAAAAAGCGCAATTGAGAGTTTAAAATGGAAACAGTTGGGATGTTTGGCACACACAATTAACTTAATTGTTAAGGATGGCCTAAAATATAATGAAGAAGTAGTTTCTACTATTGACAAAGTCAAAACAATTGTAGCGTATTTTAAAAGAAGTACAATATCTAACACAAAACTAATGACTTTTCAAAGAAATGAAGGAAATAATAATCCGTTGAAGTTACTTCAAGACACTCCAACAAGATGGAACAGCACGTACTACATGTTACAAAGGTGTGTGCTACTTGAAGATGCTGTTAAAGCGACAATAGCCCTAATAAACGTCGATCTCCCGATTTTGCATCAAAACGAATGGCAAATGCTCAAAGAATTGTGCCAAATACTTAAGCCGTTCGAATCGGTCACTAAAACATTTAGTGGCGATTCTTACGGAACCGCGGCGATTGTCATACCAGTGGTCAATGGCTTAATAGATATTTATGCGAAACTGCAAGAAAAAGAATTATTGGAGTGTACAAAAAGTGTATTGCGGAAATTTGAAGCTGGAATTAAGGAACGGCTGGGTAATGTGAAACGAAGTAACACTTTTTGTGCCAGTACTTTCTGCGACCCTAGATTTAAAAATATTGCTTTTAAAGAACGAAATACAGAATAAGTCGTTAAAAAAGCACTAATCGCTGAAGTTTCCGTTGAAATGCTCGAAACCAGCGTCAATATTCAAAGTGTGCAAACATTAGAAGAGGACACTGACAAATTTTCGGTATGGCATTCGTTTGATAAAAATGCAGCAGCTGCTAAACCTACCGGTAGTACCGGTACTGCGTTATCCAGGGCCATCATTGAGGTCCAACGGTATTTGGAGTCTGGAATAATTTCGAGGCACGAATACATGTATCCCTATCTTTCATTAGTAGCGCAAGAACGACTTAGTGCTCTAAGTACATCTGTCCCTTGTGAACGCTTGTTTTCGAAAGCAGGGTTATTTATATCAGACAGACGAAGTCGTTTGAGCCCTGCAAAGACAGAAATGCTTCTGTTTTTAAATATGAACTCAAAATATTTGGAAAATTGAGATCTGTTTATGCAAATGTTTTACTGATGATATTGCTGTTTTATCGAAGAATATATTTTTCCTTATTTGTTTTTATAATTTAATATGCTCGTTTACCTTGTCCACAAAGAAATATCGTTAATTTTCTTATTTGTTTGAAGAATTTATTTTTATTTTGTATTTCCTATTAAAATATGTTACATTTTTTGAAGAATCTATTTTATTTTGTACTTACTATTAAAATATATTATATTTTGTTGAGTAAATATTTGTTTTTTATTACGGGGTGGTTTGTATTAAGTAATTCTATATTATTTATTAAAAAATTATTTTAATTCATCCATTCGTTGTGCAGTCACATAGATGCGAATAGTAATTGGTTTCCACACCATTAACGCACTAACGCGATTTTATTGATAGTCGCGTTCGCAATGACGCAATCATCATAATAACCCTTGTCCTACGCTTGTGCTTGCAGCGAGTTATTAGCGGGCAGCAATCGCTCAGATCAGATCGCCGACAACGAGGGATTTGATATTTTTATTTTGTGATCACAGTCACATGTTACAATCACAGTGAGTTTGCACTCACAGTAGCATTTCACAGTGTGATTACAAACTCACAGTTTGGCTCATCCCTAATCCACACCCTTATCCTCATCTTTTGACCAATACATATCACAAGCTGGTAATGTGTGATAACTAGTAAGTATTAAAATTCCCAAAAATTGTTTTAGTAAAGGTACAGAAAATTTGAAATCGTGACGGTTATTATCTTTTGCATATTTCAAACTGTAATTTACTAATGCGTTGAGTACCGTATCATCAAAAAATAAAAGGACTTCCAAAGGCGATTTTCCACCAATGTTTTGTTTTATTGCTTGCATTTTTTGAAATTCAGTTGTGGTTGGCACAGATGAATATGATGGTTCTCGATTTTTCCAGGAGGGTACGTACCGTTTTGGCTTGGATTTGCCACTAACTTTTTTCTTTTTGCGGCTAGATGGGCCCGGAGTTGGCTCATCCAAATTATCATTTTCGTCATCTAAAGCCTGCGTGTGAATTTCGAATGTTCCTGCAATATCCGTTACTGTATTTTCCCCTACAAGACAATCTTCATCCAATAAATATGTATCATATAGCACATTTGAGAACAAAGATTTATAACAGACAAAAAGTAAGTTCATCATAATTTCAATTTACCGGTTAGACGCAACTGCTATTACAATAACGTATAATAAAATATTGATTCACTTGACACTTTACCGTTACACAGAGTGTTAACGACTCAAAAGTTTTACTAGAAATGATATCCATTGAACCACAAACCTTTGGAACGTTATGCGCATGCAGTTTTGTTTGCCTTCTCTGCATCTGGCCAAAATATCATAAACGAACCATTAATTTCAAGTGGTCGTAAAATCGTTGTATAAACACTTTCGTCACGTTTGTTTACCTTTTGCGTTCATTTGATCTCTACAGCCGACAGTTTTTATAAACTCAAGTTTTCATAATTTATTTTACTATATATTATTGCTTTTTATACAAAGTGCTGCAAACACTGTTGAAATGGCCGTTATTTAAAAATTAATGAAACTGTTATTATTTATACAAATTGGGAGTTTTCTAAGTGGCAATTGATAAGATAATAGCTATTTCAATTTATAGAAAAAAAATAAAAAAATATTTTGTTAATAGTTCGTTTGATACTTTGGCCATTAATGGGTTATAGGTTCGAAAGCACTGCTTAGACAGGTAGACAGCTAGACAGGTAGACAGCTAGACAAGTAGGCAGGCAAGCAGACAGACAGCCAGACAGACATACTAGAGGGTGTCCCACAATTAGACACCGACCGCTGTGGTCATATGGTCATATAATATTGCCGAGATTAAGAAGATCCAACCCTAGCAAAGGATATGTTACATAATAACAAAAGTATAGCTGAGTGAACATTTTGCACAATTTTATATTGCCCTTTTTATCTAGGGCGCCATGATTTTTTTAATCCAAAGGCAAGATCAGATTTATATTTTATTTAGGCAAATTATGGCAGTTTTCTTTTCTAGTGCATATCTAATCGGCCATGAAATTAACAACTACATAGTTTTCAGAAATTCTTAATTTTATACAAACAGTAATAGATATTACTAGCGTTGGGACTCCTTAATCTCCGAAAAATGCTAAGTAGGACTTTCGACCACAGTAGTCGGTGGCTAAGGTACCTGGTATTCGGCATGGCTAGACTTTGTTCATAACATACAAACAAAATAAAAGTGATGGAAAATTATGGGACACCCTCTATTGGCGAAGTAAGAAGAGGGAAGTTGGAAATTAATACTGAAACAGATCTTAATTTAGCGCTTTCAAAATTATTACTACACAACATCAGGGGATCAATTTCCTCCATTATCAGTGTCTGAGAATATGCAACGATGAATAAATAGACCACTGGTCAACCTGACATGTTCCTGTAACGGTTTTATGGGCACGACGGTGTAATAAAACGACAATTGTAAATATAATTGCATTTTATTTGTCTAATGTACATATATAAAATTATTAGAAATATATTATGCACCAGTCAATTATTGTGGTAGAGGTGTTGTTGTCATCTCTGTCTGGGGTGTCACGATCTCCTCGTGCTGTTTCCGACATTGTCGAACTGGCTTTATTCAATGATTCCTGACTCTGATAACTCTTCTATTATACTAACAATTTCATGAATTGCATTCGATATTCATAGTATGACGCAGACAGTTGGCTCATAATGCAAACATTTAACAGATGGGCAGGCGGACATCACCATAAATCATATACGATTTCCTTCACACATTCACGTTCTAATCTCAAAATTTTTAAATGCTCCTCGATGGGCTCTATCACATTGTCATCAAACCAACTCTGCCCGTCTGGAAGTCGTAGCTTTGTATCAGTTGTTAAAGTCCGGATGTCCATCTAGCGTAATGGTGATATTCATACGATTGCAACCAAACCATGGAAATAACTTTGAAAATTCATAGAAATACTTCTCGTAATATTTTTCCAAAGAGGTGATGGCTACCATGTTACAATCAGACTGCTACGATTTATTCGATAGACAATGATTTATATATTTATGCCCCCTCGTGCAAGCCGCTGCCTACAATTTCTACATAACAGACAGAGAGGGCGTAGTTTGACAGTTTGATTTGCAACTCCAGATGTCCATCTAGCATAACGGTGATATTCATACGATCGCAACCAAACCATGGAAATAACAAACATTTAATGATCATGCTGTTAAAATATAGAATTCTTTTGCAATACGGACGGTATTAAGTCAACTCAAATCAGCGTTATGACCGCAGGAAATTCGACACTTTCATTGCCCTATGCACGATATTATTACAAAACAATCCATGTCCCTTGATTTTAGAGGCCTCCTGCAATTCAAAACTACTTTGCCTTTTGCGTGGGCAGCCCATTATGATAAAAATAAAAATAGGAAGAATTGTTCCTGCTTGATTTTATGGAATGAAAGAATAAGAAAACTGGGCTCAGGGCCCCCCGCGACCGCGGAATCTGCGGGTATCAATATACGCCACTGTAATCAATTCGAACCAGAGGACGATTTATCCTTATCGGTAATGGCTGGACTGTATAGGAATATCCCAGAAATCGAAGACGTCGACCCTGACGAATTTGTAAACATTGACCAAGAGATAACCCTGGAAGATGTGCAATTGACAGAATTAGAAAACGATGACGATTTAGAAATTTATGAGAATATAATCAAGACCTAGAGGGAAGCATTAACAGTGACAAATTTTAAATGTTTATGTAAAGAAAGTACGTATTCAAATTGTCAAAATATTTAGAGATACATGCGGAAAATATACTAAGCAGTCAGAAAAAACCTTTACGCCAAACGAGTATTTTAGATTTTGTAACAACTATTACATAACTTTGTTTCAATTATTTTATTATTCCTATCTCTCAAACGCTGCTACAATCCAGTCGCAAGCAAATACGAGCAAAATGTAGATTCAATACTTGATCCAAGAATCTGACCTGTAGGAGCTTTTAGTTTCTTCGTGGAAACCTGACACAGTCAACCTAACAACTTAAAGATTTTTAAAAATCTTCATGTCAATACTTATAAAACCGGTTACAGGAACATGTCAGGTTGGCCAGTGATGCAGAATATATACTTGTAATAATTTTACTTGTGTGCATTATAATAATCTCCAATGGTATAATTATATATATTGTTGCCACCAATCTTGTGTCTTAGCGGAAATTCAAGAAAATGTTTCCATTAAACAGGTATCCGGACCTGATTTCTTACAAGTATATTTACAATTGTTATTTTATTAAACCGTTGCGCTTATAAAATCGGTTACAGGAACATGCCAGGTTGGCCGAGCGGTCTAAGGGAAGCGTGGGTTCGAACCCCACACCTGGCAATTCTTTTTGTTTGTCTAACAGACAACAGTACTTGACAAATTTATTTCAAGATCATTTTGCAGATCATCGTCGCAAATTCCTCCAGACATTGATAATGTAGGTCATCAAATACATTCAGCAAAAATTTTCCAAACAAAGACTCCATTCAATTAGTTTTAGCAGTCGTGCAGATTTTCAAAACAACGACTTCATTGTTCAATTTTTACCAGCCTTGCACATTTTCATACAAGTCTGGACAGGTTTGAATCCCAAGATAATAACATCCGGTTTATCTGATAATGGAAGCCATTAACTACATCAGCAAAAATTCCCCAGACAACAATGACTTCATTGTTCAATTATTTTTTGCAGTCGTGCAGATTTTAAAACAATGGGCTTCATTGTTCAATTGGTAGACAATAACATTCGGCTAGACATCTACATCTGCAAGTCTGGGCAAGTCTGCATTCCCAGACGCTGCAGGATGTGAAAAAATGTCAAAATTAGACTTTTAACCTCAAAATTCATCGTAGGAATCGTGTAAGAAATTAGACTTTTAGCCTCAAAATTTATCGTGGGAATCTTGTAAAATTTCAAAATTACACTTTTAGCCCCAAAAATTCATCGTGGGAACCGGAAGTGGCACGTGACCTAGGTGAGGTGAATGACCCCGCCCCGGCTAGACCAACGGCCTCGCCCATGACCACACCCGTGACCTTGTAAAACTTCAAGGTCAAAAGTGCACCAGAACCTGCCTAGCTACACTACTAAGAGGCTTTGACAACAGTAGGGTTTGGGAAACATTTTTTAAATGGTTCAAAATTTTAACCAGTAGGGACAGGCCCTTAGCATTAAAAAATGGCAAACAGTGAAGATTTGCGATTTTTAAAAGATGTCCTGAAATTGTTTTACAATGTCAAGATAGGGGCGAAGCAAGTTTGGAAACCAGTTCAAACTGGCACCATTTTGGCCACACAAAATGCTATTAAATTAGCCCATTTTTTTCTTCAAAAAGAACATTTTCATTATTTATGCCTAGGCAGGTTCACTCAAGACGCGCTCGAAAATTTATTCACAGTCATCCGTTCTATACAACGGGTTCCTAGTGCTAAACAATTTTAAAATGGCTCATAATAAAGGAAATTGCCAAACCAATGACGCTGAATATTTAGCAAGCTTTTTGGAAAAACGTAAGGGAATTACAAAACCAGCTAACAGCGAATCAGCATTGGAAAATTTAGCTTTAGATTTGTATAACAAACCAAATGATGATGAAATTCAAAGTTTGTACTGTTTAGCAGAAAGAACAGTACGCCAAGTTTTAAAATTACATAAAATACATTGCAGTGTTTGTATACATGCCATAAAAACAACACAAAATGATCAAAATATATCAGGCTTTGTAGATTTAACTAAAATGAAAGCACTTTCAAAGAAAATAGTGTATGCTACAAAAGCAGATTTTAGACGTTACGAAGACGCATTTCTTCAAGGAAAGGCCAAACTTAATGTCATATTAACTTCGTTTATAAAAAAACAAATATAAATTTTCCAACGTGTCATGCCATTGATCAAAAAATTGTGGCTATGTACTATATATATATATATATATATATATATATATATATATGTATGCCTGTTAAGCTGTCACCTCCGAGTCATAAATAAGACGACCTGACCTCTGGGTTATCCCACTATGCAGATCCGTATATAAGGGTATATTTGTGAAGAGGGGAAGGTCTAAAATACCTTTCTCAAAAGAGGGGTAATGTTTTTCAAACAAAATATTTCGTATATATTACTGATACATAAAATACAATGTCGCCTCCATGCTTATATGTATATATTGTGATAGATACGTCTAACTCTCCTCCAGCAGTGTTGTCACTTATCGCAGCTTGGGGTGATCTCATTTCCACATCCCGTTCTATAAATAGATCTTAGTTATCGCTAAACGTTGAGTTGTAGATATCTCAATCAATGCTTGTAGTTCTGTTCTATAAAGCTCGTGTTTTGTGACGAACGTGACAATGACAAGTGGTGTTCAAATTACTTCTAGAGGCCAATTACTAGTGACATTTTCACTAACAGAAGAAACTTTATGTGCCATAGTTTATTAGAGCGCGGATTAAAAAGAATTTCTGTGAAGAGAATAAGCACTTATAAAGAAGCATCTACACATGAAAAAAACTTTCAAAAGTATTCAAAACAGCTAAATTAGAAAAGAAAACTCGACAAGATACTTCATTATGCATTTTATTAAGAAAACACGAACGTTGCAGCTGTATCGAGCAAACTAACATAAACTTTACTTGTTTTGCGATAATTTATTTATGTCTGCAGCGAACCATCTGTTAAATTCAGGCGGGAATCTCCTGAATTGTTATTCCACCTACGCAGTGTGTTTTAAGACTCCCGATTGTTTGCAAATGGAATTACAAAACCAGCAATATTGATTAATAATGATAAGAGATTAATGAATATAAAGGATCATAAAGGACTATACGTATAACACAAAGCATGTGTTTTATTATATTAGTTTATTTTTGAAAGAATATTCTATAAAGATGAGACGCAAGCAAAGTTTGTATTTTCAGATGGTTAAAATAACAACAAGTATAACACCAAAGTATTAAAAGAAAATCGTATTTTTTTTTTTGGTAAAATTCTCCTAAGACGTCGAGCGAAACGTTTTACTGAAAGATGTTGGCAAAATGCTCCCTGTTTATGAAACATTGTCTAACGTTTTCACAGCATTTCTTTATCTGAATACATTTCTAGGTTTTTAACACATTTCAATTTTTTCTTTAATAAATTTTTAAAAACACTCAAACATAACGTCGTACGATCAGCGGTTTACCTTTCAACTTTCCAGAAAATTAATAGAGTTTAGAAACTAATCACTATGAAAATGTGTAAGATTTTTTTGAGAAATACTATTAAAAGTTCTTATTTTTTCTGGGAGAAGATTACAACGAATCCTAAATACAGTATGATTTTTTATTATCCCAATCAGGGGAGGCGGTGCACAGAAGAAGGAAAGTATGTCGTAAATGATATAAATCACTTCACCGTTTGAACTACTGATAAATTGTCGCAATAATTTAAATTGTATTGCTTTATGTTACATTTATTAATTAAGTCAAGTATTTATAAATAATTAAATTGGATATATGGTATGTGCCTACCCAAATTCAGATAATATAAAATCACACATTATAATTGAAGTAAAGAGTTTAATTTACATTTTTAAAGAAAATTATCTAGAAGTATATCTGCGCAAAACGAGAATTTTATCGAAAATATCGAGTATTTTAAAAAGAATTACATCTAGTAGATTTTGAATTTTGTTTGCATGTCAATTTTTATGTGAGCTAGATTGTTATTGGTATTGCATTATGGGAAATTCAAAGCATACTAGATGTATTTTTTTTTAAACACCCGGTACTTTTAGACGATTTTAGAAAACCGAGAATATAACAATATTACGAATATTGTTTTATTTTCCATTCATTTATTTATAAGGTTTTTAGTAAATATTTATGTTTTTCCGGAAAATGTTTCTTCTTCTCTAATCCTTAATGCACTTTCGGGCGTCGGATGATGGTCTCTAGTCCTGTATCCAGCTTTTCCATCTTTTTCTGTCCCTCGCTATTATTTTCATTTCATCCATTGTCACTCCCTTTCTAGTCATATTCCTTTGATTTGTTCCATCCATTTTCTTCTGGGTCTGCCTCTTTGTTTTTTGGTTGGTTTTCACGCTTCCGTTATTCTTCTTGCGATTCAGTTAGGTTCCATTCTTGTTATGTGCTCGTACCAGTTTAATTGTTTCTTTTTTATTTTTTCCATTATTGGTTCCTGTTTGGTTATTTCTCTTATGTCTTCATTTTTTATTCTGTACATTTAGTTTTCCTGCCATTTTCCTGAGGGGTTCATTTTCAAAAATCTATTTAATTTATGTAAAAAGTTCTTCAACAAGAAATGCCAAACACATTGAATTATACTTTTGCAAACATTTTCGGAAGATTTCAAAAATTAATAAGTAGCACAGCAAGCCATGTTGCTTTCTAGAATATTTAATCCATTTCCAAGGTATGACTTTAATTTAAATTTTCGAATTTTTGCAGTAAATTATAGAAAAACAGAGAACATGAACAAATTAGACATTGTATGACAAATTTTCAAACATGGTCAAAAAATTCAAAATAACGCCAAACAGAACAATAAACTATAAATTGTTGTTTTTTTTAATTTTGAAAAGTTCTTGTTTAGAGCTTAGACACTTTTTCTCAAATGGCCATTTTGCTGACAGGCCGCTTTTATAAGGACATTTTATTGACAATCTTGCTGCTCCAAAAGGCAGAAGAACTGATCTGCACGTTAGCAAAATAATCTAGACATGTTAAAGCTTCCTTAATATTACCTACATATTTTATTTTGAAAAACAATGCGGGTTGCCTTTTCTTTAAGTAATCTTTATGGTATGTTAATGGTAATATGGCCTCCAAAATGCATGTTGTAATATCTTTATTTAAAAAATATGACAACCTCCGCAGTTATTACCCCACTTTTTTATGACCCCAAGATCTTCACCAATAATTTATGTTATGTACCTCCACTGCCTACAAGGAGGCACATTGAATCAATAAATTATTTGTATTTTTAACTCAAAATGCAAGATATTTTTTTACTTCTTTTTACAATAAAGGAAGTATTAGATGCACCCCAAAAATTCGAAATTGAGTTTTCAACAGATGTTCAAGTTTTAGAGTCTCCTGGACCCAAAAAACATGTTTTTGTTCATTGGTCTGTCTGTCAGTCTGTGTGTGAACAGAATATCTCAAAAACAGAAAGAGGTATGGCATTGAAACTTTATATATAAGTTTTGTGTACTATCTAGATCAGTGATTCCCAAAGTGGGCGATATCGCCCCTGGGGGGGGCGCTGGAACGATCCAGGGGGGCGATAGTAGCCTCGGGTGCATTTGGGGGGCGGTGAATAAAAATAAGGGGGCGGTGAAACCTTAAAGAAGGAAGAGAAGATAAGACGATTTAGAAAAACCATTCATACATATTTCATCTGTTGCGTAACATTATTTTCCAAATAAACACACAAAATGCGAGTTACAGATTTATTTATTTCATGAAGACTATTTACCATTATTAAATGTTCTTATTCTTCTTCATACATTTGTTACTTTATTTATTCAGTCTGTTTATTCTTCGTTTCTCTAATTTTACTTTGTCACACCCTCTAATACACCATCCAGAAAGTAAATACCATTATAATAAAGGGTTTTTATTATTCAAATTGGCTTTTACTCAACTACAGGTTACAAATTCAGAAAAGATTTGTTTATTTTAACAATATAATTTTCTCTAGCAATAATAATTTATACAAAATTTATATAGTGTATATTTTATTCTAATATTTCATAATTTACCTTTTCAGATAATCATTTGAGTTTGGCTTTCACTTTAGTTATTCCGATTGTCAGTTAATACCTACAAATTAAATTCTAAGCTCTGCTGTTACCAAACAACTATCAACTTATATGCTTGAACCATTTTAATAAGCTATTCACAATTATTTAACAGTAACTGTATCTAATCACTAATGTATCATTCATTAAACACTTTTCAAATATTTATGTTGTACTTTTAATGTATAAATCCCTCTTGTACTTTTTATCTGCTAATTAATTTATTCTTTCAAAATAATTTCCTACCTAGAAATACTCTTATAGATAATTATCAGTCTCAAGAGGCTACCACTACAATATCTTTCTGTTTGTTCGCTTAAAGAATGTAGATTTCCAGGGGGCGCTGAGTAATTTTTTTTCTGAAAAGGGGGCGGTAGGCCAAATAAGTTTGGGAACCACTGATCTAGATGCTACAGCAAGCTTTTAAAGAAAATCGCATAACCGGAAGTATTTTATTTTATTTTTTTTTATTTTATTTTATTCTGTACTCCGCCAACAGCCGTTAAGCCAATTATAGGCGTCATTGTACATTTTACGGGGACTTCCAGCCCCACTAACGACTATCATGATGTTATTATGATATCCGGGACCAACTTTTTTCCGTGATAGCCGTACCACGAGGTGCCGGGAGAAACAGCCGTGGAACTCCCATCCAAGTTCTGACCAGAGACAGCGTTGCTTAACTCTGCTGATCGAACGTGGACGCTTGTTCAAGCTACACCACCCGTATGGTGTTTACTCTTGTGATTTTTCAGTTTTTTTCGATTTTTTCAAAAACGGGTCTCACGATTTTTTCCAAACTTTACATTTTTAATGTGTATTCATGTGAGATAGGTGAATTTTCAGTTGAATACCTCTAAAATGGGTTTATTTTGTTTTTTTATTAACTCCTATTTTAAATAGAACGCCCGGTATATTATTAGATTTTTGAATTCAGCTTAACATTTTAGAGAAAATGTGTCTCTTGAACTAACGCTTTATTTTGTACGGTTTCTGTAGAATTTGTAATTTTTGAACATTTTTGACAAATGCCTAAAAATTAAAAGTCAATATTTTTGGCTAATTATAAGATCACTGTAAACGGAAGTTGTGTGCGTCTATCACACTAGATTTTTTTAAATTTTGACCAGGGGAAAAACCACAGAAAAGAAGTGAAATGTACGGATCATCAGGTGAAATTTTCCACGAACAATTTAGTTCTGAGAAGACTCGTGTGTTTAAACAATTTAATATTTTTCGTTCGGAAAATGTAATAAAATATAATTTAACTATTTATAGGAATGGATTAATAGCAATAACTTCTATGACTTTCCCGTAGAAACACTGGATGCTAGTAACCTGCAAGAAAATAATAGTAATGATCCTTTCTAAGAACAATTTCAGAATAAATCCAGCATATTTGTAGATAAAATTTATGCAGAATTTATCCTGCCCAATTACTTCTTCCTCGGAAAAAAGCAAAAAAACTAAGTAATCAGAAAATTAGTATCTCTTCTACTATTGTAAGTGAATCAGACCTAACTGTAGTTGATGATAGGGACCGTGACTTTGAACCAGAGGGTAACATTTCTGAAACGAGTTTATCATGTCAATCAAATGAATAACAAATTACTTTGCCAGTTGAAGAAAATATTATTAAACCCTCGCTAAAAATACAGCTGGTAAGATATCGAAACATATATGAAATTGGAATAATTCTTAGTAGTGTGTATAAATTTGTGTATTGTTTCACATATTCAAACTGATGAAACAACTTGCTAGGATGCGTACAGAAGGTTGAGTCTTAATGTAGTTCTTTTTCATTCTATTCAGTCTGTTAATTACTGCATTTTGAAGCATTGTGTCTTTAATTCTCTAACTTCTTTAAATTATTTTTCCTTATAGTTAATAGTATTCATTATTAGATATCACTATTATTATTAAATGCAGAAAAACGCAATTTCAAATTAGCTTAATTCCGGGTCTTTTTTTAGATAATACGAGGAAATGATGCATCATTATTAAAATTCAACTTAACAGAAGAAACCATGTGTTGTTTTATTTTAATTTAATTAGCTAATGACCGATAAACCCCCACGAAAATTAACGATTTAAATTAAAAGAATTTAAAAATCCTAGATACGAAAAGAAAACGCAACAAAAATTATCATTTGGCATTTTATAAAAAAAATTACGTTGCAGCTGCATCGAAGAAACTAGCATAAAATGTACTTGTTTTGAAAAAGAAGCAGAATAAAAGTAGTGATGTCAACCGCTTGTTTTTTGCAAAACGTATTTTGAACTGCTTAAATTAAAAACACGTAAACATAATGCCATATAGCTATAATGAATGTATAATCGAAGTCGCAACCATATCGATTTTTGACTGTAGCTCAAAAACAAGGAAATTTCCATAACGAAAATGGGACATATCTTCTTACTCCCTGTATGCGTAATTATTAGGAAGTTATACAAAAACGAAACACCCGATCTTAATGCTTTTGGTAAGCTATTGAACAGCAAGCCTGCTAGAGAATCAGTGCTTAAAAATAAATAACAAGTTATGTCTCCCGACTTCTACTTGTGATCTAAAATATCAAATAAAATAAGCTAGCGACGTCCGCAGGTCAAAAGCGATGTTGCCGCGATTTTGGAGGTCATAATATGCTTTACGTATACCGGAGGCAACTTAGCACAGGGTTTGCCTAGCTTAGAATAGAGTCCCTGTATATAAAAGAGTTGGGACACGTAGGGTGACTTGTTTTGGATCCACAAACCATGGAGTACATGATTTTTTCCAAATTTAAACTTTGTGCATACTCCTTTCAACTAAAACAAATGCAATATATCGTTGCTGCGTCACACGGTCCTTGATTTGTGGATCCAATGGCTCAACTCTTAGTACATATAGGAACTCTAGCTTAGAAGCGATCCCAGCGCCACCGGTCTATATTCAAACTAAAAGACCGTTTTGAAGGTACTTGGGGTCAGAATCACCTCCGGGAAAATTTTCGGGAATGGACTCTGAGCAACATCTAGTGGTGGAATTTGTGAAAAGTATGGCGAAACGTTGTCACCTCCGAAAAGGTGACTTCGTTAGGCACGTATCTATTTTGGAGGTCAGAATTACCGGGTGTATGTATATATACAGGGTGAATGAAACCACCCGTATCAGTATTTTTTTTTAAGAACGGTGAGTCGTAGAAAGTTGGGATAAAAAAATTTATTATAAAAGTCATACTAAAGAATCGAATGGTGATATTATTATTTCTCGAAAAAGTCAGCATCACGAGTAGTTTTGTCCACAATGTCCAGAACTCCAAAATTTTAAATGGCACCATAAGTCGAAAAACGTATTGTTGAAAAGATCGTTAAAAAAGAAGAAAGTTTTGTAGGAAAAATTATTTTATTACTACCACCCCTTTTAAGTAATATTCGATTAAAGCTATTAAATTTGAAATTCGTTGTTAACAAACAAAATTGAAAAGTCGGCTTTAAAATTTAGTTACCGAATTAATAGTATATTACATACCGAGGTGGGAAGTGTTTCATTACTGTCGAGAGATTAGGTAGTTTAACGAGACGCGTAGCGTCGAGGTTAACTTTATCTCGAGACAGGGATGAAACTTTCCACCGTGGTATGTATACTATTTTATTTGCAATCATCTAATTTTAAAAATAACTAAAATTAATTCTGAATAATAGATATCTTGATGTAGCTAATATTTTTGTTACCATGAAAACAACCCAATCAATGTTTTGTTACCATGGAAACACCCCAGTCTTCAGGTATGTAATATTTTTCGGGGTATGTAATAATTTCCTGGCTAGTTTCAAGTAATCATCTAGTTCCCAGCTGTTGTCATGTCATGAAATTGATACATTACAATGTGATTGCGAATAAACAATGTTACACACACGTTTTAATGTCAATAATTCCATTTGTTTTATTAATCTACACTTGTAACATTGTTTAATTCGGTAACTAGATCTTAAAAGCCGACTTTTCAATTTTGTTTGTTAACAACGAATTCCAAATTTAATAACTTTAATCGAATAATACTTAAAAGGGGTGATAGTAGTAAAATAATTTTTCCTACAAAACTTTCTTCCTTTTTAACGATCTTTTCAACAATACGTTTTTCGACTTATGGTGCCATTTAAAATTTTGGAGTTCTGGACATTGTGGACAAAACTACTCGTGATGCTGACTTTTTCGAGAAATAATAATATCACCATTCGATTCTTTAGTATGACTTTTATAATAAATTTTTTTATCCCAACTCTCTACGACTCACCGTTCTTTAAAAAAAATGCTGATACGGGTGGTCTCATTCACCCTGTATTTACACAGCTGATTGCAATGTTCTTACATCTTTTAAAATGAACTTGTAACCAACTATACGTAAACGCAAACTGAAACAATTTTAAGGTTAGTTTTCGCGCTTCTTGAACCTACACTTTACTAGTTCAATCTACTCGCCAGGAATAAATTCATCACGTTTGGTTCGTAATTCGAAATACAAACGACCAAAATGCAGTTTGTTCAGTTCACACAAACAATAGTATTTAACATTACAAGCCAGGTAAAACAGGTTTTACTGGCGATAGGATTAAGATGACTGGCGAGCCGTTAGGCGAGCCTGTCATATCCTTGAGCCAGTAAAAATGGTTACCTGGCGTGTATTGTTGAATGTTTTATTTGTTCCTCACTTGTAAATAACTAGAAATTCACCATTTATTCAAAATGTCAAACTGACAAGCAACTAAATTAATCAATATGACACATACTAAGGAAGACAACTCTGGCTTTGCATGCTATCATTTATCTATGAGCACGCTTGTAAAATATAACTGGCTAGCCAGTAAAAAATTTACTGGCTAGCCAGTTAAGAAACATTTTCAAGGTGAATACAGTGACTTGATACATTGATGTTTACAAGTGAGGAACAAATAAAAACATTTTCTTGCACTAAGTAAGTCTGAGTAGCCAAACGAACAAAGCTTTACAAAGAAACTGTAATTAAATAATGTGAATATAATTTATACCTAGCTACAGTCTGTAAAATCCGACTATGAAAATCAGACGCAATTTTTATTGATAATGAATAATTATTTTCGTTATTTGACATTTAGAACTGTATCGTGTAAAGTAAATGTCAGATTGGTAATGACATCTTGAAATTTTGTTGGAAAACAGAAACTGATCAATTGAGCCTTGGAAACCGGTTCCACTTGTCCCATATCTTAGAGGTCACAGAAACTAGATTGACTCTCAAGGTAGGTCATGAAAGGCGCTGTGATCATATTTGATGCAGAGCCAGTAGATATAGAGAGTACCGCCATTCTTTGATCCGTGAAAATGCCGCTATCGCCGCCATTTTTGTTCCCACCAGCAATGACTGAATGAGGTATGTCTAAAATTTTACTTGAAAATGGCAAGACTGTAAGTCTATGTCAAATTCGAGGTTAGCAGGTTATGTTTTGCGCCAGTTTGTGTCAAAACTGACGCAAAAACTAACCTGCTAACCTCGAATTTGACATAGACTTACAGTCTTGCCAATTTTAAGTAAAGTTTTGGATTGCCAACAAACGTCACGTTGACGGAATTGTGTTACAAACCTCAAAGTGACGCATATGTCAGAGGAATAAACATGGCGGACGTGGCGGTACTCTCTATATCTACTGGCTCTGATTTGATGAATTGGAAATATGTGGAAAGTTGTCAAACATACAAAGTTTGGTTGCATTTTAAATGACAAGTAATCAGTAACGGTGGGTAGAGGGATTTCGTTTGTGCAGTGACTAACGTCATATGACAGATTCTTTGTGTTTTAAGGTGTGAAAATTGCTGTTGCTGGGATAGATTTAGCAGAGCCTGATTGTTCAACTTAACACCATTATTTCCGCTATGCTTTTAACATTCAAGAACTGATAATACACCATACAATGTTACGTACGCCTCTGATTTATTGTATCAGTTAGCTTAATAAGGTTAACAATTTAATGTCAATATGATAGATGTAAAAATGTTACCAATACGAAACTTGGAAATTACTATATTCTAACATTAGTTCTGATTTTCACCGCGTCTCAATCCAGATTCTGTAACCTGTATCTTACTATAATATACAGGGTCTCTAACACGACGTCGAGTCCCTGTATATAATAAGAAATATATACAGGGACTCTAACTAGAGATGGTACGAAAGAACCGGACCTGTTCTTTCGGAACAGGTATGAGCGCACTGTTCCGGGGAACAGTTCTCAGGTTTAAAATATACCAGTTGTGATTGCAACCGGCACGGAGCCCATCATAATTCGAAACCTTCATTCTGTTCTGCCGGTTTCCGGATCATAACCAATCGCCGCAACCGCACCTACTAGCTGGACTCCTCTGGTAAGCGTCTACCCATATACTTTTTGACCTGATGTGTTCTGTTGCAACTTTCATATCTGATCGCATTCTAATTGTTATTTCTGAGCTTCTGACTTCCGATTTCAACTATATAGGTTGTTTTTCGGATTGATTGTCAGCAATCTAATTTCTAATAAACATCAAACTCTAAGGAACAGGAATAGAAAAAATTTAATTTTTTAGGGAAACTGTACTTGTATAAAATATTAATTATAAATTTACGTCATTAAAATAAATAATCGATAATATAAATAAAATATATAGGTATGTTAAAAATAATAAGGATAATTAATTTGATGTGTTCGGTTCGGCGGATTCCGCCAGACGAAAAGAGAAGACTTTTCGGAACAGGTATTTTGAACAGATATACGTTTGCACCTGGAACAGATCATCCCTGTTCCGAAAAATTTTGTTCAGTACCATCTCTAACTCTAACACGACGTAGTGTACCTGTATAATACTTTAGTAAGAGTAGGACAAACAGCGAAAAATTTTGGATCATTTTTTTCATATCTACCAAGATTTAATGATATATTGAAAAACAAGGTTGGTAAAACTGACACACCAGTTGTTAGTTTTATCAAATTCAAGGTTAGCAGGTTAGGTTTTGCGTTAGTCTGAGTCAAAACTGACGGAAAACCTAACCTGTTAACCACGAATTTGATGAAACTGACAACTCGTGTGTCAGTTTTACCAACGTTGTTTTTCAATATATCATTAAATCTTGGTAGCTATGAAAAAATGATCCAAAATTTTTCGCTGTTTGCCCTACTCTTACTAACGTATCATACAGGTACACTAACACGACGCGACTCGCAGCGCCACTAATGACAGGCAGCGATTCTCGGAAGCGCCGCCGCAGGACTTTAGCCAGTGATGCCGATTGGTACACAATTTTGGCAACATCATACCATAATTTTACGTCAGGCCAACGGCAACACTGACTTTAGTTTGTTGCAGGTTACCGTTAAATTCGGTTGTATTCTACGTGCTTGTGAAAATGCGTAGGAAAGTTCCCACAATCGATACTGAGAATTTCATATCGGAAGTGGAGAAATCACCGGCGATATGGGATTCAAGATGTGACGCGTATAGCGACAAGGTTTTAAACGTAATGCTTGGGTTGCAGTTATGACGACCTTTTTCAAAGACCTCGAGGTCGAGGAAATGACTCCTCCAGAAAAGAAAACACTTGGAGGTCTGCTGATCGAGCAGATTGAAATGGGTCAATTCGTGCCACCTGTATTTACTTATTTTATATCTGTTCATTATATGCTAATTAGCAATGAAGCCTGACAGTAAGTGCCTTTATGTTTATTTATGTAGTTTAGCACTATAGAGTAATAATTGATGTATACGCTGTCAATGACGCGTCGCGAGTTCGTGAAGGAATGCATCGATAGTGCAGTTTCGTTCGGGGAATAACCGCTCGGTATGTGAATCAACGCCAGAGGCCTGCAAGAGGGGTATTCGCACCAAGTTTGTTAACAGGTACGAGTCGTATGCGAGGTCGCTGGTCGTGCTCACGAATTATCAGCAGTACGAAGCGGGCTAATAACAACCCTAAACAGTGCTTCATATTGTGTTGTGGCCGGCATTATTCGCTGCCGGCTCATTGTGCCTCTGAAAGGGACGCCAGCGTCCAAAAGCAGCCAAATCCTGCTGCATTTGCAGCCTTTGTCAGAAGACAACTAACGTTGTGACACCATAGGAAAGGCACCTGTCTTAGTATACGACTAGAGCATCGGGAAGGCCCCAAAGCAAGGTCAGTTGCTAGCTATAATCGCCGTACAAGGTGAAATAATATTGCAACACCTGGAGCAATTGCACTCGTGTTTGTTAGCACGGGGAACCCCTGCGGACAGAGCTTCGCAGTTACGTCATCTGAACGTGTCCTCGCTATCTTGGAAGGCCGGGATTCTGTTACTAGGCCGTTTCAAGAATAGACAACGTCGCGTTAAGTTTGTTAGTGCGCGCCCTTTGACTTTGCGTTGATAAATGAACCTTTAAGTATCTGTTTAAAGCATTTGTATATATGTAGCGGGCTGGCGCCTTATTTTGTATTGGCCTATATGTATTTTCTTGTGTGTGTTTATTGACAGATTATGTCTTTATTGTAAACTGTTGGGATTTTTATGATCATTCATATTTGTATTGTTGAGTACAACATTTCAGGTGTCCACGAGAAAGACCTTAAATGATGTTGGCTTCCCTTAGCCACTCTGCGGATATAAAAAGAGTCTCATAGCACACCGACTGATTAAGCTAGCGCACCCAGGGCAATCGAAAGTAATAACTCAGTAGGTGTAGGGCTCGGAATGAGGCCGCGTTACAAGATCGAGTAGATAAAATAATTTTTCTTCAAGCGTACAATAATACGGTACCGGTTTAGGACATTTGGGCGCGGCCGTCTGGGCGCGGCCGTTTGGGCGTGGGGACACTTGGGCGCGAGACACTTGAGCGCGAGACACTTGGGCTCGAGAAAGGGTCAACGTTGGGATTTAGGAACAGATTAAGTGTGAATTATTTAAATTTGGCATAAATGAACAAACATTTATTAGATCATTATTTATCCTGAAGAGTTAATGTAATTATTCAAACAATATTAAAAGAATTATCCAATTATTTATTGAAATTTCTATGAGATTAATTTTAAATAAGGTGGTAGTACCTATATTAGATAAATTTTGAAATAAATCCGAATCGAAATAAAGAAGGTAGTATATTAGATAAGTTTTGAAATAATTCTGAATACATAAAAAGGCAGTATGTTAGATATGAAATAATAATTCTGAATTGAAATAAAGATGGAAATAGATTAGATGTATATACTTGTAGGATGCAGAACGGTTTAATCGTAACAAAATGAATACACAGTAATACACAACAAATATGAAATAACAGTAAAACATAACACATAAAGTTCAGGCTTGCTTCGTGCGCGGCCACACTTGTTGGCGTTCATCGGACGACTCCGCGCTTTCCCCACCTTCCGCGTGGCGGTGGCTCTGACTACGACAAGCATGGCGGTGGCTCTGACTACTACAGCTCGGCCATCCTGATGTCCCGGACGTGTCGGACGGGATTGGGTCGCTGTCCGAGTCGGTTTCGTCGCTAGTAGAGGTGCTGGTGTCGTCATCAGGAAGATAGCGACGAAGGCGATCGCTGGATTGCGTCCCAACGTAGTGTCTTTGGGTGCGTTGTGCTCCCGGGATATCTTCGACGATATATCTGTCATGCTCTAAGACTTTGGAAACGGTATAGGGGCCCTGGAACTTCGGTTGAAGCTTCTTGCTATGGCCAGGTTGAGGTGTCGCCTTCACCATAACATAATCACCAACCACATATCGTGTCGGTGGCCGATGTCGGAGGTTATAGCGTTTCTGGTTCTCTTCTTGGACAGTCACTTGTTGCTTCTCCGCAGCTCGTCGTAAGACTTCGCGTTTTTGCGACCAGTCGGGTTCGCCGTCTTCTTGCAAGCAGATGGATATCAGATCACGGAACGCTTGATCGGATTGTATACGAAGATCGTATCCAAGTAGAATCCTCGAAGGGGTTGTCGAAAGGCTTCTTTGTATAGTAGTATTGAGAACTTGCTGAACGCGGACTAATACTTGGGACCAGTTGCGTTCTGTTTTACTCACTTTCGCAAGTAGGTTAGTTATAGTTCTGTTATACCGCTCACACTGTCCATTCGCGCGCGGGGTAGCGGTAGCATTTTGCACATGAGCCACACTGGAATCTCTCAGAAACTGCGAGAAGTCCTCGGCTGTAAACGCGGTTCCACGGTCACTAATAATTGTCTTAGGAGGACCGAAAACACCGAATATGTCTTTTAAAACTGCGATCACTTCCTTAGTCTCTGTCGTTTTCGTAGGTTTCAGAAACACGAATTTACTGTACGCGTCGATCACAAGTAACACGTGACGATGACCGGTTAGCGACTTGTCTAAGGGACCAAGGTGGTCACAGTGGAGTGTTTGGAATGGGATATGACCTTTAGGGATACTGTGAAGACGACCCTGAGGTTTTCCAAAAGTCGGATTGTAGGTGATGCAATTTAGACAATTTTGAATGTGCTTGCGAACGTAACGTCTCATCCTAGGGAACCAATACGTTCGACGAATTACTTCGATCGTTTTATCGGTACCAATATGGGCGTTGTCGTCATGAGCTGCTTGAACAACACTTCTACGCATTCTCCTTGGTACAACAAAGAGAGCGTTTTCGTTGGGTTGTTGGTAGCAAAGAATTCCATTTTTCATGTTGAAGTGATCGTCTGGCGGTTCACCTCCGGATTCCAGAATTTCAATTAGGGCTTTCAACTCGGGGTCTTTTCCCTGATTAACTTTCACCAATCTGAAATCGTCGTCGAATTGGGTTACAACCAGTGCGTTTACTCTGCTTAGCGCATCTACATGCTGCATAGAACTGGAGGGGCGGTGCTCTAGTTCATAATCGAATTCTTCTAATAGGATGGACCAACGGAATATGCGTCCATTAATTTCTTTTTTGGCGTATGCGAGTTTCAAGGCATTGCAATCCGTAACTAGTCTGAATCGTATGCCCAAGAGATAAACTCGGAAATATTCTAAGCTTCGGATTACGGCTAACATTTCCAATTCAAAAGAATCATATTGCGATTCAGCATCGCTTGTAGTTTTCGACATGTAGTAGATAGGATGAAACAATCCATCTTGTTGACGTTGAAGAAGTACTGACCCATATCCACTGGAGCTGGCGTCTGTGTGTAGTTGAGTCTCCTTTCCTGGATCGTATATTTTCAAAACAGGTTCGTTTGTTAGCAGCTGCTTTAGGTTTTCAAAAGCCACCATCTGTTGTGGACCGAATTCAAACTTTTGATTCTTCTTTAGCAGTTTTGTTAAGGGTCGTGAAATAGTTGCATACGAAGGCATGAACCTCCGGAAATATCCTGCCAATCCAAGAAACCTTTGTACCTGTTTGGTAGTCGTAGGTACAGGAAACTTGGCGACTGCTTCCGTTTTAAGTTTTTGCGGTCATACCTCATTATGTCTGATCCTGAACCCGAGATACTCCACTTCCGTGTACATGAAGGTACATTTGTCGATTCTCAAGGATAATCCATAGTCTTTTGCTACTTTAAGTACCTCTTCAAGCCGCTTAATGCCGTCTGTCACGTTTTGAGATATAATCATTATATCGTCCATATAAACAAGGATTTTTCGTTCGCGAATCAGCTGTTCGAATACTTTATGTATGTATCGCATGAAGGTAGCTGGACTATTAGCGAGTCCGAACGGTATAAAGTTATATTCATAGAGACCATTATAAGTGACGAACGCGGTGTACCTTTTTGATGCTTCGGCAACGGGCACGTGGAAAAATCCATTTTTTAGATCGAGCGTCGTGAAATAGACATGTGCATTAAGTGCGTCTATTTGGTCATTAATAAGAGGCAAGGGATACTTGTCCTTAAGTGTGATCTTATTGATCGCTCGGTAGTCAACGCATAGTCTCTTTTCTCCGTTCTTTTTATCTACAAGAACAACTGGGCTTGCGTAATTAGATTTACTTAATCTGATTATTCCCTTGGACAATAGTTCATTCACGGTGGTTTCAACGCATTCTTGTTCGGGTCGCGACAGTTTGCGTGGGCGAAACACCACAGGTTCGTTTGACGTAAGCGTAATGTCCATTTCGAAGCCGGGAACATTTAATGGCTCTCGTTTTTCTTCACCTTCCTCCATAACTAGTTTTTCAATTTGGCGGCGGTCGTTTTCACTCAAGTCGGGGTTAATTCGCAACTCTTGAGAAGAAATTGTGACCTGTCGTGGCACTTCACTTTCAATCTCGATGTTTGCGATACCTCGTTCGACCTTAAGCACCACAGAAGGTTGATTCAGCAGGTCTTTTCCGAGAATAATAGCAACTGGTATAGCGTCGTTAGTTACTATATAAAATTTCGCAGTGAGCAATTGATTGTTGATAGTCACAGGAATTTTCGCTAGTCCGATATTTTTACAAGTGACACCCTTTAATCCAGTCAAATTTACGGGTTTAATTTCGCTTTGGTCTGTTTCTAAATAGAGCACATTTAATTCTTCGGCCTTTTGTTGCGTCATCAAATTTAAGGAAGATCCCGTGTCAACAAGTGCTTTTTCATTTATGTTGTTAATTTTTAATGCAACTGTCATATCATCGCACGACGTTTCGATAAGTAGCGCTCGCTTAGTCGCGTCCGTGTGCACCTTATCTTTTTCGCAATCTCGTGCTAGATGACCTTTCGCATGGCATTTTACGCATTCGACCTTAGGACAGTCTTTCATGCGATGCACCCCGTCTGTGCAAAACGGGCAGATTGCTTTATCGCTCGCTTTGAATGAAACATTTGCAGTTGTTTGATTTTTCGCAGGCTGACTAACGCCTATTTTCGATTCCGGTTTTTCTATGGTTTTTCCCTTATTAGCATTAAAGGGGTATTTCGAGTCTTTTTCTTTCGGTGGCAAGTTTTTCCGAGATTTCTCAAAAGAATAGTACGCGTCGGCTTTATGAAGAAATTCAGTTGATGTAAGCGGTGGATTTGTATAAAATTGCTTTGCTAATTCGTGGTCCCGTAATCCTTGTACAATGTAATTTACTAGACTATACTCGTCAATATTTTGAGCAGCTATAGCTTTCATCGTAAACACGTACGTTCGAAGGGATTCATCGAGATTTTGTTTGCGGTCTCGTAATCTGCGATGCACGTCTATGGAATGAACATGCGTAGCAAAGTTATTTAAAAATCGTTGTTTAAAATACTGCCAGTCGTAGATATTTGGCTCGCACTCCTTCCACAGTTTTGCTGCCCCTCGTAGTTTTGCTTTCGCATAAATAATTAAACTGCGATCATCTAAACCGTAAAGCGATTTAACGTTTTCAACGGATTCTATAAACCGTTCAGAGGTAATATTGTTAGAATCGGGGTCGAATTCTAATATTTCATTTTGAATTTCGGCGCCAAACCTATGGTTCTGCGCATGCATAGTCGTTTGCTGCGACGAATTTGATAGTTGTAGTTGTAACATGGCTACTTGCTGTTGCAACTGTAAAATCGTATCCGCGACAGATGGAGGTTGCGGTTGTTGACAATTGACAGAAGCTTGTGGCATGTAATTCGATGTTTGCGGCAATTGTTGCCACTGATATGGATAGAACGACGATGAAGGCATCGATTGATAAACGGGCACGTTTGAATTAGCCGCGCAAGCTTGAGCGAGTGGCGGGAAACGCGCTTGCATCGTCGACGTCACCTCTGCGGCCGGAACGTTCTGGGCCTGCGAGATCGTAAACGCCGTTTGCAGGTTAGGACATGGCGGAGGCATTGTTAGCGGTTGTATGGGATATTGTGGAAACTGCACATAGGAATTACATTCGTTTGCTTGGGACACGAGCGGACTTTGAGAAGCTAACGGATTTATTGCAGGGATTTGCAAGTCGCTACCGGCAGCGCGAGACGTTCGCGTTTCCGGCGATGTTTCCCTGGAGCGTTCACCGCAGCTATAGTACGAGCTCATGCTTCTTAATCGTAATTAGAACGTACTCACCGAATGCAGTCTTTAATCGCACTTCTGACGCTGTAGGATGCAGAACGGTTTAATCGTAACAAAATGAATACACAGTAATACACAACAAATATGAAATAACAGTAAAACATAACACATAAAGTTCAGGCTTGCTTCGTGCGCGGCCACACTTGTTGGCGTTCATCGGACGACTCCGCGCTTTCCCCACCTTCCGCGTGGCGGTGGCTCTGACTACGACAAGCATGGCGGTGGCTCTGACTACTACATACTTAAGTGTTGAAAATAATTTTAAATAGAAATACATTTATTGTACTGGTAAATAAATAATACTATGCTATATTTAATCGATTAATGCTTCAAGTGTTTAATATGTTTCTAATATGTGTTCTGTTTGGACCGAAACTAGTCGACATCGAGTTTTGTTTATAATGATAATACTTAACAATAAACTGTTAAATTTTAAAGTAATCAATTATTATTTTTGTTATATTATGAACCGACTAACTGAAGATAAGAGCAGAAATAAGAATGATAGTAAATAATAATATAAAAAGATTAATTTTAATAATCAAAATTTCTTCTTGCCATTTTTACCATTATAATACATATTATTCTTAATTTTTTTTTAAATATAAACAAGAAGCATCTACGCATTCATTTCATAATTGTACGAAATGCCTCATAAAAATTTTACAATGTTCCTATTGTTTGCACCGTCTACATTATTATATTGATTATTATAATCTTCAACCAAATTTTTTATTCTTCTATCAGCCTGGATAATTTTTCTTTTGAGTTGGTTCATTTCCCGCAAGTACTTGTTCATAAGCAACATATCTTCCTCGTTGAACAGTTTTTAGGCTGTCGATGAATCTCCAAATCGTTGGCTGGTTCATTGATAGCTCTGTTTGTACTCAAACTCTATTCATGTATTCTTTGTTACTTATTATTTTAATGTAATAAATCTCCGTAAAAGATTTGTTAGTATTTACCGGAAAGTTTAAATTTCTAACTTGTTTTCGTTGAACCTACTTGTATTAATAAAATTCTAATTTTCGACAATTAATATTTCTATACAAAATTTTTGCCACCCGCCACCTCCTTGGATGTGCTTTAGGTAATTTTCGTTATTTAAAATAAGACCTATTAAGAGTAAAGCTAGCTAATACTAATACACTTTAATTAATTTCCTCGCGCCCAAATGTCTCGCTCCCATAGTGGCCCTGCGCCCAAGTGTCTTCGCGCCCAAACGGCTGCGCCCGAACGGCCGCGCCCAAATGTCCGGCTCCGTACGGTACATTATATCATGTATCACGTTTTGTAGAAATAGCCTGATATTTTACTAGTACAAATATTTTCCCTTTTTTACTAGTACGAAAAATTAAGTGAAGATTTTGTTGAAAGTCGCTAATCTTTAAAATATTCATGAATCCTGCGCTGTAATGAATCCTAGGATGCTGCGCCATCTGTGAGGATCATATTGTAGTACTATGTTTGTGTCGGGATGTATTCTGTATTGTTCATTACATTTAGTTATATTGAAATTGTAATTGACCAGTAGATGTCACCTTTCGTTGTAAAGCTTTGTTTTTAAGTTTAATAAAAACAGTTTTGCCATTAACCTCAATGAGAACGCGTTTTTATTTCAATAGGTTATGAACCTAGTGCGTTTGTTTTAAAATAATCGTTTTTTGAGTTAATAAAACTGTGGTAAAACATGTCGATGAACTTCCTTGGTAGTGTGCCAAAGCTACGTTGCCGAGAAAACTATGTTGTGTGATCGTGTTTTGCAGTGGAAAATTACTTGATTCTTGAAGGCCAGCAGGCGTGTATTCTTGGAACCGAGAAGGACGATATCAAGATTGCCCAAGCCAGATCAAAGTTAATTTTGACCATCGATGCAAGTTTGTTTGTACACTTAAAATACACCAAAGATGCCAAAGGTTTATGGGTAAGGTTGAAATCGTTATTCGATGGCAATGGATTTTCTCGTAAGATTAACCTATTGAGATCACTCATAAATATTCGCAGAGAGAATTGTGACTCTATGGGCGAGTATGTGACAAAGATGGTGGAAACTGCTGGCAAGTTGAAGAATATTGGTTTTGCAATAGAGTATGGTTGGGTTGGAAGTTTACTTTTGGCTGGACTGCCTGAGAAATATGAGCCAATGATTATTGTTATAGAACACTCGAATATGGCCATAACAACTGACCACATTCTAACTAAGCTTTTGGTTATGGAGTGTGAAAACAACATGAGTGGAGCTTTTTCTGTGAAATTTAAGGGCAAACCCTTGAGAAAACCAGACAGTTCATCTTTTAAGAAGAAAAAGGAGGTACAATATGTAACTTGCTTTCGGTGTCGTAACAAGGGGCATTTTACTTATCAGTGTCCTGAGAAATTGAAAGAAAAAGAGAGCACGAAAGACAATAATGATAAAAAACATGTATGTAGTGCAGTTTTTATGAGTGGTGAGTTTAGATCGGAGGAATGGTATGTGGATTCGGGAGCGACTGCTCATATAACTCCCAACAGAGACTGGTTATTGGATGTGAGATCAAAACCAATTGATATGCCAGACATCACAGTTGCCAACAACAGTACAGCAGCAGTGGAATGTTTTGGTGATGTGGAAATAAGGAGCAGAGTGGGACATGAGATTATCGAGCTATGTGTCCAAATTTACTTTGTGTGCCTCAATTATCAACAAATTTATTGTATGTCAGTGATTTAATAAAAAATGGCAACACTGTAAATTTTGATAACAAGGGCTGTAAGATTTACAATAGCGAAAATTTGTTAATTGGAGAGGCGACCCTCAATAATGTCTACAAGCTAAACACAGAAATTTGCCAACCATGTTTTCTAGCTGAAACATCTAAGGTAACTGGAGAAACGTGGCATCGCAGGTTTGGTCACTTGAATAGTAATATGTTAATGAAAATGAAAAATGGAGCTGTGACGGGACTCAATTTTCATGGTGAAGCTAGAATAGATAAATATAGAGTAAAGGTACCGATTATGGAATACTTTTCTAGTTTCACTGCTAAGAGTCACCAATTTTCACAAGAAGTCCCACTAGCTAGACCTAAGTAATGTCTGACATGTCACTTACCTTCAGTCAATAAATAAATGTTCTCTAATTAATATTACACAGCAACAAAATAAAATATTTCTGAGCGAGATATTTCCATATTAGGAACAGGGGCTCTTATTATGGAACAGTATATGTTCTCAATATGGAATGTTAAAAATAAGGTCACAAAAAACGCAAAATTTATTTTAACACACCACTGAGTAATACAAATACTGAAAAAGGTAAATAATAAGTATGAAAACTTATAATGTAAGGCAAAATTTACAAGTAAATTGCTTCTTGGGAAATTTTGCACAGCTACAGTGAGCCCATTTGCGGCACAGTTGACACTGAATCCACTCACCACGACTTTTAGACCACAGACATTCATAATAGAGACAAGTTGCATCCACGTTATCCTCGTCGTCTGAGAGACCGTCCATATCAGATGAACCAAAGGAAAACGAAATGTCACTTTCAGAACTTGACGAAATATGTGCTTTTTTGTTATTTTTCTTACCAGCTTTGCTACCAGAAGTTTCCTCTTTACACGTTCAACTGCGGCTTTGGATGTACTTGCCTTGCTCTCAAGCTCATCCTTGTTGGGCGTACTAGGCAAAACCATAGCCTTTCCCTTTTTTCTACCTCGTGTTGGTTGATTGGTTGTAGCTGCAATCGTTGGCAGAGGACAAGGTTCTTCAATAGATGTATTGGAACTCGTTGTTGATATTGGGATGTCTTGTGGCGCTTCCACTGGGAGAAAATCGTACTCCTGAAAAACATTCCTATCCAATGGATACATCCCCGTTTTGCGGAACCCATTTATTACGGTATCCAAAGACGCCGCCTTAGCATAGGAGACACCAATTAGCTGTGATATTTGGAAGTGTGTAATTGGACGTATAGGGCACTTGTGATTTGCGAACCATTTTCTGGCTTCTTCATTATAATACGCTTTAAAGGGATGCATAAAGGCAACGTCAAGTGGTTGAACCTTGTGTGAGCAGTGGGGCGGCAAACACACTATAGTGACATGCGATTGTCGAGCCAGTAGAACAACCTCCAAATTTTTGGTATGTGAAAAGTGCCCATCTAAGATAAGCATAACTGGATCATTGACCGTTGGTTTGACATATTCAATAAAGTGTCTAAACCATTTAGTGAACATTTCCAATTGAATCCATCCGGTTTTGTGACAGTCAAAAATAGAACCTGGAGGTGCCCCATCCTTGAGTTCTTCCTTCATATTTTTACGGGGAAATATTATAAGCGGAGGAACATAAACACCTCCTGCACTCATACAAGTAACAATGGTTAAGAGGCTTCCTCTTTCAGCAGAAGTAAGACATCCCACTTGCTTTTTGCCTTTCTTAGATATGACTTTAACTTATTCTCCTTAGCCTAGAATTTCGGCTTAGACCGCGTAGTATTTGTATATGACCACCCAGCATTTTCTGGCTTAATGTGCCTTGCACCTTGTGAAGTCGAGCAAAAACCCGCGCGATGGCCATGCTCTTTGGTGGCTCGTGTTGTTTGAGTATCTTGAGAACGAGGATACTTAGGCAGATTTGGCCGTTTTGCTGTTTGTGCATCCATATTCACTAACGTTTCGCAAGACCTTGCAGCTTGCATCATCAGAGTGAAAGTCGCACTAAGAACCGAAGGTCGGTGTGGAGCTATTTGTAGTCCTCTGTGCCAGGCGCGCGGAGTGGCGTAACGCTGGTTGTTTAAAACATCCAAATAAGGTGATTATTCGCTTGGACAATGCCAGTAAAAGTGAAAATATGACCCAGATAGAAGTATTGGATTCAGTGGGGGAGAATCCAAGTCTTGCTGAAGAAGAGTTCTTTCTTTCTTCTGCGAGTGAAAGTAAGACTGAAAATGACCACAATGAAGACAGTGATAGTGACTATAATCCTGATTCTGGCCAGAATTTTATAGACCAAAGTGTTGTTCCAGAGGATAATCTAAGGCGATCAGAGAGAATTCCAAAACAGAAAAATATGATGACTTTGTATCATTTTTTGTTTGTTTGACAGATTCTGAGGATGCATCAAGTGTAAAAGAGGCTCTGTCTAGGCCAGATGTGGACTGCTGGAGAGGTGTCATGCATGAGGAGCTGAAATCGTTCGAGAAGAATGAGGCTTGGAAGTTGCAGGAGCTGCCAGAAGGTGCTAGTTTAGTGAACAACAAGTGGGTGTTTAAAAAAAAGGTCAATAGTGAAAATCAAGTGACTTATCGTGCGCGTCTTGTGGCAAGAGGTTTTATGCAAAAACAGGGTGTTAATTATGAAGACTTTCTCACCTATTGTGCATCACTCAACTTTGCGATTTTTGATTGCATTGTTACTTAAGATGAATTTGGACATAACTCATTTAGATGTTAAGACTGCGTTTCTGAATGGTCATTTAAATGAAAAGGTATTTATGAAATAACCAGAAGGGTATCATGTACACGATGATTATTATTATCATCGTGTACATGATAGTGCAAATATGGTTCTGAAATTAAACAGGGCAATCTATGGGCTAAAACAGGCGTCACGTGCTTGCAATGAAAGAGTGAATCATGTCTTGTTAGAACTAAATTATAAAAAATCAAATTCAGAACCATGTTTGTACACAAAAAGAAATGTTGATAAGTCTTTAACAATAGTAGCTCTTTATGCTGACGACTTTTTTATATTTTCAAATAGTAAGTCTGAAACTAAGTTTTTGAAAAAAGAGTTAGGAAATAAATTTAAAATTAAGGATTTAGGACAAGCTAGATACATTCTTGGTATGGAAATTATGATTGATAAAGAAAAACAGATTATTTGTTTGAGCCAAGAGAAGTATATTGATCAATTGTTAAATCGTTTCAAAATGACATATTGTGAACCTGTCAAAACTCCGTTAGAAGTAAAGTTGAATTTTGAAAAAGCAGATAAAAATTTATCTGATATTCCTTATCAACAACTTACCCAATAGTTGGATGTATTTGGCGGTACTTACGAGGCCTGATATTGCTTTCGGCGTAAGTATTTTAAATCAATTTAATACAAACCATAATGAAATTCATTGGAGATACGCCAAAAGAATATTACGCTATCTTAAGGGCACCAAAAATTATAGTTTAAGATTTTCGGGTGAAAACACGGATCTTAGAGGATATGTTGATGCTGATTGGAGTAGTAACTCACTGGATAGCAAGTCCTATACAGGGTACGGTTTTAAAACGTGTGGTTCTGTAATTTCCTTTGCTAGTGTCAAACAGAAAACGGTTGCATTGTCAAGCACGGAGGCGGAATATATGGCTCTATCAGAGGCTACTAAGGAAGCCATATATTTACGCAATCTTATTTCTGAATTAACTGGAGAAATGCAAGTCGTTCCACTTTTTAATGATAATCAGAGTGCATTAAATCTATCATTGAACCCTGTATATCACAAACGATCTAAGCATATATTTAGATGTGCGGCATCATTTTGTGCGTGATGGAATTTCAAATGAACTTATCAGAGTTAGTTATATGCCGACACGTGAAATGCCAGCTGATCTGTTAACCAAAAGTTTATGCGGTGAAAAGCATTGTAAATTTTTAAAGTTCTTGGGAATTTTTTAAAGTTAGTGAGTGGGGCTGTTGAAAGTCGCTAATCTTTAAAATATTCATGAATACTAGAGACCCTAGAAATGAGAGACTGGCCATTGGCCGTCGCTGGCCTGATTGGTTGAGGCGAACTTTGTCCCCAAAATGGCGGCGCCAATGGTGTGCCCTCAAATATGGCGCGAATTTCAAAGTATAAAGGAAATGACTCGTAAAAACACATTTTATTAGTAATTCTTATAATTTTTTATATGTATAACTTTTATATCGCAATTATTAAACGGAAAAGTGAATTTTAATATACATAAATGGTCGAAATTTTGGCAAACATCCTTTGGTAGATTTACATGAATTTTTTCATAAATTGAGACATCACGCTTGCAAAGTTACACAGACAAAATTCGTATTAACTTTGTGAAATGAAAATTTACATTTTGTACAAAGCGTAACTTTTTTTAACAAAATATGTGTTTATTTACCAAGTAAATGTCATTGTTTAAAAAAAAATTGTCAAAAGGAGTTTAAATAACCAAAATTTACAAAAAATTATGGAACAAAATCAGAAAAATTTGAATTTTTTTTACAGCACGGCAGAAGCTATTTAACCGTAATCCTAGAGTACAGTTGTTATGCACCAACATATGACAACATAATTATTAATTCGAAACACTATGCTGTGAATTCTTTTAATAGGCATCAAGTTTGTTTTTAAAATTATTAGCAGAAGAGGTCCTAACAAAACGCTGAGGTAGACTATCCATTTATCCGCAATTGTATTAGAGAAAATATTTTCTAGCATTGATTTTAAAGCTGTCTTTACTCATTTGCATTCCATATGTACTAAGGTGGTTTTGATTTATATAGAATTTTTTAAAAATTCTGACGATCTCACCCTTTTAAAATTTTTCCAAATAGAAAAATAAAATCCATGCAAAATTTAAAACCAATTGAATAACCGTAAGACGTGCCTCAATGATCTAGAGGAAAATTAAAAATATATAGATGTACTATTATATGTTCATAAATTCATTACAATATATAGCAAAGATACGGAATACATTGGTATTAAACAGGGAAAAAATATAAAGAATCCGTGGCTTCACAGTAACTTCAAAAAATAAAATGTAAACGTTGCATAAAAGCCTCTCTTTCCTACTGTCTGGATATTTCTTGCGGTAGTCCTTTACTACTTGTAACACAAACTGTTTTCTTAGTTAAAACACTGTTAACCCTTTGAGGAACACTGTTAACCCTTTGAGGACCACTGGTTATCAGCACTAACCATACATTAAAAACTTTTTCCGTATTTGCCTACTGGTTTCCGTTGAAAACCAGAATGTTTAAAGGGCTGCATAAGTCACATGGAAGCAGTATTCATACATCGCAAGTGACAAATACTGTTGTTGGTGCAGAAAATCGCTTGTGAGTGCACATGTGTAAGCGCTGTTAAGTTGATAAAAGATTAGGAGCTAGTTTCGTCTCGTGTTTCTATAAATAATTGCAATAATGACACGTAGGGTAAAGGGCCCTAAGATGACGAATTGTACATTTCTACTAAACTAATCGTTTTAAAATCAAGAAATTGCAACACTGCATACCTACTGACTTGCGCAATGTGGTAGCTTCGGTATTTTCGCTCCCAAGCGGTTCAGTCTGAGGTTAGACCACAGTATACTCCCTAAGCAGTAGTTTCCCTCATGCCAATTAGAGTATGGTATGAAAGAAAACTTCGCGCAGGTTACTGCGCAGTTGTCAGTGTACTGTCAGATTTCAAGGTTCCCCCGCGATTCAACATTGACGTTTTGAAGCTTCGAAAATGAAGTTTAAGTGTTGCGTGCCTTCTTGTGCCAAAACGTATTGCAAACCATCAGGAGATGAATTAATAAGTTTTTTCAGGATACCAAAGGATAGGTAAGTGCTTTTAGTCAATTTGAACAATGAACCTTAAAGAAAAACAGGTAAAAAGTTTAGTTACCCAAACATAACCTAGTTTTTATTATCTAATTTCAAATAATACGTAGTACAAAACAAAATCTTATTTTTTCTACAACCGTGCCTAAAGTAGATACTTTAAACACGTTAGCTAATTTGTAGTGTCACTTTTTAAAAGTCAGTGCATAAAAAGTTCTTTACAAACCCTAGTGCATAAAAAGTGAAATGTATTTTGGGTTGCCTATTTACACAACCTTATTCTAGATGTTAATAATATGAAAAACCAGATAGATGTCATTTATTTAATAGAATTTGTTAATTATTTACAAAACAATAATTGTGAAAAATTAACATAATTAATTATTATTAATAACAGTAATATTAAAGGTGCAACTAGAACAATTCTGAAAAATTAAACCGTCTGTTTTCTGCAGAGTAGTACTTTTCTGTTCTGAACTTTTAGAAAAATTAGTTTTCATTGGATTATCATGAAAAATTATTTGTTTAGAACATGAAGGTTGTTGAATTATCAAATTATCATCAGAAGTATTTTTTTTAGGACAAGAAAGTTGCTGAATTCCTCCCAATATTTTATTTGACACTTCAACTTTTTTAGAGAGTGTACCATCTACATATCCCTCAGCCACTGTTGTCGACCTGCAACCCCCATGTTTTTTTTACAGTCAATATGTCTCCACCAGCGTCTGCTAGCATGGTTGCCGAGGATCGTCGAAAGCAGTGGCCCGTGTAGTGGTGGGAGTTGGGTAAATTTAAGTAACTGGCAATTATGGAAGGCATCTTGCCAAATGTGTTAATTCCTACAACTTGGTTAACACATTTATTATTTTGGTATTTTAAAAAGTCTTGGTGTCTTCACATTTGCGGGCCTTAAAGCTATGTACTTTCTATAGTACGATAAATAATCCACAGAATTGCTTGGATTCAAAATTGTAAATACTCTTTCAACATCATTTTTAGTGTCTGGAATCTTTACTATGAGAACAGTTTGTTTATCTTCTATGTCATTTATAGACATTTTCATTAATTCCTCTCTGCGGCAAGCCCCAGCAATGCCTACAATAAACGCAACCTAAAAAATGTGTCAAATTAATATTTTAAATTAGTTGTTATGTACAAGTACCTTAATCATTAAAAACTGTGAATCTGGAGCATCATTTATAAATTTTATGAACTGTTGTTTTTCGAAAATCCCTGACTTTTTTGGTTTATAACCTTTATTTTTCTGTTTTAAAAATGCAATTAACTTGTGGTATGTTGAGATATCCACATTGTTCTTAATCTTGAGAGTAGTTTTCAACATTGAATTAAAAGACCACAATGTTGCTGGCTTATAGTTTTTCAGCTTATCAGTAAAGTATGCCAGCAACACACTTTCCGAATATTTACTAACTTTATTCTGTTGACACCAATCTATGAATAACTGGTACTGCCGTTCATATAAAACTACTGACTTCTTTGGTAAAAGATTAAGACTCGCTGCTTTCGCTGTTTCAGCTACATCAGGTGGGGTGTTTTCTATATCAGACATATCTGATAATTCTGCTTCCATCTCTTAAGCATCAATTTTTCTTACAAACAATTTAAGGTTAACTTAAAGAACTTCAATAGTAATTCTTACACTTACCTACCTTTCACAACAAAGAAAACCGAGTAAAACGGTTTTAAATTGACTGAACTCCGCTTGGTCTCTGGTTTTGAACGTGCCAGTTTACGAGACGCAGAAAATGCAGGAGAAAAATTTTACATAATTTTGACAGTTCATCGCACAAAACAATACTTTCATGGATCACGATCAGTGGCGCCTACTTAAAACGAATTTCAATCAATCTACCAGCTCTGTAAGCCGGGCTCCATAGCTCAGTGGTAAGCATTCTGGCTACTGATCTAAGGGTCGAGAGTTCGATCCCCGATCCCGGTGAGCTTTTTAAAAATAAAAAAATGCGGATGAAAGCCTCTACAGAATGCCATCATTCGGAAGTGATGTAAAGACGTGGGTCACATGTTACTACGATGTGTAGCATGTAAAAGATCCCTTGCTAAGGTTGGAACTCCTTAGTCTCGGCAAAATTCTAAGTAGGACTAAGGTACCTGGTACTCTGCATGCCTAGACCTTGTTCATGGGGTTGGCAAAAAGGCCCTATAAAGGCCTACTTGCTAGACGTAAGTCTCCCCAAAAATAATACGTACATACATACATACCAGTTCTGTACCAAAATAAATAAAGCAATTGATAAAAAATGTGAAATGTTCGGTTGTAGAAAAAATCTAGTATGCAACACGTGTGTAAAAGGTTTTTTAAATCTCGTGCTACCATTTGCGCACTCGGCTGGCGCCTCGTGCGAAAATCTCCGCACTCGATTAAAAAGACCTACTTTACACACTAGTTGCATAAATAACTATTGTAGAGAAGACTTATGGATCAAGAGAATTGGTCAACCTGCATTACTAGATGGTAGTCATAATAATGCAAGAATATGCAGCTTCATTTTGAGGAGGTTTATTTTAAAAATCCGAAAAAAAATAGGTTAACCAGTTGTGCAGTTCCAACCTTGTATTTAGGTGAGTAATTTATTAATGCCTGTATGAATTAGTAAAACCTACTTGGTTTGGGAACACCACATGGTATTAGGTTACATGTTTTTAATTGTAGGTCAATCGTCACTAGACCAGATTAATAAGGAAGGGTTAGCTTTGCCAGTTACTACCCCACATGATCATAGTCAGCCAGGATGTAGTAAAGATTTAACACCGCAGAAGACAGGTATTATTTTGCCATCTTATCCTTGAACGTAGATATAATTACTAACTTTCTGTTATTTAGGAAATTATTCAACCCAAACGCCAAGATCATTGTCTTGCCTTCAGTCCAAGAATGAGGAAGCTTATGAAGGAAAACAAGTTTTTAAACAAGTCGCTTCTAAACTTGAAACGTAAACAAACACAATTTACTGATGCAGACTTCATCAAGTTTTGTGAAAGCCGTTTCAGCGAAGGAGTGTCAAACTTCATTAAAATGCAACTACAGTTAACGGAAAAAAACCCTCACGGTTATCGGTATGATAACGCGTTTAAGCAGTTTGCACTTACCATATACTTTTTGGGAGCGAAAGTATACCGTGCTTTGTCTAAAACATTCCAATTACCGTCGAAAGCAACATTGTCTCGAATAACTAACAAATGGAAAATTACACCGGGGTTGAATGACTTTGTTTTTAATGTAATAAAGAGTAAAGTTGACTGTATATCGGAATTGGCTAAAGATTGCATCATTACTGCTGATGAAATGAGTTTAAAAACACATTTCTTTTATAATGTGTCAGAAGATGAAATTGTAGGATTCCATGGAACGGATACAAAAAAGATGTATACACCTACAAACAGCGCACTTGTGTTGATGGCTAGAGGAATTCACGTCAGTTGGAAGCAGCCAATGGCCTATTTCTTTATAAGTGATTCATGTCCTGCCATAGATTTACAGATTATTGTTCGTGGTGTAATCGAAAGGGTGTTAAATATAGGTCTAAATGTATTAGGCATAGGTCATGACAGTCGTTAGTGGGGTTGGAAGTCCTCATAACTGCACAGCGACGCCTATAATTGGCCTAACGGCTGTTGGCTGAGTGCGAATTAAATTAAATTAAAAATTACCGATCAAGGTCCTAATTTTACAAAATTGTCGAACGACTTAGGTATTAGAGTCAACAATAGTAGATTATGTTATTATGAGTAAAAGTGATACTTTATGTGGCGAAGCTGAAGTTTATTTAGCCGAACGTTAGTGAGGCAAATAATTCAGCTAAACGACTACACTTTTGGGTACAGATTTACAAATATTGATTCCTAGGCTGAGATCTACTAAAAAGTTCCTGTTTGTGTATATTTGAATTTGACAGTAAAATTTGCAAAGTAATTGTCTTCACTAAAATCTCATCTCTAGTGTTGACATTTCCACGCTCCAGTCTCTAATATAGAATGCGCTGTAACCTGCGCGGCGCTCAGAAAAAGTCAAAAAGATCAAAGTGCCGCCGCGAAGTGAAACTACTCACGAATTATAACAAAGAGCACGAATATCACTTATCGGCGTCTAACCACAGTATAAGGGAGTATGACGCCGATGAGTGATATTCGTGCTCTTTGTTATAATTCGTGAGGGTTCCGAAATAAGGAATAACATTTGACTGGTAAGTATTAGACAGTTGTTAATAGGTCTTGGGGTTTGGGAAACGGTCTTCTAAATGTGATGTGGTCAAATATTACTGATTCGCATAATATGATAAAAATATTTTTCAAAAATGTACGAAAGTCGTTTGGGGGTAAGTTGACGAACAACAAAGTAGCTAAGATGACAAACTTCGTCATCTTACCTTCAACACGTGAACGTAATATTTTAATTAATGAAATATTGTTGGTGGTTTAGGTTGCAAGATGGGTCGAGTTTATGTTCGAAAAACTACAAGGCAAACATGGAGCAAAGAGAATATGAAAAATGCTATGAACGAAGTTCAAAACGATGGTGTTTCCGTTAATGCCACTGCAAAGAAATACACACTTCCAAAGTCAACGCTTCGCAGATATTTAAGAGAATATCCTGATAAGGTTAAGCTAATTTACTCTTAATTAGGTTTATATTTTAAAAAAAATTATGACTTTTAGGTATTTCCATCGAATGCCGGACAATATAAGCATACTTTCTCTGATGAACAGTTGCAAGATTTGTATAATTATGTTACAGAGATTGATCAGCTGGCTTTTGGCTTAACTAAAGAACAATTTGGTATGTTAGTATTTGATTTTGCTGAAAAACGTGAAATAAATCATAGATTTAGCCAAGAAAAGAAAATAGCTGGGCGGCATTTTGTTGAATGGTTTATGAAGGAATTTAAAGTATCCCTTAGGATTCCCGAGTCCACATCAATCGCTAGACTTATGGCTTTTAATAAAGAAAGTGTTTCCCAGTGTTTCAATGTTCTGCGTGAAACAAGACAAAAATATTCATTTCAGCCAAACCAAATATACAATGTAGACGAAACAGGTATTTCGACTGTGGCCACCAAAAACTCTAAAATACTGACTCCAAAAGGAAAGCGTAGGGTCATAAAAATTTCATCCGCTGAGCGAGGGACCAATGTGACTGCTGTATGTAGTATGAATGCCAGCGGGAACTTTGCGCCGCCCTTTCTAATTTTTCCTAGGGTTAGGATGCAACCAAGTTATATGAAAAACGCTCCTAGTGACTGTCGGTGTAATTACCTTGTATGACATTGCAGGTATTTTTAGTTCAGCCTATCTTAAAGTTGCTTCGGTGGCCAATGCAAAGAGCGGATTTCGCGCAACTGATATAGAACCATTCGATTCCGATATATTTACAGACTTGGATTTTGAGACAGCAAAAACAACTGAAATAGAAGAAAAATCAACGGATAAAAACTTATAAACGGCTTTGATCGTGGAAACAAAAACTCAAGAATAATCTCGAGATAAAAATGAAGCGGCCATATCCCAGCCTACGAAAACAGAAATTGCATCAACTTCAAAACCAACTAGTTCTAAAGGTTTTGGTCTTCCACCCTTACCTCGGAGAAGACAAGAAAGCCGACGTCCGAGAAAAAAGTTGCCCTCATTGGTAATTTCAAGAACCCCCGTTAAGGATGCATTACAAGAAAAACACGATGAAAAAATAAAAAAAGAAAAAACTTCGAGAAGAGGCTAAGCAAAACAAAAAAAAACTCTTACGAACCTGGACATAATGAAGATAAAGAAAAAAATAACACCAAAAGTTAAAAATGTCAAACGCAAAGCATTTTCTAGTTCATCTGATCAATCCTCAGACGATGTAGAATATATTGACACTGACGATGATATGGATTTAGAATATGAAGATGATACGCTTTGCATAATTTGCAGTGACGTGGGTGAAGATAAAGAACTTTGGTTCAATTGCTCTAAATTTAAACGCTGGGCGCATGCACAATGTACGATTTTAAATCCTCAAGAAGCCAAACGTAAAACATGGATTTGTGACTTTTGTGCTTAATTTTTCAATTATTTAGATTGCTTTTTTTATTTAGTTTTGTTAATTATTAGTAGACTCTTTTGTAAAGTTAAAAACAGGTTACGTTTGTACGAGTTTGTTATCCCAAATAAAACATATTTTTAATTTCAGGATTAGAATTTTTTCATAATTCAGAATATTAGTCAACTTACCCACAGTAATTCGTCAACTTATCAGCAATGGGTGGTAAGATGACGAATCGGTTGTTTTTTTTATTTTATTTTTTTATGTTGAAATATTTTTTTTAGTAAATATTTCCTTGCCAATTGTTTTGGATTTGAATAAATTAAATATTCACTATGATTTATACAATATTTTTCATAAATAACAACTTAAAGTCCCAAAAATCCTTAGGTTCGTCAACTTACCTCCCTTTCCCCTAAGTAATATTTGCTCTAATAAGTGTTATTCATAAAGTTATTTGTTTGAGTGATACTTTATAAGCTAGAAATTTAACTTTTTGTGTTATGGTTATTGCTGGTAACCACTAGGACTTTGACGAAATATTTTTTTAGGTGTGAAAAATAAATAGAATATAATGAACTCGAAACAATGCGGCAAGACGAATTTGAAATGCTGCTGAATGAAGTTCCCAGCGATTGTGAATCGGTAGACTCTGATATAAACAATGTAATGGAAGATGAAGTTGATATCGTGACACCTAATATTATGAATCATGAAAATTTGGATATTATTTTTGATGAATCAAACCAGATAGTGGATTTTGGAGACGATAATTATAGCGAATGGGATAGTGAAGACGACCTTCCACTTTCAAGAGTGCAAGACTTGAGAGCTAGTGCAATTGTATGGACACAAGATATTCAGCATGAAACAAGGACAAATCAATCCTTGGAAAAGACAGGTCCAAATGTGCCAGCTAACCTGGAATCCCCCACCGACCTGTTTTTGCACGTATTTCCAGAAGAGCTTATACAACATATTGTTTTTCAAACAAATTTGTATGCACTGCAAAAAAACAATGGTGCCAATAACTTTACACCAACAACTACTTCTGAAATTAAAAAGTTTATAGGAGTAAATATAGTAATGAGCCTCAAAAAGATGCCAAGTTATAGGGACTATTGGTCCTCTAAAGAGGAGATGAGGGACTATTTTATTAGCTCCGTCATATCGCGAGACAGATTTACATGGCTTTTGAGTAACATACATTTGAACGATAACTCTGTGCCAAGAAAAAACACGGCAAATTATGATAAGGTAAGGCCTCTTCTCACTAAGTTAGGAAAAACCTTTCTTTCGTCGTTGAACCCATCGGAGTTTCAATAAGTGGATGAATCCATGATAAAATTTAAAGGTCGAAGTAGCATTCGGCAATACATGCTGATGAAACCTACTAAAAGAGGGTATAAAGTATGGGTTCGAGCAGATTCCTCCGGTTATATGTATCAATTCCAAATTTATACTGGAAAGATTGATCAAGCAGTAGAAAAGAACTTGGGCACCCGCGTTGTTCTAGATCTTACAAGAGTACTTGCCGGAAAAAATCATAAAGTTTTCTTCGACAATTATTTTAACTCTGTAGATCTTCAAAGACGTTTACTATCTAAAGGAATTTATGCTTGTGGAACTATTCGCAAAGGAAGGAAAAATTTTCCGGATTTAAAAGTAGACAAAAAAAAATGAAGCGAGGAGATATAGATTGGAGAATATCTACAGATGGGATAGCTGCTTTGAAGTGGATGGATCGTAGGGGTGTTCTTATGCTGGGTAATCATAAAAATCCTAGCACTATGGAAGTAGCTTCTACGAAAAAAGAAGATGGCTCTGCAGAACAGATTCCATGCCCCAAAATGGTAAATCAATACAATGTGCACATGGGATATGTCGATCGATTCGACATGCTAAAAAGTGTCTATGAAGTTTATAGAAAATCGCACAAGTGGTGGCATAGTATATTTTTTTTATTTTGTGGACGCTTGCGTAATAAATTCATTTATTTTGTATAAAAAAAAATTGACGCCAGAAATATAAATCTAAAACTATATCGCCTATCAGTGGCACGTGGATTGATAGGAGCAGTAGAAGAATCTAAAAAACTGGACAGAAGTTCTTCACATAAACCCATAAATAAATTCAAGAAAATTATTCCTCTTGAAGTACGCCATGGTAAATGTGCCCATATGCCTATAAGATGTAGTTCACTTAGATGTGCACATTGCAGCACTACTAAGGATGTTCACTGAACCATTTGGAAGTGCTCGACATCTGATGTAGGATTGTGCCTAAATAAGGATAGAAATTGCTTTTTTTTCATTCTATTCAAAATAATTTAAGATATAATATGTATTATGTTGCTACTGGTTAGCATTGGTAACCATATCCTGCAGGATAACTGTTTGTGTTTTTTTTTGTTTAAATTTATATAATTAGTTTGAATTGGGTCTAATAAATATGTACATAGTGAAAAAAATTTATTTAAAAAGAAAAAACTAATTCCGGCCTCAAAGGGTTAAACTCTTCTATGACCTTTAACAACTATTTCAGCCGAGTCATTAACAACATTGATTTGAACGGCCAACAATCCTTTTTAAAATTCTTTGAGATAGTCCCAAGTAGGAAGATCACTTTGCAAGGACTCGTACTAATTTTTTATCGCTTGATAAATGCTGCAGATTGAAAATTTGTTGGTCACCACATCATCAACACGGTGACCGAGCATTTCTGCAACATTTTCTTCATCACAAACGTCAAACGATTTTGACTCACTAACAAGTTTTGGTTCATGTCATTTAACACTCTGTTGTTCCTCCTTAACTTTATATTTGATTGTTCAGTTATACGCATGTACAATTTAGGTTAGCTTCTCAGGAAATGTCTCTTCTCTAATAATGATAGTTCAGAAGTTAAACACAATATGTTCCATGCATATTTGGCTTCAGTGGTTATATCCCTTTTAGTGCCATTTCACTCAGATGGTAATAACTTCTCCGTTGTGTTTTAAATTTGACATTCATTTCCACTATACCTTATTTTTGAAGAGTTTTTAAAATACTGTGCACCACTTAAATTCTTTAAATTTTGCTGTACATTTTTATATTGATTTTCTGAATTTATTTCACTTTCACTACTGTACAAGTGGAATGATGAATGCACTGCTTTATATTTTAGTTTAATAGTTGGGATTTTTCCTGCGTATAGTTAAGAACTAGTCTAGCGTAAAATTTTCTTTGCATAATCTGTATGACTTTTACACCTTAAGTTCTTAATAACAGACCTTTCTATCAATATTCACATTTAAGGGTCATTTTATCGAAACCTAAATACATCCAACTGCTAAACAGCCAGTCATTCAAGTTAAATTTATTAACAATGACGCATAAAAACCTGATTTATCAATCAAACAGAGAAAATGTCACTTTTAATTATATCAAACATTAGAAATGTCAAACGGCATTCATCCTCTCTGCCATGGAAAATGGTTCCAACCAATCCGCATTGATCATCTGTATTTCCCGTCTCTAATCTTAATATACAGAGTCTCTAATGAATGCAGAGTTCCTATAGTATATTAAAGTATGAGTGGATAACGGGGTCTTTAAAACACGCGCGAGTTTTCGAGCGCGACGGCGTAGCCGGAGTGCTCGAAATAGAGCAAGTGTTTTAAAGACCAGTTATCCACGAATACTTTACGCTATTGTTTATTATACCTACAATACTGGAAATAAATTAAGCACTAAAAACTTAGAAATAATTTTTGACGTGATAAATCGAAAGGGCATAATAATATTGCTACTATAGTTACGAGAATTGTTTACGTTTTTATCGCGTCCACGTCCGTTGTTGCATTCAGTCGTTTCCTTGACAACCTTTAAAGCTCGGCGGGCTTTAATCGCCTGTTTTCGCACGCTCAGGCGTGCTTTAAACGGCGATTCTGATGCAGGTATAATAAAAAATATTATAAGAGTTGAGCGAACTCAGGAATATAATCCATTCAGTTAACTCCCGTGACGTTCACGCTGTAAAATGAAAATTTTGGAGTGTACTTTATGTACAGAACCTATTAACTTTTTTAGTGAATGTACTTAACGTCAAACTGAAAGTAAGGTTATGACAAATTATTTGTCATTTGCGTAAAATTAAGTAGAACAAGGTAAAAATGGATTTATTAATAATACTATGAGTATATGCAGCCTAAATGAAATTCCAGATATCATAAATGTGAATATCAGAAGATATGCCCGATATCGACAAAGAGGAACTGGTGTCGCCGTTACGACAAATGATAAATAGAAAGTCACCAGGGGAAGACTGCATCACAGCCGAGATGTTAAAAATGGGCGGAGAAGCTTTACTAGAATCTGTCCGTATACTTCTAAATGAATACTGAAATTCCTAACTCGTGGCAAAATGCAGAGGTTGTTTTGCGATAACCCATGGATCTTATAATCTTATATAATGTTGTACGACCATGAGTAAAGTTTAATTCTTGTGTAGCATATAGATCTAAATCATCAATGGTAAAATGTTCATTATTGTGATGAAATAAATTTTTCTTTGTAGTTCCTCCTTTAAAAATACCTTGTAGTAATCGTCAAAACTTCTAAATTTTCTGCCACCTTTTGTGTGTCTTCTAAATTTTCCCGATTTTCAAATTTTGTAAAAATGTCCTTCACTTGAGTTACACTGATCTAAGAAAGGAGATGTAGGATTGGTAAAGTGGTTATAAAGGATAAAATGTAGAAATTCTTACTGAAAATATATATGCAGCCTTTTCAAAAACGGTATATTTATTTAAGTGAGGGCTAATTTCCTGCCTTTCTAAGCAGTATTTGCATACAGCTTCTTTCTCTCTCTTTGATAATAAACTTCGTTGGTACTTCTGTTCATCCATTTCTCTAAAGATTATAAATTATAAAACGTCACTTGAATAAATAATTTAAGTGTCAAAGTGAAGACAAAAGCATTAAATTTAAAGGTGAGCCAATCTCAAATCTAAAAATTGTTAATAGCCCAATAGGGATTTTCATATTAACCAACACATTGTGACTTTTATGTCACGGGAGTTAAGTGAATGGATTATAGATGCTGATTGGTTGTGATCCACTGCGTATGCGCATTAAGTATCACTAAAAACCGCGGCAAATTTAAATGATACTATGAAAACAGTACCGTGACAGTGGCAGTTTTAATGCCATAAAATTAGATAAGTTCTTACATATATTGCATACCAATCTAATTTGATTATTTTTAATCACGTGAGTCAGTTTGACAAATCAGATCACACTTGAAGTGAAAACGACCCTAGGGTGATTTTCAATCACCATGGAAACTACCTAATTACATTTCAGTAGTGTCCTATGACAAGTTGGTGGCACTGTAAATCTAAGTCAAATTCGAGGTTAGCAGGATAGGTTTTCCGTCAGTATGTGTCAAAACTGACGCAAAACCTAACCTGTTAACCTCGAATTTGACATAGAATTATAGTGCCACCAACATAGTATTAATATAATGAAGTGTCAAATTAATTTGTCAGAAAATGGCTAAATGATTTAAGAACTTATCTTCCCGAATGCACCGCGGCGAGTGATAAATCCTTATAATTTTGACAAATAATATATAATCAAGTGCGTTGCCTCTAAGAAATAACCCTCGGCATCGCCTCGGATTATTTCTAGGCAAGCACTTTCGGTTTGCTATTTGTCAAAATTATTGCGGGTGATTATTTCCTTCATATCCATAATAATGCGTAATCACCATGGTTTCTGTCAGTTTAATAATGACTAAAATTCAAAAGTCAAAATTTAACCGCGATTAAATTTATGTCAAAATTTAATCGCTTGTGCATAATTTTAACATGATTATTAAAGGTGCTTCACCAACTCAATTTTATCTATTTATAAAGGAAATAATCACGCCGAACGTCCCGCGTGCATGTAAACTAGCCTGAATACATTTTGACGATTTTCTGTCACAATGTTTTGCTCTGAAGAAATATATCTCGTAAATTTTCCGCTTCAAAATCCCTCGTGCTGCTCACTCGGGATTCTTGTTGAGCGGCAAATTTACTTAACATATTTCTTAACAAAACATTCTGACAGAAAATGTCAAAATTTAATCGGCTATTTTAATGCACTTGGGATATTACTGTTGATTATTTCCTTCATATCCATAATAATGCGTTATCACTATGGTTTCTGTCAGTTTAATCAAAGAGTATTTATATAATATAGTACTCTTTGGTTTAATAATGAGAAAAATGCAAACGTCAAAATTTTACCGCGGTTAAATATGTGTCAAAATTTAATCGCTTGTGCACAATTTTCACATGAATTTATCTATTTATTCAGGAAATAAACACGCCGAACATCCCGCGTGCAGGTAAACTAGCCTGAATACATTTTGAAGATTTTCTGTCAGAATTGTTTGCTCTGAAGAAATTGATTTTGTAAATTTTCCTCCCCAAAATCCCACTCGGGATTCTTGTTGAGCGGCAAATTGACTTGACAAATTTCTTAGCAAAACATTCTGACTGTAAACGTCAAAATTTAATCGGCTATTTTAATGTACTTAGGATTACTGTTGATTATCACTGCCCTTGGTAAATTATACCTGATAACTGAGTAATAAGATTTTTCTTACTTGAAGAACTATTTGAAAAACGGTATGTAAGCGTATTTTATGTTCCAAGAAAAATTATTACCATCAAGCCTTTATCAAATAGGTGTGCCTAAAATGACGAGTTGCTGTATTTTTGGATGTAAACATCGATCGGAGCAAAGATTCATATTGAAAAGTTTTCCAAAAGATATCAAAATAAGACTGGTGTGGTTAAAGAACCAAATTGGAGACCTTCCACAGCAAAAAGAGTTATTGTTCTCCATGCGGGATCTGAAAATGGTTGGGTTCCTGGAGCACTACTTTTTTTCAGCAAAAAATGTAAAAGCTGCTGCAGCCGACTACCAAGAAGATATGTAGGTATGTAGATAGAATTTACTTAAAAATTAGTTACCTAAATAATTATTATCTTTCTAGTTTTTGAAATGGCGGGCTGTTGCATTTTTGGCTTCAAAAGTAGATTCTAACAAGGCTTTATGTCTATTGACACAAGTTCCCAAAAACGAGAAGCAAAGAGCAGAATAGTTCAAAGATATAATCAGAATAAACTGAACAAGCAGAACCAGAGTATGTGAAATCCACTTTGATGAGAATGGATGAGAAAAAGTGCGTGTGGCTGACAAACGAAAACTAAAATCCAGTGCTGTACCTACTTCGTTTACGTTATCTCATCTCTTTATCAAAGATTATTTATACATATAGGATCCGTAGTAGATACCTAACAGTTTTAATTTCATTTCAAACGCATTAAATTTACCATTTTTGACATTGTCAAAGTGTCAAGTAATTAAATTCATAGGTGACAGTAGAAGTGGAGGCAACTCCGGCGCCATTTTGTTTTTAATTGACCCAATTAATTTGATATCAAATTAATTGACCTAATTAAAAAGGGATTAGCTACCGAATTACGCGAATTAGCTCCCGAATTACGGAATTCACCCGCGATTAAATTAATTGACCCGCGAATTAGCTCCCGAATTACGCAATTGACCCGCGGATTAAATTAATTGACCTTGATTGACCTCGCGAATTAAATTGATATCATTTTGATATCAAATAGATTAGCTACCGAATTACGCGAATTAGCTCCCGAATTACGCAATTCACCCGCGATTAAATTAATTGACCCGCGAATTACGCGAATTAGCTCCCGAATTACGCAATTGACCCGCGGATTAAATTAATTGACCTTGATTGACCCCGCGAATTAAATTGATATCATTTTGATATCAAATAGATTAGCTACTGAATTACGCGAATTAGCTCCCGAATTACGCAATTCACCCGCGATTAAATTAATTGACCTTGATTGACCCCGCGAATTAAATTGATATCATTTTAATTAACCTAATTATTTTAATCGCTGTAATTAATTAAAGCCGCCATCTTCAATTAAATTACAGTGTTGCCAATTTATTCTCTGTCTCACTTGCTCTTACAGACTTCTCGCTCGTTCCCATTGTGCGACGTTGCCATTTTTATTTCCTGCGAATTAATTTGATCTTGATTGTTCGATTAAACTGGTCGCCATTTTGGATTTACACCACGAGGATAGCTATGTCTCACTCTTCCTTATTGAGTAACCGACCCTCTCTCTCTCTCTTCTGCCGCGAATCAAAAATCTCGATTAAAAATGACTCATAATTAATTAAATCCTCCATTTTGAATCTAACTACAGTGTTGCCAATTTATTCTAAGCTTGATCACTAAACTGCAATTAATGATATAGTGACTTATGTGTTCGATACTTTCATAATTGCCGGGCTGAATACAGATCACATGCCACCCGTCGCCTAGAGCAATGAATTAGAAAAGGCCTGTTGTTTAAAGTTACTCCTATAAAAGTGTTTTAAAAATGCTAGCGGGATATTTTTGAAATTCTTCATGCTTTCGTGGGAATATGCAAGCCGCGATTTGGTTTGCCTAAACCGGCGAATGGCGAAGGTCACCTACAATACGGAACGTAGAGATACATATCAAAACAAAGCGACTTAAAATCTTACACGCACTGTTCTCAAGCGTTTTAACTTTCACCGCAAGGCAAGTTATGGAAGACCGTGAATAAACAGTACCAAGCCATGCGTTTTCCCTAGAAAGCTATGCATCCACTCGGCGCGTTTTTGCAATAGCCTTAGGGGTTCTAGCATTACTAAGACATAAGGCGACACGTGATCAGAGCCCTATAATTACCACCATCCACGGTGTTGGTCACTCATTTCGTTACCTATGCTTCACCAGTGGGTTATAAATTTGGGGGTGAAATATGGACTTCACGGGGATTTCGACGCTCTCGGTTCTCGAGTATGTGCGCAAGGGTAGTTTCACCAACCCCAAGTTCCTTTTAATCGCTCATCAAGTTTTACACGACAGAATTTCGAGGGGTGACGACGTCATCCCCGATACTCACCTGCAAACTTTCAAAGAATTAACTGCGTACATCGAAAAACTGGTAAGTAGCTGTTTTATTTTATTTTTTAGTATCTGAAAAAAAAATTTATTCGAGATGATTTATCCTTAAACCTACTATAAAACAGGGTGTAACATTGAAATTTTTTATAGAGGCTAAATAAAGTCGGGGGCGAGCCAGCCATCGTGTACCAACATCCTAAGCCTGCTGCTATTACGATGCCTGGGGTAAGTTTTAATAACAGTCTGCAGTTTCTAATTATACCTCTAATAGAAAAACCCGCGCTTCAAAAAAAAATAAATAAACTGTAACTCGAAACTGTATTGTAATTTTTAATTTTTAATTTTTATTTTTTATAGGGTAGTCGACAGATCGATGTCAGACCTCCCACGGGGTTTAGGCCGATCGATGCAGAACCACCACGTGTAAGTAACTAATTACATAATTTTTTAAAATCATTTCATTTTTCTGTTGTAAACTTCGAGTTAAACATTTCATTATATTTCCAGAGAGTTCAGTACGGCTATCATCAAACCAGAGGGGTTATCGAGAGGGGTGGAAGAACCTCCCTAACAGCTAAAGAGGTGCCATGCGTCGATTTGATCACGCCCGAAGCAACACAAGGCGTGAGTATTTTTTAATTTACCGTAAACCTGAACCTCTGTATTCCACGCTGGGATTTTAACGATTTTAACGATTTTTCTAATTATAAGGTTGATGGGCGCACAGACTATGCTAGCGACTCGGAGCCCATTTCATGTATCGATCTTACATCGCCAACTAGTTCTCAAGACGTAAGTATATCTTGCAATAATATCGTTTTTCCTTTAAACTTAAAACCACATACAGTGTTTTGTCGTCGACTAGCGTCACAATGCCATCTTTAATGTAGGGAAAATCATGCATAAACACCTACTTTATGGCACGAATGCCATAAAGTTGTCATAACAACAAAATAAACACAAAGATCAATCAGATTTATTTATATTAATATGAATACTACAATTGAAATTTCCTGATATTATGATACCCGACATAGATGTATTAGCGGTAGAAAGAACACCGTTACTCGTTGAAGACACATTGCTAATCTGTCCACTAGCAGCTCCAAGGGTTCGGGCAATCTTGTTTTTATTTTCTCGCGAATCTGCAATATATCCCTCAGCAACTGCATCACTCTTCCAATCTCCATGTCTTTTGAGGGTTCTAATATCAGCACCGCTATCTGCTAAAATCGTAGCGGATGTTCTCCGAAAGGAGTGACCCGTATACTCAGTAGCATTCGAAATTTTCAGATACGTGGCGATCTTTCGAGGAATCTGGCCAAATGTGTTAATGCCAACCGGATTGCATGTACATCTTCCGCAATTATAGAATAAAAAGAACTTCTCAATTTTCACATGTTTTGGTCTTAAAATAATGTACTTTTTAATAAGATCAGTATAATTCACTGCGCCATCATCATTCAAAATTGTAAATATCCTTGTCCTGTGAGTTTTTGTGTCCCTGATATAAACAACCAGCACAGAGCCTTCCTCCTTGACATCACCAACGCATAAATTTATACTGTACATAAATGATGTAAACTTATCTGTGAATAATTGTAAAATTAATTTATTTGCGGACGATACATTGATATCTGTAGCTGATAGCAATGTAGAGTGTGCTATAATTAAACTGAATAAGGATATACAAAATGTGTCGACTTGGTTGAAATTAAATAAACTAAAATTAAATACAACAAAAACAAAAGCAATGATAATCAGTAGTGGACCACCAGTGCATAATGTGGTAGCGAATGTAAGGGTAGATAATGTAGATATAGAATTTGTTACTAATATTAAATATCTAGGAGTTATAATTGACAATAGACTGAAATTTAAACAACATATTGACTATATTGTAACTAAAGCTGCGAAAAAGATAGGTTTCTTAGGTCGAATAAGTTCAAAATTAAACATTTGGTCAAAAATATTAGTCTACAAGACAATTATAGCTCCACATTTTGAATATTGCTCCAGTATATTATTTAATGCCACTGAAGGAGACTTACAAAGACTGCAAAAGTTACAAAACAAATGTATGCGCATTGTTTTATCTTGCAATAAACGAACATCTGTTTCTTTAATGTTAGAAACCTTACAGTGGCTTAGCATTAAGCAACGGATTTATTTTAATACGCTAGTTTTAATTTTTAAAATCATTAATAATAAACTGCCTAGTTATATGACTGAATTTATAGTATACAATAAGGATATTCATAATTATAAGACTAGATTTGTAAATGACTTTAGATTGCCCTTAACAGCAAAATCATGTTCTCAAAAAAACTTATTCTATAATGGACTCAAATTATATAATGAAATGCCGAACGAAACTAAACAGGCTGCTAATTTATATCAGTTTAAAAAGCTTTGTTCAAGATATGTTAAATCTGTTTGTTAAATAACAATATATCTGTTTTTGTAAACATCTTAAGGATGAATAAACCAACATCTATCTAAATTATGAAACTCTGCACGTCGACAAGCCACAAACAAACCAAAAATTGCAACCACCTATAAATAACATTAGTATGACAGAAACTATAATAAACTTTGACATTTAAAAAAACAAATCGTACCTTCATAAGCAAGTACTTGTCATTTGGCGCATTTACAAAAAAATGTATTAATTGTTCCTTTGAAAACACTGCAGACTTCTCTGGTGCATAACCAACCGAGTAGTTCTTCAGGAAGGCAGTAAGTTTAGGAAAATTACTAATGTCAATATTGTCCTTTATTCGTAACATGCATTTCAACTTCGAGAACAGACACCATAACGATGAAGACTTGTAAATCTTCGACTAAAAATAAGGTACGATGAATTGGTAGCTAATATATCTAACTCAAAATGCAAATAATTTACCTGATCTAAAAAATACGCAAGCACAACCTTTTCTGTAACTATCTCCGTATTTTTGGCTCTTAGCCATTGCCAAAACTTGTCATACTCTTTCTTATAAATCTCTTCCGACTTTTTAGAAATCAGACTCAGCTCAGCTTCTGCAGCTTTTTTAAGAATTTCATCACTTATTAATAAAGGCTCGTGACAATCATTCATTTTGGCCGAAAATGTGTTCGCTAAACAAAAATTGTTACCATAAGCATAAACAATAGCTTAGCAACCACATTATCATAGTAACAACTACGTCATAGTTTTGTATACATGAACTGCTTTTAAAAAATAGCAGAAATTAATTTCCTTCGAAATTATTATGTTAGTCGACGACAAAATAGTATATGAAACTCGTTTATAATAGAGGATTATGGTATTCGTGAAATTAGCGCATTCGCTTCGCTCATGCGCTAAAATTCACTCATACCATAATCCTCTGAATTATAAACTAATTTCATAATGTACTATTATAACTGCTACAATTGTTTTACGGTTAGTCACTCATTAACCGTGGTCATATGAAGATTTTATACTGTGAATTGTGTTTTAAAAGCTTTTATTATCATTATCAGGGAGCGTCAACGTCTGCAACAGCTGTCGACGTCGCTAGAGAACAAGCTGGTGGAAGTATGAGGCATGAGAACCTGTTTCAAAACGTAAGTTGATTTTTTTTACACCTTTATAAAACCTACAACATTTTAAAAAATATAAATAGTAGATTTTATCTCTAATTTGTAGAGTTAAGATTTTTGGAAACTCTTTGCATTAAGTGCAAGTTCACATAGGTATTTTATCTAGTGTAAAGACTAATCAAATATTTTTAATTATTATTACAGAACGCACAACTAGGGGCTGTAATACTCGAGGACGCTCAAGGCCCCGGGTTTAAATATTTCACAGTCGCAGCCGGGTATACTAGACTATATCTAGACTCGAGGGCCCTAGATTTCCGATTCAAAGAGGTTGCAGAGTCAATCGAGCCTCTGGTATGGCTGCAAGTAAGTATTATACAAATTATTTTTTCACAATTGATCACCTGGTAATTTTTCTATTTTACGTGTAAAGACAGTTGTTACATCCAGTTTACTTGTCTAACTAGTATACAATGTTAATGGTTCACTGTATTTTTTTTTATTGTATATATTCTCTTTGCAATCTTTACCTATTCACGTTTGAGTTTGTTTTTTACAATTACATTCTCGTTTTCAGAACGCCTTCGACGAGTTGATAACTCACCTCACAGCCGATGCCGAACCCTCCGATCGGATAGGACTAATCCTCCGGAACGACAACTTCCCGGATAGACCTGTTGGATTGTCCTTTCGCCGAGCAGATCAATTATCCACTTCTGTTGTGATGGGCATCCTAGAGAAGATCCTGCAAAGCAATAATCAGTTTTTTGCCCAGGACAGCTTACGGCTACAAGTGGATAGGGTGACTCTTCCAGTCGGGGCTGGCAAATCCCGTCAACGGCTAACGGGGGTGAGTTTTAGCGATTTTTGTCGGAGGAAGCAGGGTATCCTGGTTGTGAGGAACGAAGGGACTGATTGTCTGGCTCAGGCTATAACCTTAGCTATAGCGTTCAAGACACAGGCCCCCGAGCTCGAGTTAATGAGGCAGGGCTTTCCTATACTGGCCCAGAAAGCCCTGGAATTATGCCGTCAAGCCGTTGTCGTTCTGACCAATGGCGGCACACTTGATCATATAAGACAATTCCAAGACTTTCTGGCAGAGTATACCTTAGTAGTTTATAATAATAGAATAGGTAAATCTGTTTATTTCGAGGGACCGAGGTCAGCTGATAGAGTTGTTTTGAATTTAATTTACGAAGATAACCATTACAACGTAATAACTAGCTTGACCTCCGCCTATTTTTGCGAGTTATGTCGCGTTCGTTCGGGTAATAGACAGAGACACAGACGCTGTAAATATTCTTGTCCCAACTGCCACTCCTCACCACCCTGCCCTCAGCGTGTAGAGTCAGTACATTGCATCGTGTGTAATCGTGATTTTCGAGGGGCTGAATGTTTCAACAACCATAACATGAAAGGGTTGTGCGGTAATTTGCGGAGATGTCTGACTTGTCTTAATAGTGTATGGGTAGACTCTAAAAATCCCCACCAGTGTGGCATAAAATTCTGTACGATGTGTAAAGCTAATAAGCCCATCAGGCACAACTGCTTTATGACTCAAGATAAACCAATCAAGAAAAATTTAAATAAATATTTTACATTCGTCATTTATGATTTCGAGTGTACTCAAAATAAAGCTTTTGGCGAGATTCAAAATTCATTTCTACACGAGCCTAACCTCTGCGTCGCTCAGACAGTATGCAAGTTATGCATTAACGTTCCGGACATCAGCCAAAATTGTAGCAAGTGTGGGGTTCGTCAACGTATTTTCTTAGAAAATCCTGTCCGAGAACTTCTAAATTATATTTCGACTTTGAAAACGGATAACTGTGACGTAGTTGCCTTGGTACATAACATGAAGGATTATGACGGGCATTCATTTTACGCGAGATTGTTAAACAGAAGGACCGATGGGATCCTAAAATCATTTCAAACGGAACAAAGCTTATGTCGATTACTTGTGGTAGCATTAAATTCATCGACTCTTTAAATTATATGCCAATGCCTCTAAGTAGGTTACCGGAGACTTTCAATTTCCCGGGTTCTAAAGGTTTCTTTCCTCATTTCTTTAACACTCTGGATAATCAAAATTACGAAGGAGCTCTACCGCCCATACACTATTACGGCGCGGATGAAATGAGTCCTGCAACTAGGAGCGAGTTCATGACTTGGTATAACAGCGAGCTTGCAAGAAATGCTGTGTTTAACCTGAGACAGGAGATCGTTAAATACTGTATTTCGGATGTCACTATACTGAGGCATGCTTGCATCGAGTTCTGGAAGAGTTTTATCGAAGCAAATTCAGTCGACCCTTTCAGGGAAGCCTGCACGATTGCAGGTTGTTGTAACAAGGTGTTTAGACGGAATTTCCTTAAGAATGAGTCGATAGGCCTTATTCCTCCTCAAGGATACCGCATGGCTGACAATCAGTCAGTTATTGCGATCAAATGGTTGATCTGGGTTGAATACAGTACAGGCATCCAGATTCAACACGCAGGTAATAGCCGCGAGGTACGTTTGCGAGAGGGTATTTTAGTCGACGGATTCTCAGACTTAACAAACACCGTCTATCAGTTCCACGGCTGCTATTACCACGGTTGTGAGAGTTGTTTTCCTGACCAGACAGCACAACTCGGTAAAGATAAATACGATCGGATGTTTGCTAGGCGTGAGAAAACGTAGGCGACCTCGGCCCGCATACGCTCCTTAGGCTATGAGCTCGTGGAGATGAAGGAGTGCGATTTCAAAATTTTTTTAAAGAACGACGTTGAAGCAGCCACGTTCCTCGAAAATCACGCTGTAATTTCTAGTACGCCTTTGAACCCCCGAGACAGCTTTTTCGGAGGTCGTACGAATGCCGTAAAACTGTATCATAAGACCGAAGATGATGAACAGATCAAATACTTCGATGTGTGCTCGTTATACCCCTATGTGAACAAGTACGGTAAATATCCGATAGGCCATCCCAAAATCCATATAGGGGATCAGGCTTGTAGGCTACTACCATTTGACAGCGTAGAGGGTATAATCAAGTGCTGTGTTCTCCCACCTTCGGACTTGTACCATCCAGTTTTGCCGCAGCGTATGCACGGTAAGCTTATGTTCGTCTTGTGTAGGACCTGCGGTGAGACCATGAATGCAGGGGAGTGCCGTCACACACAGGACGAACGTAAATTTATTGGTACATACGTAGCCGATGAGCTTCGAAAAGCTGTTGATTTGGGTTACAGTGTATTAGAAATATACGAGGTTTGGGAGTACGAAGTCGAACAATACGACAAACGTTTGAAGACAGGGGGTTTGTTCTCTAAATACGTGGACAACTTCCTTAAGATCAAGCAGGAGTCGTCAGGTTGGCCTTTATGGTGCGGGGATGATCAAGCTCTGAAGGATCAGTATATTACCGACTATCTGGATCGGGAAGGTGTCGCATTGAACCTTGACAAGATTCGTAAAAACCACGGGATGAGGTACATCGCAAAACTATGTTTAAACAGCTTTTGGGGTAAATTCGCCCAAAGGGAAAATTTAATGCAATGCGACATCATCACCGATCCCTACGAATTATTCAGCAAGATGACTGATCCTTCAGTGGTTGTTCATGCTCTAACAGTAATCGATGATGATACACTCATTTTGAGTTGGGATCATCATGACGACGGGATCGAGCCTTTAAGAACGGTGAACGTCGCCCTAGCCAGCTATACAACTGCGAACGCACGTTTGGAGTTGTACTCGTATTTAGAGAGGCTCGGTAGAAGAGTTATTTATTTCGACACTGATTCGACGATCTTTACCCAATCCCCAGGTGAATGGGGTCCCGAAACAGGCGACTTCCTCGGGGATATGACTGATGAAGTCGAATGTTATGGACCCGGTAGTCGTATTCTGGAGATCGTGTCCGGAGGCCCGAAGAATTATGCCTTTAAGGTGTTTTCAACGTTTAAAAATGCCGAAGTCGTGGTTTGTAAAGTTAAGGGAATCACCCTCAACTATAAAAACTGCCAAACTGTAAACTTTGAGACCCTTAAAAGCATGGTTCTGAATAACGCCGAGGCCACCTATGTTCAGACAGATCGGAAAATCTGTAGAATAGTATTTTTATTAATAAAGTTGTTTTTGTTCCCATACAAACAACATTTAGTGAACTAATCGAAGTCATGACATAAATTTCCAACTTGAGTTAAAGTTGCGGCCACTACGATTCGTGTTAGAAATTTTCTATAAAATTTAGTATGGCAATAACTTGAGAGGGGTACAATAGTACGTAATGTTTTGAAGAGATATTTGAGAAAAAAGAAATTTTAAAAAAGTCGGAAATTCTCAAAAATATATTTCTCAAAAATCGGCCACACACTTTTTCCAGTAAGTTAGGAAATACATATATCCAAAAAATCCGCTGTCGAAATCAGATTTTTTTGAAAAGCTTATTTGAAATTCGTATTTTTGATATACCCGCTGATTTACAATGTCAACAAGATCGCACTATCCTTTCGGTATTCACCGACAGTAATTTTGTTAAAACCAATTTTTTCGTTCCTAGATGGCCACATCATGTATTTCCGTAAAAATGTGGATTACGAAAATAATTTTCAAAACTGACCAAATAAGACGTTTCAACACAAATAGATAATGGCGGGGATAAATATTCAAAATCTAACTAACGATTCACACAAAAATAGTTTCAAAGTTATTTTCGTACGGAATAACCACAGTATTGTAATTATTTTGATCGAGTTTATAACTACTATAACTATAACCATGGAAGTGAAAATAATACGTGGTCAGAGACACGGTTCGGTTTATTACACTTGTGCAGCAGATAGCGTTTTTTTATAGAATCAACAAAACAAAAAATGGCAAACATTTTTTGAGATGCGTCGAAAAGAATTGTCCGGCGAGAGCGTGCCGTAACGATTTAGTCTTTATAAAACTTGGCGAGGGGCACAATCATCTTCAAGACGAACAAAAAGAAGGGCCATTACAATTAAAAGCGTCCATGTTGGACGAAGCTTGCGCCACAAGTGAAAATGTGAAGGGCATATTTGTAAGAAGTGCCAGGTACGTATCTATTATTTTCTACCTCTGTGCAAAAATTTTAATGGCTACCTATGAAAACAGTATTTTATTCGTGGTGGTCGATTTAGGTTTTGTTTTGTTTTACTTTCCCATACCTCCGCTAGAGAGTATAGCGAAGTATATTGATATCATGAAAATTTTCGACATCGAGAGCCCAAAAAACTGGTTTAGAAAAAATTTCTGTCTGTCTGTCTGTGGGTGGGTGGGTAACGCGCTACAACTGAAACCAGTGGACCGATTTTGATGAAATTTTAAATGAAGAGGTATATCGAAAATTCGTCGAGAAAATACGCTTTTTAAAAAATCCGAAACCGCAAGCGGATGTTATACATGTTTTTCGACTTTAACACACATCTACTCAAAAAGCAGTTGTGTATTTAATCGGGATCAACTACAACTTGCTGTCTTTACGCAGCTTTTACCTGAAGTGAAAGTCGCGAGCTTACTTTAGGACTACGACTTTGCATTAAAATAACCAATAACATGTAAACGGCAATTAATTAATAACTTCCTTAATTTTGTTTTAGCACCTCAGCCGACGTCGGCGTGGCCAGCAAATTGGCCCCTTCAGCTACGGTCCAATCTATGCGACGTTGTAGACAGAAAGTTCAACCAGACATGCCAAGAAGTTTGAAAGAATTTGGTGAAATGTGTCGCATAAACGTTAGATTTGGCCGAATCGATGGCAGAGAGGCACGTCGGGCAACAGAAACTCCCTGTCAGTGCTTTTTTAGCAGAAGATCTAAGACACTTGATAACCGTATCGAAAGAAGTCCATATACTCGTAGATGGTACCTTTAAAACCCGGTCGCACCATCCTACCAGCAGTCAACTGTTAACCATAATGGTAGTACACTACGGATTTGTAAGTATTTGTGGTTTCATTTTTGATCAAGAGTAAAAATTATTATCAATCTTATTCCTTGTTAGGCGTTTCCTTGCGCGTTCGCATTAATGGCGTCTGGAACAACAGAAGCCTACGATGCCTTGTTGTATTTTAATATTATTTTCACTTTATTAAGTAGGACACAGGGCCGCCCGAGGCGAGCGAGGTATATGCCACCCCTTTCAACACAGATACGATGAAAGGGGGCGGGATTATTATTAAGATCAAGAAAAGAAACAATATAAATTATAAAACTTTTGATTATTACAAACACAAATAAACAAAATAAAATCAAACCTAAGACACTGAAGTGGAACCGGACCAGGACGAGGACACCGATGACGTGGTGGACGACTAAGTGGAAGAAGTAGCGGAAGCAGCTAGCATGGTAAATCTTGGGTGTTGCATGATTTGTCTTGAATCGCGTTCTACTATGGCATTAATACCGTGTGGGCACATTGGGTTGTGCGATGAATGCTGCAAAACACGCCAAAGGCTTCACAACATACCGTCAGATCCTGAAGATGTCGCCTACGATAGGATTATTGATCACGGAACTTGCCCCCTGGACAGGATTCCGATGCAGGGATCTTTAAGACTGGTAACTTCCATATAGTGTCCAGAAAAAACATTTACGTATTTATACTATATAGATACTTCCAAAAACAAATTATAAAAAATATATACCTGTTTATTCTTGTAACTTAGTTATGATCATTACAATTTTACATAAGGGTTAGCCATGTCCTGCAAATGAACTTAAATAGCTGTTTGTGCAACAAGATAGGAAAAGACACTTTTCCTACGTGTTTCACACATGATTTTTTCTAGAATCGAGAAAGAGAACTAAAAAGAGAATAAAAAGGGTATTCAAAAAAATTAAATTTGTTATCTGCAATTTTGACGTGTTGGCCTATTTTTATTTTTCGTGTTAAAACATAGCTCTACACTCTCAAAGGAATCTCCCGAAGTTATATTCATTAAATGTAAGAAACTTACTGTTACAATAAATTAGTTGAATAAATATAGCTTCCAGTGCGGGAATGTTTTTCCCGCTCTTGTTAGGAAAAGTTGTACTTTTTCTAACTGAAGTTGGAACGGAAATATAGAACAGTAGTAGAAAAAGTTATTATTAAAGTCTAATTTCTAATGTAATGATATGATCGCCACCAAGATCACATATTTTCTTATGAAATGGTATAAAAGTGTTATAAAGCTGAAACGAAAAAAAAATCTCCATTAAACGGCACCAGAAAATATGTAGGTATGGTTCTATTTAAAAAAACTTCCGACGACGCCACTATTCAGCAACAAATGAAGGTAGGAAAAATCTGAATGCAGCATCGCTGTTAATTTTTTGTTAAAGAAGTAATATCATTTTCACATTAAGAAAGTTATAGTGATAATATATTGCTGGTTTATTCCTAGCTACAGAATTGCGGAACTGGTATATAATACTTCTTTATAATATAGAAATAGAAGGTCCAACAAATTCTGTCAAAGAGGTGACAATATACGATAATTTATTCAAAATGTATCTACGTACGGCATAGGAAAAAATGAATGCGTGGGGTTAAGAAAAATTGAATTTTATGTAGAATCACATTAAGCTCTGACGTAGCTCCAGATGAGTCGACGTTATGGGCACAGTCGACGTTGCGTCCTTCAAGACGAGTCGATAATATGGGCACGATCGAGGTTGTGTCCCTTAAGGCGGGTCGACGTTATGGGCATGGTCGACGTTGCGTCCCTCGTTCCATATAGGTGTTCTGGAGCAGGGGCGTAGTGGAGCGGGAACGCGTGGGAACGGCGTTCCCACACTGGTTTCATTCAGTAAAAAAAAAATAATAATAATAACAAATAAAATTAAAATCACCTACGCAAGTAAATAAAATAATATCTTAAAAAATGTCGTCAAAGAAAAATCAAAAAACACTGTTTTCGTTCTTTTCTAAGCAACCAAATGAAGATAAAGGTGAAGAAGTAAATGACGATTTAGATGTATCTCCCTCAGGGAAACGTGTGTCTTCAGATGAAAGAAGTGGTTTACAGGCAGGAACTGAAAGTAATTCTTCTGTAAGTTCGACTTCGAATATGCATGAGCATGATGTACAAAATAAATCTGAATGGCCTTCTATATGGACTATTGATATGTGGGAACGCAAAAAAGAAGCCTTCCCATAGTTAGGTTGCAAAAACGATTCATTAGGCTGTACATTATGTAGCAACGTTTCTCATCTTGGTGCTTTTAAAATGGAACGTACATCAATTTCTAAAGAATGGTGCACATTTGCAATAACATTCAATGGGTCTAGTAAGTCTGCCCAACTTACTTCCCTAAGAAAAATAGTATATTACTTTACAAGGGAGGTAGTGTAAATCTTCCTACATCCTGTGTAAAGTACATAATTTTTTTCACTACCAATATTTCCTTTTGTAAAGTAAATGATAGGTAATAACCTGGAGTAAAATTATGACATTTGCTAAATTATAGTAGCCTTATAGCGCTGTGACATTTTGTTTGACAGTTATAAACGCACTGTGAAAAATTCTTGGAAAAAATGCGTGAATACAATTGCAAATGCGGTTTTGTGAACTTGGTGCTTGAATTCTGATTAAAAATGAATAATAATACGAACGACAATGGTTTTCTTCGTGTTAACCAAGTGGCAGACATGGCCTCTTGTCAGTTGTAATACATGCGGGATGTAAGTAATTCACTTCTCTAGGGAAGTAAGTACATTGTCATAGAAACTGCAATAATTTTTGTAAATGTAGCCTACATCCCTCAAACTTGACAGTGTAAGGATCACTTACAAAGAAGGTAGTGAAAAAAAATTTTCTTCACAAGCAATCATCAGCCCACTTGACTGGTGAGAGCATAACCGCTAAGGCGAACGAGGAAACTATTGAAAACGTTTGTGATAAAATGAACCTTTCCAATCTAGAATCTACAATTAAAGTATTTCGATCAGCTTACTATTTGGTAAAAACTGATAGGCCCTTTTCTGATTATTCTAAACTTTTGCAACTTCAGAAAATGAATGGTGTAGACATTGGTGTAGGATTACACTCTAGATTTAGTGCAACTGAAATCATTGACCACATTTCTGATGAAATGAAAAAACGAATTACTCAACAGGTTAAAAGCATTTCAGGTAAAATTTCGATTTTGATCGATGAATCTACAAGCTTAAGTGATAAATCTACTTTGATTGTTTATTTAAAATGTGAAACCAGCAAAGATTTGCCACCAAATGTCTTATTCTTAGACCTAATTGAATTGCCTAACCAAACTGCTGATTCTATTTTTGAGGCACTCTTAGGTTGTTTGAAAAAATATGGGTTTGATCTTGAGTACCTAAAAGAGAACTTAGTTGCATTTGCCTGTGATGGCGCTAGTGTCATGTTAGGAAAAAAATCTGGCGTCGTAGAAAAGCTACTACAACAGTTTCCCAACATTGTTCCTTGGCATTGCATGAACCATAGGATAGAGTTAGCTGTAAGTGATTCTATCAATGACGTTGGGGCTATTAACCATTTTCAAATGTTTATGGACAAGCTGTACACTCTGTATAGTAAATCGCCTAAATGCCAAAGAAAACTAGCCGAGTGTGCTAGTGAGCTTGATTTGCAACTACAGAAAGTTGGTCGCATTTTGGGTACGAGATGGGTTTCCAGTTCATTTAAAACTGTTATGGCCGTTTGGTATGGATATCAAGCATTGTACTCCCATTTTAAGAAGGCCCAAGAAGACAAGAACAGAACAACAACCGAACGAGCAATGTACGGTGGGTTGATTAAGCGCTTGACATCAACTCAGTTTCTGTCAGATTTGGCGATAATGTATGACATATTAGCTGAATTAACAATGGTTTCAGAATGTCTTCAAAATAGGGAGGCAACTGTTGTTTATGCAGACAAACTCATAAGAAGCTCAATTGCTTTTTTCGAGTGCCTTAAAGAGAAACCTGGAACTAAGTCCCTTGAGGCCAAGAGAGCTGCAATCACTGGTAATTTTTGTGATGTTCCCTTAACAAGTAGAAACAAAATAACTGCTATTAATGACCAGCAGTTGCTATCAAGTGTTATTAACAACCTTAAACGGAGACTTTTCACAACAAGAATCAGTAACGAACCATCTACAGCCACAGGGACCAACAATTATGAAAAAGAATATGAATCTCTCCTTTCAGAACTGAAAGTACTTGAAAGTAACAACTGGCCTCCAGAAAAATATGCTGGATACGGTGAACAAGAAATCTAACATCTCTGTGCAAGATTTAGGTTGAATGCCAACAAAATTAAGAACAGCTTCAGAGATTACCTGGAAAACAGCATTACAATTCCGAAGGACTTAAACCCTCTGATAAACTGCACAAAGCTTATTCCTTGCAGTTCAGCATTAATGTTTATCAAGTTGAATGGACCAAGTATCCAGACATGGAAACCAGAGAATTACGTCAAGACGTGGTTAAGACGACACCGCACAGCTGATGACACTAGAACTCGACGAGCCAACCTCCAACCTGACAAAGAGGAAGAAGATGCATTTGCCATTTATTTGTAAATACATTATAAAATTTTATTGAATATGTTCAGTTTTTTCTTTGTGTTTGAATTTGTTAGTAAACGTATACATAAAAACATGTTACATCTTCTATTTTTTCTTTTTCCTTGTGATAATTTTATCCATTCCATAGGCTACAGGGCCCCCGAACCGAACCCCCCGCTCTCCGGGTGGGGGGAGGGGGTACCTCTCAGACCACTTCCTCCCATTGGTAAGTCAGTATTTAGCGTTCCCACACTGAAAATTTTGCCACTACACCACTGTTCTGGAGTCGACGATACGACGCTGCAGAGTCTTGAATTTTTGGGTAATGTCGCCCGCGACGCTTTGGCTGCGATGTACGTCATTTTATACGAGTTGACGTAGTGGACACGGTCGACGTTGTGTACACGAGTCGTATTCGCTCTGTACCATTTAGGCACGAGAAAACAGCGCAGATCGGCGTTTTTTGCCGGTAAGCAGAAACATGCTTCCACTGTGTTTGTACACTTACTCTTAAGGCGGATTCTCCCTAATAAGCAGAATGTCGATGACGCAGAAATCCGTGGGCATAGAAAGTTGGACTTTGTATTTATTAACGTGACACGTGACTGTTCCAGCTCGTGTGCCCAAGTCGACGGCGCAGGTTGCAGCATTGCAACCGTTTCCGTTTAAAAGTAGCATTCGGATCCTAGAGACCGCGATGAACGACCGAGACCGAGCAACGTTGGGACCCTCGTCGCATGTCGCGTGACGACAAGTAGCATACGGATACAGACGACGGCCACTGGCGACTCGGGACCAGTTTTATCACGGAAGTTGCTTTCAGAGTGGTTATGTACTTTTATCATGTCAGACAACACAACTAAAGCAAAAAAAAAGAGTTAATAAAGCCATTATTGGAGTACGAGGAAGAAGATGATGATGTTCTTATTATGTTGACATTATCGTCAAAAAAGAAAAGAAAATTGACTCGATGTACACATCAAGATCAAATGAAGGATGCTTCCAAATACTGATAAAAAGGAATTTGCATTACAAAGAAGAAAAGTTTAGAAAATATTGTAGACTAAATAATAGACAGTTTAATTTTGTACTCAATTTAATAAATGAAGACATTAAACCACAAAAAAAGAGTCATCAATAACAGGCAAACAGAAACTATTCCTTACATTGAGGTAAGAAAATAATTGTTTGATTCACTAGATATATCATAATGTTCTTGGCAAGCATTGTAATCTGCAGCAGTGGTAAGTGATGCTGTTGATTTTGGAATCGTTGATGGTGCACTACAGTCACTTGGTTGAGGTGAGGCAAGACTAATGGGCGAATACGGGTTCGATGCTGAACTGTATGTTTCATCGGGTGAGATATTGGCCAGTGAATAGCTTTGATTGTATTGTGATTTGAAGGAAGTACTTCTTGAATCTTGTTGAAGACATCTTAATTCATACTCCGTCAATATGTTAAATACTTTGGTTTTTGTTTCCACCCTCAAAGCTGGAGTAAGTTTTGTTAAAATAGTTCCAATGTGGGAGCAAAATGAATTAATTCCGTCAACATCCGCCGGTTGTTCTTGAACAGTGAGAGCCTTGATTTGGGCTTGCCTTTCTTTGTCCCTGCCTTTCCAATGTTGTAGTAATGATTCATGCATAGTGCTTTCTTGTTTTGTTTTCTTACTGCTCTATTCGTGCTTGCCCTTTCTGTTCCCGCTCCACTTGCCCCTACGCTGCTGTCTGGGCATAGTTATAGAAAGTGATGACGCTGTGGCTGAGGCCCAACAAGGGAGCTCAAGGTGCACCACCCCTATAAAAAAACGCAGAATACGAGCTGAATTATCAAAGGAAGAATTGATCATTTCAAATGAAAAGCGATTTCAAAAGCAGAGGTTACAACACGAATCTTTTAAAGACTGGATTCAAGAGATACAAAATGATTCATTAAAGGCTAGGTAAAGCATGTGAAATTAAATTATACCGGCATTCTGTTGTGTTGTTAACAAAAGTGTATGGTATTAATTCTTGTGTTTTAGGTGTAAATTATGTAATGTGCACAAAGCACAAAAAAACTACAAAGCATTTAAAACAACTGCTAGTTTCACTAACTTTTGTACTATTCCTCAACAAAATCAAAATACAATTCACATAAATAAGGTTAAAACAGCAGAAATCAAACTTGCGGCATTTTTTTGCTGAGCATAATGTAGCATTTGCAATTATTGACCACCTTATCCCTATGTTAAAGCAGATATTTGACGATTCAGAGATTTTGAAAGATGTTGAAATGAAACAAAATAAATGTGTAGGAGTTATTAAAAATGTTCTGGCAAAATGTGTAGTGGAGGATATAATACAAGACTTGCAGACCAATAAATTCTCGATTCTTGTTGATGAAAGTACAGACATCAGCGATATAAAATCAATGTGTGTACTAGTTCGATACTTTTCTTCAAGTAATGGGATAGTGCAAACGAAGTTGCTAGAATTGGTAGAACTCGACAGCACAGATTGGTCAGCTAAAAGTTTATACAGACAATTCAAAAATTGTCTACAATCGAAAAATATACCACTACAAAATATTTTAGGTGTAGCATCTGATGGAGTTGAAGCTTGTGTAATTGGTGATGACACGGACTTACTGGTCTTGTTGACTGTCCACGCACTATCAGAGAACAAATTGAAAATGGTGGTACCAAAGAAAGGCAATCAGCAGGAAAAAGTGTACACTATTTCTGACATTCAGCGAGGCATTGGGAATATGAAAGGTGTACTCTTAGCAATATACGCCTTCACAGGATGTGGCACTGTATCAGCTATCTACAAGAAGGGGAAAATTACACCGTATAGGAAAGTACAAGCCAACAACGCTCTTCGTACGAAACTTCTAGTCTTCAACGACCCCAAAGCTGACCCCAGTGCAGTGGCTGACGCTGGAAAGCATTTCCTTCTTGCGATGTTTGGAGCCAGGAACACTGAAGGTCTAGATTGTTTTCGCTACCAGTGTTACTTGCAGGCTATTGCAAAACAGCCTATACATTCATTGTTCAAGTTGGCTGCACTTCCCCCCACTTCAGCAGCTTCCAGGCAGCATTCATTTAGAACCTACCACCAGGTGCAGCAGTGGCTGAATGAGAAGAAGAATCCGCTCGAGTGGGGGTGGAAGAAGATTGGCGAACACCTGAGACCAATTACAACAGTACGTCCTGCAGCTCCCCAGCAATTACTTTCCCTCATAGTGTGCGCTTGCAAAGACGAATGCGTCCGTAACTGCGAGTGCAGAAAGAGTGGTCTAAACTGCTCAAGCATATGCGGTAATTGCTCAGGCCTAGGATGTGATAACAGGGACACGAACATCATAGACGAAGATCTAGAAGAGGAGGGTGCTATGTTTGAAGAGGACTGAATACTGAGGAATACTTTACATTAATTTAAGATCGCATTTAACATTCTACATTTTTATTCAATATTACTATTGAACTCTGTTTATGAACTTAAAATTTTTTAATAAAATATGGTTGCAATATACAGCCAAATATGCCTATTTTCTAAAGAAAAACCTCCAAAAGCTGCAGTTTTAAAAATATTATGATTAAAAATTATATAATTATGTATCATAATTATTATATAGATAATATTTTTATATTTTTTTGTATTCGCTCCCCAAACTGGTTACTTTGGAAACTGTCTAGGATCCTCAAAATGGCCATTTAGAGGCCTTGTACTTAAAGTCGTCATGGCAACATTTTAGCGGACTCAAACATTAGTTGTCATGACGACTTTAAGTACAAGGCCTCTAAATGGCCATTTTGAGGATCCTAGACAGTTTCCAAAGTAACCAGTTTGGGGAGCGAAAAATACATTTTCGCGCGGCCTCCTAATATAATGCCGCGTTAATGGTAGTTGAAACTTCATATTATAATGTTTGGAGAGCTAATACAAAAAAACGTTGTATGCAACACGTCCTCAAATGGCTTTAGAGGACTCATCTTCATATTACGGACTCGGCTGCGCTTCGCTCCGCCTCGTCCGGAAACATTACGACTCGTCCCCTAAAGCCTTGCTTTGAGGACTAGTTACATAAAGTACTATTAAAATAATTTATGTTGGAAAGATATTCATTCATGCGGCATTGTCCAGAGAAAGTTCAGAATGGGTTTCTCCGTACCACAGGTTTATATGGCCTAGGCCTGTGGAAGCCTCTATTCCCTTAAAAAGTAGCGCCCCTTGAGAAGGGGGTGAGGTTGTCGTTCCTTCAAGGGCTTATCACTAACATACCACCGGCCACTAAAATCGCAATTTGCTTTAACAAAACACAATCCTGTGATTATCACATAGTTCGCACAGTATTCTAAAGACGAACAATAACAAAAATGACAGCAGGACAAAAAAAATTAGTTTCCTTAGTGATGTCATATTTTTTCCAAAAAATCTAAAAAATTTCTACATTTACACCCTCCGTAACTCTAGAACCGTTCACTTTAGCAAGATTATGTACAGGACCATTTTTGTTCGCAATTTAATGTAGATTATTTCTGTATATAACACTTTTCGCGCTAAACCATATAGTTTTCGAAATATTTAAGAAAAACTGATAAAAACTACTAATTTACTAACTTCTCCCCCCTCCCCCCCTAAACCCGCCGCTTAAAATAGTGTAACTTTTTACCAAACAATATGTGGAATGTATAGAACAATTTGGAGTTGGAGGGAAACTTTTACTTTGGATGTTGAGGTTAGGCCGTTTTTTGGACTAATTACACCGTACTAGTAACAATTAACAGTGTCGAGCACCGCTAGAGACTTAATGTTAGTAATTTATGTGCTTTGACAATTTCTGTGCATATATTCCTGTATTTTATGTGTCTTATTGATTTCTCTCGCATCACAAATCGTGCTTCTTCTTCTTAAGGTGCCATATCCGTTAACGAATGTTGGCAATCATGTTGGCTATGATCACTCTGTCGACTGCTGCTCGAAAAAGCGACCCTGTTGTCTGTCCAAACCATTGCCTCAGGTTCTTCAACCATGAGGTTCTTCTTCTTCCAGGTCCCCGCTTGCTTTCGATCTTGCCTTGTATGATCAGGTGTAGGATGTTATATGTGTCTGGCTGTCTCATGATGTGCCCGAAATAAGATAGTTTTCGTATTTTAATGGTTCGTATGATCTCTTTATCCTTTCTCATTCTTGCCAACACTTCTTCACTTCTTCATTTCGTACGCGATCCATCCAACTTATGTGCAGCATACGTCTGTATGTCCAGAATTCAAAGGCTTCCAGCCGTTTAAAGGATGTCTCTGTTACCGTCCAAGATTCTACTCCGTAGAGAAGAACTGTGAATACATAGCAGCGTACTAAACGCATTCTCAGTTGTAAATTTAGGTCATGGCCACACAAAACCTTTTTTAGCCTTGTGAATGCTGCTCTGGCACTTTCTATGCGGCATTTGATTTCAACTGTATGATCCCAATCACTGTTGATAACACTTCCAATCGTGCTGCTCATGTATATATAGCTGTAGGTATTTTTATTGTATATTGTATTGTGTGTATCAATCTCACGCCCACACTGACTCTCTTGACTTTGTGTGCCAGTGAATACAGTGCAAGCGTTCATCGAGTGCGGGGCGAAATCACACCCACCCCGACGACTAGATAACAATTGGCGTGCCCAACGTGTGTCATCAGCATAGAAGGATTCTATGCCGAATTCATGCCCCCTGTGACAAGGAGTGCCGGCAATAAATCCGCAGATCTGGATCTGCAGTCAACAACATCCAGTGGCGCCCAAAAACAACTACTCCCAGCAATGGAACCATCCCAAGTATTGGCCGAGGCATTGCGAGCCTTAACAATCAAGCAAGAACACCAGCTTCCCTTCTTCAGCGGTGACTTGCTGGAGGATCCAGCAAAATTCCTCGCGGCGATCGAAGGCACATCCGAGGACTCCAAAGTACGCCTGACAGCGGCCACTTCTCAGCTGAAAGGTGACGCAGCCGCGTGGTGGAATGTCTACACTGGATTCGTGACGACATTCGAAGAATTCCGGACAGAATTCAACCACAAATACGATAGCGTCCAAGTAAAAGGGACCCTCACCGTTCAGCTGTATAGCAAGAAACAGGGTCATCTGAACCAGTGGGGGACTTTCTCCGACGCAAACAAAGCTTGGCAGTCCGACTAAGCATCGATGTGGAGTCTCACATTCCATTGTTCATCGACTTGATGGTGCCCAAACTTCGATTGCAAGTAAGGCCCCTAGCCCCGTCAACGATTTTGGGGCTCCTCAAACACGCCGTCACTGCGGAATCGGACCTGAGGGAAGTGGCGTCCTGCAAACCGAAGTCGGAAACTGTTCAAACTCCAAGAGTATCAACATCCGGCCCAAAGTGCCATTACTGCCCGGAAAACCATTTTCATCGAAGCTTCCCGGTCCTCGCCAACCAACGAGGAACCACCAGTTCGAACCAGGGAAACGAGCATAGGGCCGACCGCTCGCACACGCAAAACGGACGGCCATAAACCAAGTCACTACCAGCAACCACAGCGGGCTACCGAGGATAACCATTCACATCGACGGAGCCTCTCATGAAGCCCTGCTGGATACCGCCGCAACGGACAACTTCATCCGAGCAGACCTCGCCGGAAGTTTCCGAGCACAAAAACCAACTTCATCCACCGCTGAGCTGGCATGCAGCACTCACAAAGCTTGCATCATCGGCACCACACAGGTGGAATATGCAGTATTGGAGGAACTGTTGAGAGACGCGTTCCCTATGATCCTTACGATCTCGCTGCCCCCGTAATTCTGGGATATCCGTGGCTCCGAAAGCACCGAGCTGTCCTCGACCTAGCACGAGAGGTTGTACACTTCGGCAGGTGCAACAGTAGGACGATCCACTGGAACACCAACCGGGGAAGGACAACACAAACGAAACGGAACATCGAGGAGGTGAACAACGAGTTTCCGACAGCATACTTAAATCAATTCCACGAACTCATCGACACCTTCGCTACTACATTTAGCGAGCCCGGCCAGCCCACAACCACGGCCATCACGCAGCACACGATTCGCCTCCGGGAAGACACCCCTTTCCGATTGCCACCATACCGATACTCTCCAGCAAAGAAGATCATCATAGCGGAGCAGGTCGAATCAATGCTGGCTGAAGGTGTTATAGAGGCCAGCACGTCCAATTACTGTTCGCCAGTGGTGATCGTCAACAAGAAGGACAATAAACCCAGGTTCTGTGTCGACTACCGCCGGTTGAACAACCTCACGCTCGACGAGGTCTCCAACCTGCCAATAATCCACGAGACCCTTCGCGACCTCGGTACCGCCAAGGTGTTCTCCACGCTCGACTTGAAGTCAGGGTACTGGCAAGTGCCTCTTGAAATAACGTCAAGGCCCCTGACAGCATTCTCCACACCCGGCGGGGCCGCATACCAATTTAAGGTAATGCCGTTTGGACTGAAGAACGCTCTGGCCAGCTTCCAAAAACTGATGACCCAAGAGGTCCTCCCCGGCTATCTACGGAAGTTCGTACTGGTGTATTTGGACGACATAATTATATACTCCAACAACTGGGAGGAGTACCTATACCATCTCCAGCTGGTATTCGAGAGGCTGCAACAGCACAACTTGAAGTTGTCCCCAGGGAAGTGTCACTTTCGCGTCCAAGAAATCACCTACCTCGGCCACATTATCACCAGCGACGGGAACCGGCCCAAGCCCGAACACGTGGAACAGCTTCACGCAGCCGACATACCGGTGAACCGGAAACAGTTACTAATCTTCCTGGGACTGTGTAACTGGCTCCGTGATTACGTGCCGAACTTCGCGGCGCTCACCACTCCCCTTAGCGACCTCCTCAGTGCCAAGATTCGCTACACATGGTCAACCGAGAAGAATCGAGCATTCCAAGCACTGAAGCTCGCTCTCACGCAACCACTGTCTCTGCACCGCCCGGATTTCAGCCTGCCGTTCACCCTACAAACGGATGCCATCGGGGTTGGAATAACCGGCCGTACTGTACCAAGAGGAGGGACCGAACAAGCGGATCGTAAGCTACGCTAGTGCCAAACTGAACCCAACTGAGAAGCGCTACCATATCAATGAGCAGGAGTGTCTCGCAGTGGTGTGGGCCATCAGAAGGTACCGACCGTACCTAGAGGATCGTCGTTTCACCTTAAAAACCGACAGCAGAGCCCTTCTTTGGTTGGACCGGACGAAGGACCACCAGGCGAAACTCACGCGATGGGCGCTCTTGCTCCATGAGTTCAGCTTCGATGTGGTCCACTGCCCCGGGAAAGACAATGAGTTGCCCGACCACCTATCTCGAAAACCATCCGACGCCATGGTGCCGAACGAGACCACAGACCTGGAACGATTACTTCCGCCGGTCGCCCAAATGACTGCTGGGACCCCGGACAGAATCCCAAGGCTGATGTTCCTCAACGCCAATGACTTGGCAAACGAGGTAAAAGACCACCAGCAGCTCAACCAGCATGCTGCCAACCTGATGCACACCTGGGAAACCATCCAAGCTGCAGGCCCTCAAAACGCCCGAGAGGAGGAAATCCTGGAGGACTACCTGGTAGAGGATGGCTTCTTGTGGCGTGATCAACCCCAGGGAAAGCAACTGGTAGTTCCAAACGAGGCACAGCACGAAGTGCTGTACCACTACCATGACAGTCCTACAGCCGGACATCCAGGTGCCGCGGAAACAAAGAGAGCCATCGCAGTCCACTACTTTTGGCCCAGGCTAGCCACCGACGTACAGGAGTACGTAAACCAATGTTGGATATGTGCCTCCACCAAACGAGGACCACAACAACAACAAGCACCATTGCGACTAAGACCGCCCGTCCTACCATGGGAAGCAGTCTCCGTGGATCTCATGGGACCATACGCCACCAGCAGAGACGGAAACCGGTTCATTCTGGTCATAACTGACATGTTCAGTCGATGGACTGAAGCCATGCCCATCCCGCATACCACAACCGGTACCATCACCAATCTGCTCGAGCGAGAAATCTTCCATAGATTCGGATATCCGAAGACGGTTCTAACGGATAATGGACCCCAGTTCATATCCATTCCATGGGACGCAGCTATCCGGCGCTGGGGTGCTCATCACTGACCAACGCCCATCTACCACCCTCGCGCCAACCCAGTAGAACGACGCAACCAGGAAATAAAGAAAGGACTGCGGGCTCAACTACAAGGCAAGGACCAAACTAAACTTTAATAACCCACATTATTTTTTGGACTACAATGATATTTCTGTAGGACCGGATTACAGTGAATTATTACACACTCTGCCCTCAGACAATGAGAAACAGAAATTTTTAGCCGACTTTAAAATTTTACATAAGAGCAGTTTGTGAAATGCAAACAAGACTACCATTAGACAATATTTTTAAACAATTTATATTTTTAATATCAAAAAATGCCTTAACACAATCCTTTAGACAAACAAATCCTAATATAATAAACATTTGTTCAAAAAAATTTGAAAATTACAATGTATACGATAGCAGGAAAGCACAAATTGAATGGCGTTTAATGCCTGTAGGCATCAAAAACGATACCAAAACAAATCTCAATGCAATTAATAATATAGATAAATTTTGGCATGAAATATCTGTGTTAAAAAATGGAGGCGGAACTGTATTGTTTAAAAACATATCTGGTTTAGCAAAACTAGTATTAGCTTTACCACATAGTAATGCAGAAGCAGAAAGAATATTTTCTGTAGTTACCGATGTTAAAACAAAAAAAAAAAAACGCAATCGAATTGGACATGCTGCACTAAATGCAATATGCGTAATTCGCTCTAGTTTACACGGTACAAATGTTGATTGTGTTAATTATGCAGTCGAGTAAAAGCATCTCAACCTACATAACAGTAAAAACTTATATACTCGTAAGTAAGAATTTTGAAGCGAGATCATTATTTACCTATACATTTATTAGTAGCTTCAGCGTACTTATGCGAACGTTTTGTCCGTCCGTCCGTCTGTCTGGATCGCCTGTAACTTTCGAACGGCTACAGATATCGAAATTTTGAAAGGGGGCAAAGTTGTTGCTAAGGTCCCGAGCACCTTCATGCGCTATTTGGTTTTGGCGAAAGGTGGCGATTTTCCACTTTGCAAAATTTCCAAGCATTGTAGCACAGTGGCGGCTTGTCCACTTGGCGCCATCTACAGAAGTTCGGTGGTCACGTTTTGAACTACACATTCTAGATGCACTATAATACTTATAGGGCCGGTTGCAGAAAGCAATGTTAAGTCTGGTGTTAGCTAACATCGCGTCAAAGTGAACAAAAACGAATCAAATCTCAAATGCTTATGGTAACTAATACATTAGTAAACAAAATTTGATGCGATTTTGTTCACTTTGACGCGATGTTAGCTAACACCAGACTTAACATTGCTTTCTGCAACCGGCCCTGAATGTTTTCGCAGTGCTGAAGCTACTCTTTAGACCTGTAGTTGAGCAGTTTATTATGTACAAAAGTTGATTTATTATTATATGATTTATCATTTATTTAATGTACTACCTACCATTCTTTATATTTTATATATCGTTAAGTTAGTGTTCTCAGTTTACTATAGCTCGTTTCACTCTGACTATGCAGTGTACAGGGATAGGGCTACGGTATTACCATATTTTCCCAGCAAGTCGCTTAAAACTGAACACGAAGACGTCAATCATAATAAATCCGCCTTGTATTGCAATCAGCTTATTTGTTAATACCTTGTTGAAGTAAACCCTTTTTGCCGCTTCTGCGTCAATTTGAAAAGAGCAGCATATAATGCAAAATAATTGAGTTTAGACATTTAAAATAAAAACAATTTTAATTAGATCATACAATTTGTTGTAACATACTTAAAAATAAATATAAACATGGTTTTTAATAAAATTTGATACAGAAGAATACTAATTAATGTATTTCTTTTTTGGTTTTGATTATTCACTATAATTATTGTCCTCTTCACTATTATTATCAGAATCCTCATAATTTATATTTATAATAATGAGTTCTATATCGTCCATCACACGGTCGATTTCCCACATTTTGTCTTCTGTTTTTATTACATAACTTATATAGTTTTGCCATTTCTCTGGTGTGATTTGCTCATAATATTCGCGGATTAAATTGCGTACGGTATTTTCCTTAAAATTCGTATTATGTGCACCTATATACCTTTTGACCTCACTCCAAACCAGTTCAATCGGATTCAATTCGCAGAGGTAGGGTGGGAGCCTTAGAATCTTAACATTCTTCCGATTTGGAATTTCTCCAATTTTATACCCACTATAATTTATTTTAAATGTATTCACCACTTGAAGCAATTCGCTTTTTAGATAAGCCTTCTTCATAATGTAAATCTTTCAATCGAAGCCATTCTTGAATCTCTTCTGTTCTTGAAGAGGTGTTGGGGATTTTTTCTAATTTTCTTTTATCAAAACTGAATTTCTACCACGTCTCACATACGCAAAATCCATATCATGCAGTAAACGGAACAATGTGGACCGCGAAAAATTGGGCAAATCCTCGTCGCCATTTACAGTACTTAACATTGCGTTTATTGTACGTGGTGTGTTGCCCCGAAAAAACTGGTGCACTATTCTACGGATCCCACATCTAACTCCTTCATTGTAATTTATTTCGCGGCATAAAATAGTTTTACGCTTTTGAGCCCTTTCCTTTGGAGGTTGTACCCCAATGGGTGTATTCCACTCAGCTCGCACTTTATAAAGTACCTACTCTTGCCGAAAAGCCGCTCATATCAGACACTTTTTTTATAACACTTGAAAATGATTCTTGGTTTTCGTGCTGTGAATGATAATTTATAAGATTCATTACAATCTGCTTTTCGGACACGCCGAGCGCTTTTTCACGTTTCCCTTTCACAATTTCAGCCATTCCACAAATAAATATCAAAATTAACAATAACAATCAGCGTAACTTTGTGACGTTAGCGCCGGCCGAAATTATTATTTACGATTCAAAATGCGTTCAAATTTGGTCGCCGCCAAAACTTCGTCACAATTCAAGGATAACATCGCAGAGCGCGAGTTTAGGCGAAGAAACGACCGAGGTGCGCGGGCTCACGGGCGTTCGTCTTCCGACGCATTCCCGCCCCAATTCCAGCTTAGACGAAGGAGATGGGTAATGTATAAATAGACGTAGCACCCATTGGAAAAGGCACCTTTTGACTTTTAGTCCTAGAACCAATCTTTCCCAGAAATCCCCGAAAGATCAAAGTGGCCCATTGATTTTCAATGCCTGTGATCTCCGTCGAGCCTATTCAGGAGTTATCCTGTCTAAAATTCAGACGTGGATCATTGTTTATATATGCCTGTCTGGAATTTATATACGTTTACTCAACGTGGTTCGTTGTACATATACGCCCGATAAGAGTCTTAGACCTCCTCGAAACCGCTTCCCGACAACATTCACGTAATTCATTTAGAAAGCATTTTAAAAGCGAGGCCCTCCAGGTCTGTGCATAAACTTGAACAAAAATTGCGAGGTTAAGTGCCCGCACGAAACTCACGTAATTAACGTAGCCGTAAAGATTAAGAGTTTCACTCACCTAGAGGAAACTCGTCCCACAGATTTCCCATGCTTTCCGCAGTGCCCCAATTCAGAGGACATAATCTTCCCGAAATCTAAACCAAAAAAGTGTGAGGTTAGCTTCAGGCTAGAAATAATTCATGTAGCTTAAAGGAGGTTTCACTCACCTTGAATAACGTAATTAGAAAACCCCTAGTTATCACCTAGACACCCCTGGAATTTCAGTACCAGCTTTAACGCAAATTTGGCTTAAAAGTCATTAGCTGACACATGATGTTTAATTCTACCGTATTTTCACTTGTCACACTAGGTTTTTGCATCACACGAGGTTTTGCGGGCACTGTAGAACAACTTCGACGTAAAGGGGATTACGCCTTACATCAAGTTCAATCTCAACACCCCCGAAATAAAAACAAATATAACTTTATTTCATGCCTACGATAAAAGTAAATAAACTTAATTTAGTTTCTGTTTCCAGTTTAGCCGAGTAGAGGACGCTCCACTAACTACGAGCCCGCCCGTTCCACGCACGAGATTCCCCGACCGAGGAAGTATCGTGGCTTGCCTAACCCCACAGGCGCTAAAATATTAACATTAAAATCCAGAGCTTTTATTTGAAAACACATGAATATTTTAGTTAGTATTTTAAACTGTAAATAGGTATATAAAATAAACCGCTTTATTTGACGTGTACTTGATTGTATATTTGAGTTAACCTGACTGGACCCTGGCATCTAGCTATCTGGCTGTAAAATTATATGTTGAAAATTTCCTTAACAATGGTAATTATTTATTGCACAAAAATAAGTAAATAATTAGTAAGTTCAAAGAGATTTATGGCGCCCGAGCAGGGACATAAACTCAAGTATATAGCCAAGTATAATTTAGAGCCGTCCCCTCCAGCAACAAAGACCCAGGGAAAATCCAAGTGGCGCTCGAGCAATTTTTACCTGAAAATAAAGATTTAGTTTATAGTTAACAGTTTTGATTTGATTAATATACAAACTCTGTTCCCAGTATGTCTGACCACGACCGCGAAAGCGTTGATAGACCGGTGGCCCCTCCGAGAGTAAGGGTAGGATGGATCTACAATTTGAGAGTGGAGGTCCTCCGAGGCGTCCTGGCCGGGGCTGGATTATGCAGCGAAGGAAACGCACAGCAGCTACGTCAACGAATGTCACAATACTTGAAAAGTAGCGGAGAAGGAGATATGGAGGAAGACGAAGAGGATGAAGAGCTGGACGAAGAACAAGAAGAAGATCAAACCGAAACCCGGGAAAGAGTAGGCGAACAGGCCAACGAGCAAACCGGAGCGACAACTCCAGCGACCGCCAACCCCAACATAGCACAAGTCTGCAACAGCATTCGCAAGTGGGGGCTCAAGTTTGATGGCACCACAGATCCGATTTCCTTCCTAGAGAGGATCGAAGAATTATCAAATTGCTATCAATTCCAAGAGCAGCAAGTACTCACAGCGTTGCCCGAGCTGTTCAAGGGGAAAGCCTTGCTTTGGGTTAGAAACAACAAGCAGAATTGGCTAAGCTGGAGAAGCTTCGTCAAAGCTTTTAAAACTCAGTACTTGCCCCCACGATTCCAGTTCCGGATGGCAGAAGAAATTCGCAACAGAACTCAGGGGCAAAAAGAGTCCGTGGCAGACTTCACCACGTCCATCCAGACCCTGTTGCGCCGATTTGGTATCACAGATGAACGCCAGCAATTAGAACGCATCTATGAGAACCTCCGCCCCGAATACAAATTACACATCCGCAGGAAAGACTTCCATAGCATGCCAGGGCTCATACGAATGGCCGAGGAATACGAGGCCCTGCAGCTAGAGCAGGCGTCGTTTCAGCCCCCACCGATAGCAAGTCAAGCCTATATGGCGGAAACAGCATACAAACCAGGAAAAGCAAAGACGACACCTCCCTCGAATTTCCAAATGCCCCCCGTGTCGTCGCTGCAGGAGCGCGAGGCCGTAAAAAGCAGTCACCAGGCCCCTCAGCAGAGCAACTCCACAGCCCGACCAGCGTACAGTCGCACCGAAAACTGTTGGAAATGTGGCCAGCGCGGCCATACCCGTTTCCAATGCCGAAGGCCTACGAAACTCTTCTGTTCATGGTGCGGTAAGGAAGGCACCCTCACCAGGGATTGTACCTGCAAGAGGTCGGGAAACGCAACCGGCCGTCGGGAACTGTGAGGCGTTCACGACAAAAGAAGGCCAGGGCCTCCAAGAGTCTACTACAACCCGAATGGTCGCAGTGGCTCCAGCGAATTAAACATTTCTACAAAGAAACCCAGACCCAGTCAGCTGTAGCCGCTCTAGATGCTCGACTGTTCCTCCAAGTAGTTCTTCGCGGAAAGGCATTCAACGCCCTGGTCGATACAGGGGCTGCACAATCTTACATAGGAGAAAAGCTCCAACGGTTCCTGAAACAACAAGGCACTGTAAGTTGCCAATCAACCCAGACCCGCGTCCAATTAGCCGACGGTAGAATCGTCAAGACGCAAGGCCAGTATAATCTTACCCTGATGATCGAAGGCCTCGCCTACAGCCTACAGGTCAGCGTCGTAGATACCCTGTCAAGCGACATAATCCTGGGACTCGATTTCCTCACCAAGTACAGAGCTATTATTAACCCCGTAGCCCAGGTGATAACTCTAGGTGAAGCAGAGATACCCTTACAGTCTCACCAAGACCTGGAGGGGCTAGCCGGCATCCAGCCTTTGTCCCCAACTCAATCCAGCCAGTTATCCAGGTTCCTCGAGGAAGAGTTACGAAAGTTCCAAGGCACTAGAGGTCCCACTACCTTAGTTGAGCATCGCATAGTCCTGAAGGAGGGCACTGGACCCATTAAACAAAGATACTACCCTCGCAACCCCGTCATGCAAGCCGTGATCGACGCGGAAGTCGACAAGATGTTAGCCGAGGGGGTGATAGAACCGTCCAAAAGTTCGTTCAGCTCCCCCGTCGTCCTGGTGAAGAAGCCAACCGGCCAGTACAGATTTTGCATAGATTTCCGAAAGGTAAACGAGGCAACACAAACCGATGCTTATCCCATCCCCTTTATTGACGCAATTTTGAACAAACTCCGGGGTGCCCAGTACATAAGCACCTTGGATTTGAAACATGGTTACTGGCAGATCCCCTTGGCAGCAGCAGGTCGTCCCATTTCGGCCTTCACAGTGCCTGGACGGGGCTTGTATCAGTTTAAAGTTATGCCGTTCGGGCTTCACGCGGCGGCGGCGACGTTCCAGAGATTCCTAGACAGCGTCATATGCCCGGAGATGGAACCCAATGCCTTCTGCTACTTAGACGACATCATAATCGTCAGCAGATCGTTTAAGGAACATTTGTAGCACCTTCGAGAAGTGTTTCAACGGTTGCGGGCGGCCGGACTCCAGCTGCAAAAAGAAAAATGTAATTTTTGCCAGCCAGAACTTAAATATCTAGGTCATATAGTCAATAAGGAGGGAATTCATACTGATCCAGAGAAGGTGGAGGCCATCACCCGGATGGAGGCACCCAAGAATCCGAAGGCTATCCGCAGGTTCCTGGGAATGGCCTCCTGGTACAGGAAATTCATACCAGGGTTCGCTCGACTAGCGGCCCCCTTAAATGAGCTGCTGAAGAAAGGCGCCAAGTTCAAATGGACTGAGAAGCAACAGGAAGCTCTGGAGCAGCTGAAGACTGCCTTAACTTCAGCGCCGATCTTAGCATGTCCCGATTTCTCTGTGCCCTTCGTGCTTCAAACAGACGCGAGCACCACTGGCCTGGGAGCCGTCCTCACACAAGTGTTAGAGGGCCAAGAAAGAGTGATTGCATACGCCAGCCGTTCCTTGGCGGAGGCTGAAACCCGTTACTCCGCGACGGAGCTAGAGTGCCTGGCAGTACTCTTTGCGATCAAGAAATATAAAGGGTACCTGGAAGGATACCATTTTAAGGTAATAACTGACCACAGGAGCCTGAAGTGGTTACAAAATTTACCTAATCCTTCCGCAAGGCTGGCAAGATGGGCCCTCGAGCTTCAACAATATGACTTCGAGGTCGAATACCGTAAGGGAGCGTTGAACCACGTAGCTGACGCCCTATCCCGAGCTCCAGGAGGTCCTAAAGAAGGTCTCTCTCCCGTGGCGGTTCACCAACCAGAAGTCGACTGCCCATGGGTCCAGAGGATGACCAACCTGGTGCAAGACGACCCCGAAGCGTACAGCACGTGGAAGGTAGAGAACTGCAGCCTCTACAGGAGCTTCCCCAACGTCAGCGAAGACCTGGCCGAGGGCTTTCAACCAATATGGAAGCTGTGCATCCCAAAGCCGCAACGAGCCCAAGTCTTGCAGGAATGCCATGACGAGCCCGCTGCAGGGCACCTGGGGGTGACGAAGACTGTCGCTAGAATACAGAAGCATTATTATTGGCCAAGAATGCAACGAGAAATTACTAAATACGTACGTTCTTGTCCTACTTGCCAGGAATATAAGCACAGACCTCATCGGGCCGCTCACCAGGTCATCCAAAGGCAATATATGGCTCCTGGTGTTTCAAGATCGCTTTACGAAATGGGTCGAGGTCCACCCACTACGCACCGCTACCGCCAAAAACAGTAGTCCAGGCCCTAAGGAAAAAAATAATTTATCGATTTGGAACTCCAAAAGTTATTGTTTCAGACAATGGGCCCCAGTATACCAGTAAGCTCTTCAGAGCTTTGACTACGGAGTACGGCATCAAACACCGACTCACGCCCCCGTACACACCCCAGGCCAACCCCGTGGAGCGGGTTAATAAAGTCATAGGTACAATTATTGCCCAATTAGCCCGCGGAAATCAAAAACAATGGGACGCATGGTTGCCCGAGGTCATGTTTGCGATAAACACGTCCAAACACGAATCAACAGGATTCACGCCGGCCTTGCTCAACTTAGGGCGGGAAATGTTGCCGCCAAAATCCGTACGCGAGACGGCCGACCCCGACTTTGGGCCCGACGACGAAGCTCCAGCCCCAGGTCTCTACCGCGAACAACTTCAGAAATTAGAGGACGTAATGAACGTGGTAAGAAACAATCTCGCCAAAGCCTTCACCAGACAAAGCCATCATTATAACCTCCGAAGGCGAGAGTATCGCCCCCGGGTCGGGCACCAGGTCTATAAACGCGATAGGGTACTCTCCGACGCCGCCCAAGGCATCACCACCAAGTTAGCCGCAAAATATGTTGGACCCTACGTGATCCAAAAAATTATTTCCCCCGTCATCGTGGAGCTGAGCAACCCCCAAAACGGTAGGGCCATCGGCAGGGTCCACGTGAAGGACATCAAGCCCGCTTATCAAAATACTCCTACTCTACCTGCTCCCAATTAGAGGGGGTGAGATAACGCGGACTATGGGTATAAATGTGGCGACCTGCAGTCCATGAATTCATTAGTACAGCCACCTTCAACGAAGATGTCACCAGTACGTAACCGCAAGGATGTTCGCCCCGGGCCTTTGAAGCTACGCCGAACGCCTAAGGGCCAAAAGAAAATCCGCCCTTGGACGCCACAATTGTACGCCACCCCTGGTCCACCACCTAGGGCCGCCGGAAGTCCCCTGCCAAAATGGAGCCCGGTCCCGGCAATGCTATCACCCTTACCAGCCACGCCGGAAAAGGAGAAGCACCATAAGCCGGATCCTAAACCACTCGGAGAAGGTCTGCTGGTAAGGATTCCGCTTTCACGGCTCCACCCCGACCAGCAGTTCACAATCCGTCAATTGGCTCCGAAAGAGAAGAAGAAGCACCGCAAGCCGGATCCTAAACCGTTCGGAGAAGGTCTGCTGGTAAAGATCCCGCTTTCGAGACTTCACCCTGTCCAGGAGATAACAATCCGGCAATTAGCCCTAAAGTTCAAGCGGCTGTTCGACGGGTCACCGGAGAGTCCAGCCACGTCTCCAACTAAGGGCGAGACCCGAGCCCCGCCAGTCACGCCACCCGAAGCCCAGATGTGCGTGCTACCCCCAGACCCGGCCACGCCTACAACCTCCTGGACGCCTCGAGTTTTAGGCCCTTCAGCGGAGATCGGTATGGGGAAAAATAAGGCGGAATTACCTCCAGAACTCCAGCCAGACTCACCTTCCGAAGTCCCGATGGAAGCGGCAGTGGTACCGTTGACCCCGGGCGGCGCTTTGGCCGCCGTCCTAGAAGAGCTACAACAACTCCACCTCCCGGAACCCGAAGTGGAGATTACCGATCTCCCGGAATTGATACTCCCCGAGCCAGAGCCCCAGGTCATGGAGATAATACTGCCCGAGCTAGAGCCCCAGATCCCAGTATTATCGCTGCCCGAGCCAAAGCACCAGGCCTTGAAGTCAACATGGCCCACGCCGGAACCCCAGGTCTCAAAATCAAGAATCGACGAGCCAGAGCCCCAGGTTCCCCGACGCCGCCGACAGCGAACAACAAAAAGACCGCGAAAATTCCGTTTGAAGCTGCCCACCGGAGAGTCCATCAGGATTTTAAAAAAGCACGCGCAACTGTTAGGACTTAATTAACCAACATCCCGCATACATTTTTTTTGGAACGCAAAGTCACCCCGGCCGCCCATCATCGTCAGCACCTGGCGCCCCGTAGGTTGATACCGCAACCTCTACGCCTGTCCTGAAGACGCTCCAGGTGCTTTCCGAGCCACAGGTGGTAGTTCCTTGAAGAAGACGTCCACCCATGGGTTGTTCCCTCCATAGGAAGGGGATTGTGTGACGTTAGCGCCGGCCGAAATTATTATTTACGATTCAAAATGCGTTCAAATTTGGTCGCCGCCAAAACTTCGTCACAATTCAAGGATAACATCGCAGAGCGCGAGTTTAGGCGAAGAAACGACCGAGGTGCGCGGGCTCACGGGCGTTCGTCTTCCGACGCATTCCCGCCCCAATTCCAGCTTAGACGAAGGAGATGGGTAATGTATAAATAGACGTAGCACCCATTGGAAAAGGCACCAAAGTGGCCCATTGATTTTCAATGCCTGTGATCTCCGTCGAGCCTATTCAGGAGTTATCCTGTCTAAAATTCAGACATGGATCATTGTTTATATATGCCTGTCTGGAATTTATATACGTTTACTCTTCGAAACCGGTGTGGTCTAAAACTCGTACGTGGCGAGGCCCTCCAGGTCTGTGCATAAACTTGAACAAAAATTGCGAGGTTAAGTGCCCGCACGAAACTCACGTAATTAACGTAGCCGTAAAGATTAAGAGTTTCACTCACCTAGAGGAAACTCGTCCCACAGATTTCCCATGCTTTCCGCAGTGCCCCAATTCAGAGGACATAATCTTCCCGAAATCTAAACCAAAAAAGTGTGAGGTTAGCTTCAGGCTAGAAATAATTCATGTAGCTTAAAGGAGGTTTCACTCACCTTGAATAACGTAATTAGAAAACCCCTAGTTATCACCTAGACACCCCTGGAATTTCAGTAACAGCTTTAAACGCAAATTTGGCTTAAAAGTCATTAGCTGACACATGATGTTTAATTCTACCGTATTTTCACTTGTCACACTAGGTTTTTGCATCACACGAGGTTTTGCGGGCACTGTAGAATAACTTCGACGTAAAGGGGATTACGCCTTACATCAAGTTCAATCTCAACACCCCCGAAATAAAAACAAATATAACTTTATTTCATGCCTACGATAAAAGTAAATAAACTTAATTTAGTTTCTGTTTTCAGTTTAGCCGAGTAGAGGACGCTCCACTAACTACGAGCCCGCCCGTTCCACGCACGAGATTCCCCGACCGAGGAAGTATCGTGGCTTGCCTAACCCCACAGGCGCTAAAATATTAACATTAAAATCCAGAGCTTTTATTTGAAAACACATGAATATTTTAGTTAGTATTTTAAACTGTAAATAGGTATATAAAATAAACCGCTTTATTTGACGTGTACTTGATTGTATATTTGAGTTAACCTGACTGGACCCTGGCATCTAGCTATCTGGCTGTAAAATTATATGTTGAAAATTTCCTTAACAATGGTAATTATTTATTGCACAAAAATAAGTAAATAATTAGTAAGTTCAAAGAGTTATATCAATGCTGAAGAACAGATAAATACTGATTATTTCATACAAGGAGATTTCTTATATATACATATCATCCAATAATGACCTTATTAACCTAATTACCTACCTATTATTCCTCATATATTAAGTTAGTAATTAAGTACATTGCAGTTATGATAAATCCTAATTATTTATCTATAGGGATATTTATTATTTACATTCCAAGCATAATTACCTATCTATTATTACTGATATATTAAGTTATATTGCACTTATAATTCAATATCTATTTCAGATTACCATCAGAAAGTAATAACGATTACCTTAATTTGTATTATCCTATACCTATACCTGCCTTTCCCAGCTTACATGAAGATTTAAAATTTCTTTGAGTATACCTGAGTGCGGTCTACAAGCGGCAACGCAGCAGGCGAAGTTTGCCTTTAAATAACATTGTCGTATGTTCTCTGTACTGCATAGTCAGAGTGAAGCGAGCTATACCATTATAATACTTTATTATAAAATTTATTGTGTATGATGATCCTTATTGTTCATGTCGAATGTAATATTTTGTATTTATTTACAGAATTTTGAATTTTAGTTAATAAACATTGATCTCGGTTTTAATATTAATTTTCTGTTCGTTATGGAAGTGTATAATATGGCAAAATAAGAATATTACTGAATGTGGGAAAAAAGATTGGGATATGGGAATTTTAATCGAACATGGCGGGAATTTTTATAAGCGCCATCTGACAACACTGTTCTCGCGCGACTTGTTTTGGAGTTCACACGTGTTATGTACAATGATGAAAAATCTTTAAAAATTTGACCCTGCCAACTTTAGTGCGTGCATCCGAAACGGTAAGTGTAGGGCTATCAAATTTTATCAGCAACTTCTTATAGATTTTAGTAGCTTATATTGTTAAGCAAAAAGTTGAAACATGGTTTTTGTTTTTGTTATTAAGGCAAACGTAGGAAGGGGTTATTTGGGAAGGTATATCGGGGTTAATTAGGATTCCCTTAAAAGTCGATTTTTTTCACAAGTAATGGTGTGTTAAACTAGATTTTTAATACCTACTAAAAGATAAAAATAAATTTATGTTAAAAACAAAAGTATTTTGTAGTTGATGATGGGCAGTAGCGTAACGTCAGCGGTGGTATCAGCCTAAAAAATTATTACTACGTCGTAATGTCTTAGATTTTAAATTATTTTTGTTATTTTTAGGTTCACTATGGTCCGTAAATATAAAAGAACATTTACTCATGCCAGAAATGGGAAAAATTATACACCGTATAACTCATATTCGCCTGAAAAATTAGCGCAAGCTATCGCTGCGGTGAAAACAAAACGAATGACAATTTTGCAAGCGGCAAAGAAATATTGTGTGTCCAAATGAACGTTAGGTCACAAATTATTACAACAAAACCAGTCCCAAGAAACTGCCGGGCGTCCAACCCTTTTTAGTCCTAAAGAGGAGAAAATTTTTGTAGAGCACCTAAATGCTCTTGGGAATTGGGGATTTCCATTCGCTTTATTGGATCTTCGGCTATTAGCCAAATCATGCTTGGATAGGCAAGGACGCAACGAACGAAGACTCAAAAACAATCTACCCGGTATTTATTGGGCGTCAAATTTTTAAAACGACACAAAAATATCATTTCTCATCGCAATGCTTCTAACATATCAACCAAACGTGCATCGTTGACGCATGCAATTATAGACAAATTTTTTGAGAATGCCCGAGAAATTCTTGAACGCGTTATCCAGAACGAGTAATCAATTGGCCACCTATTCTCGCCCTACGTCGTTTACAAAGCGGAGCATTTGTGGGACTCGTGGACAATGGGAGGGCCCACTGGAACTCGCTATAACAGAACAAAGAGCGGTTGGTTCGACAGCGTAACCTTTGAGGATTGGTTCATGTCTGTTATTGTTCCCTACTGCAGAAGAGAGAATGGAAGGAAGGTGATTGTAGGCGACAATCTTTCATCCCATTTTTCGCCACGTGTCTTGGAATCATGTCAAGAATTAAATATTGATTTTATTTGTTTCCTCCTAACTGCACCCACGTAATGCAACCACTCGATGTTGCCTTTTACGCGCCCTTAAAAAAATATTGGAGAGAAATTCTTACAAGTTGGAAGAAGACAGCTGGACGGAGATCAACGGTTCTTTCTAAGGATGCATTTCCGGGTCTACTAAAAGAACTCCAAGTAAAACTTGAAGAAGGCAATAGAGGAATTGCAATATTATATCAGGATTTAGACAAACTGGTTTATATCCTGTAGATCCCACTAGACCAAAGGAGAGGGTGCCTGCAAAACAGCCCAGTGAAGAGAACACTAACGCAGCTTTTGTTTCAGAATCAGTAATAGAAATATTGGACGAATTGCGACATCCAGCACAGAAAACTGCACCTACAAAGAGAAGAAGAAAGGTTACCGTTGAACCAGGAAAAAGAATACGGGAAGAAGATCTTGCAGATATGGTTAATCAGCCAACCAAAAAGAAGAAGACCAGAAATACTAAGAAAAAAAAGACTCCACCATATACCGCGGAAACTAGTGAAGCTGAAATGAGCCTACATCTTAGGTATTATGATGATACCAGTAACTTTAGCACAGAATTTCGTAATGACAATGATACCTTCAACACTGATCTTCTTGATGAAGACGAACACATGTCTGTAGATCCTCCTGAAAATGAAGAAGACTTTCCAGTTTTTCAATTTCAAGTAAACGATTGGATTTTGGTTGACTACAACATTCGAGAAATCTATGTGGGAAGAATAAAAGCCAAAATTGCAGAACAAGATAATAATAGTGACACTCCATACCATGTTCACTTTTTGAGACGCGTTCCAGGCAACAAACAAAAGTTTTTTTAACCCAACTCCCATTGATGAAGATTATATTTCTGAAAATATGATAATTATGAAAATATCGCCGCCTATCGAAGTTGGCACTGGCAGAAGAGTGTTTTACCAGTTTTTGGAAAATTACATTTCTTCCTATAATATACAATAAATATGCTACCATTTTTTATTTTATACCAAATAGGTATTTTTGTTTAAATATGATATGATTTATTTTGTATTCTGTTTTGTTTACTAAAATAAAGTGTTTTTAATGCCTACCTAGTATTATTTTGTTTGAATTTTATTTAATACTGCAGAAATAAAGTCTTAGGTCTTATTAAAAACACGTTTTTTTCCCCAAATATCCCATTGCCCAATTTTAATCGATTTCACACAACTTCAAAAAATGTTATTTTTTTCAAGAGTTCCCGTTGCACCCTAAAAAGTTCTAGAGTTCCTTGCTATTTTTAAAAATAGTTCGATGTATTTAAAAGAAAAAAATGTCGATCGAAGATTAGGGGTGCTAACTTCACTTTTTCCAAATGTACAACATTCTATGCATTTTCTAGCGCGAGATACGCGTTTATTAAAACATTCGTGCTCAATACATAGATTTTTTCCACGAAAAGGTTTTAAAAGAAAAGGTCGGAGTAGATATGCCTCGTCACTTATTAGTAAAAAAGGTGCCTTCATTGTTGTTTAGGGAAAATAAGTTGGTTCCGGAATTGATTATTTCTTAATTGACGATATAGTTCCGAAGCCTGAAAAGTACCACCGTCGCTCTGTTTACCGTAATCACCAATTTCTACAGCAATAAATTTGTAATTAACGTCCGCTACGCCCTGTAAAACTACGTAAAATAGTGCCTGTAGTATTAAAACAGAATTTTTAGGATAAGCAATGCGAATATGTTTGCCATCTATAGCTCCAATGCAGTGTGGAAAAATCCAAATATTATTATTTTATCAATGCGATTCACAGAGTTCCCTTTTTAAATAAAGACTCGACGCGCGCCAAGAACATTATTGTGAAGTTTACTAATCGATTAATAAAAACTAACATCATGGGTGCGCTTTCGAAGAAAGAGCTTCTGTTAGTGTCCGAACTTAGTTTCCCTAATAGTCAACAAAAAGTGTATATTAAAGATCACCTTTCGCCGGTTAATAAAGAATTATTTTACAAAACACGTATGTGCGCGAAAAAGTTAAGTTGGGTCATATAAACGCCCGATCACTTATTGGGCATATTGTAGAATTAAAAAATTATTTATATCAAACAAATTTCGATTTATTCGCAATTTCTGAAACGTGGCTCACGCCTGTTGTTTCTGATAATGATGTCGCTATAGACGGTTTCACAATTATTAGGGCTGATCGTTGCCAGAACAAATCCGGCGGTGGAGTATGTTTATATCTAAAAAATGCATTCAAATATAACAAATTAAATTATAGCCATACAGCAACTTTTGAGCAATTATGGATAAGTACATGTAATCAAAAATAATAAAACAATTACGTTCGGCGTAGTTTATAAACCGCCTATTTCAAACTGTAGTCAGTTTATAGATAATTTTGAAGATGTTGTTTCAGAAATTAATGCATTATTGATTATCTTACCCTATCATTTGTGTTGGCGGTTTTAATATCAATATGCTTCAAAATGACTGTCATTGTATCTTACTGAAACACTCGTTGGAAGCATTTGGTCTGAGACAAATAATTGATGAACCAACACGCGTGACAGCCACTTCTTCGACATTAATTGATTTAGTTTTAGTGAGTGATGATGTCGACGTCAAAACTTCCGGTACCTACCTCGTGTGATTTAACTTTTTCAGATCATTTTCAATTTTTTTTAGCATTGCAATTGAAAGTGAACCCAGCACCTTGCATACAATGCATTCTTATCGAAATTTTAAATTTTTTAATCATGATTTTTTCCTAAATGACTTATACGCTGTAGTATGGTATTTAATATATAATATTCATGGTATCGATGATAAGATTTCTTTTTTGAATACCAATTTATTAAGACTATTTGATTTACATGCACCTTTAATAACGATTAGAATCACTAAACCCATACACTCTTGGATAACAGATAATATCAAGTTCATGATTAAACTGAGAAGTAAAGCTTTTAAAGATTATAAAAAACATAAAACTTGGGGTAAATGGGAATATTATAAATCCCTTAGAAATTCGGTTACTGCCTCCATAAGAAGAGAAAAGCGAGCCTATCTGGAGTACTCTGCTGCAAACGATAGTATTAAAAGTATCTGGTCGAAGTTGATAAAGTCAAATATTTACAGTAAAAAGAAAAATAATATTAAAATTCCGCTTCATCTCCAGAATGCTAATAAAGTTAATAAATTCTTTATAAACGCCGTGAGCAGTAGTAGTGCTCCAGACCAGGATCTCTTAAAATTTTATCGAGAAAATTTAAAGCAAAATATTACAGAAACATTTGAATTATCACTAGTGTCGGAGGAGGTGGTAGCCAAGATTCTGGGTTCTATCAACCAAGTGCACGAGGTGCAGATCAAATTAATATTAACATGCTTAATTATTGAGTTCCACATTTATTACCTTACATTACTCATATAGGTAATAAATCATTGCATCATTAATTCAGTATTCCCCGAATCTTGGTTACTCCTATTCCGAAAGTAAATGCACCTAAAGACTATAAAGACCTTCGCCCGATAAGCATTCTATCTACTCTCTCGAAAGTACTTGAAAGAATAATTTAAACTCAACTACGTTCTTATTTAACAAAGTTCAACCTTTTACCTAATTATCAATCTGGATTCAGAAGAAACCATAGTTGTGCTACTGCCTTGCTAAACGTCACAGATGACATTTTTAACGCCAACGATAAGGACAATGTAACGGCACTTGTTCTAATAGATTTTAGTAAAGCATTCGACCTGTTAAATCATGAAATCTTATTAGCGATACTACATTTCATAGGTATTAGTACTAACACGGAAAAATTGTTCAGTTCATATCTAAGTAAACGTTTTCAAAATGTAATCATTAATAACACTAAATCTTCTCCTCTTCAATTAAAATCCGGTGTACCTCAAGGATCAATCTTGGGCCCACTTCTCTATTCAATTTACACTAGCCATTTCTTTTCTCTTGACACGTATATTGCTAAGTACCATCTGTACGCCGATGATACTCAGCTTTATCTTGCTTTTGCTCCTGACGATGTTGATCTGGCTATTGCTGACTTGAATAACGACCTTCATAAGTTAGTTACTACAGCAAAAAAAACACTGTTTAAAAATAAACGCGTCTAAGTCAATTTGTTTAATTTTTGGAAAAAGCAAGTCTAGGAGAAACATTCATGACAATATTCGTATTTATATAGATAATGAATTAGTTCCAATTTCTAACTTCGCAAGAAACTTAGGACTTATATAGCAGTAAAGATACTTTAAATAAAAAACTAAAATTGATGCTCTGCGATTCTCTCATACTATCTACATTGAATTTTTGTGACGTTGTTTACGGATTCTGCTTAGATAGTGTAGATATTCGCAGAATTCAAAAAGTACAAAATGATACCTTCGATTTATTTACGGAATAAAACGTGGTGAATCTGTTTCACATAAGCTCCTCGATGCGAATTGGTTGAGTATGTGTTTGGTTCACAGTTACTGCATTTACCATAAGATTATCTATACGAAGTTACCTGGATACCTTTATGAGAGGCTGACATTTCGTACAGATGTACATAATGTTAACGTACGAAATCAAGGGTTATTAACACCTCTTCATAAGTACGAAATGTTCAAACGCTCCTTCTCATACAATATTTATAAATTATGCAATAATACACCTAATCATTTTAAAACTTTGCCTCCTTCAAATTTTGGTTATCACATCCGTAAATTTATTTCTAATCGTCAGTCATCTCGATAATTAAACTAAATGTAGGTATTATTATTTATTATGATTTCCTTATTTTGGATAATGAATTTATAAATTTCTTGTGTTTTCTTTTCTTTTCTATTTGTTGTTTTTTTTTGTTATATCAACAAAACATTAAAAAATAATTAATCTAAATATACGGTTATCTAATAAATACAGGAAAAAAATCATCTGGAAGTACCAATTATATTACAATTACCAACATACTAAAGCAAAGAGAAATTTTCTAAATTAGTTCCTATTCTAGTAATCGTGAACAATAGTTTAACAATTTTGTGCTCTGATTCACAGTTCGCCGTCTGTCCTAAGAAGCCTTACTGTGATTTTTAATTTTTCTTAACCCCACGCATTCATTTTTTACTATGCCGTAGATACATTTTGACATAATTTATTGGACCTTCTATATTATAAAGGAACATTATACACCAGTTCCGCAATTCTGTAACTAGGAATAAACCAGCAATATAAATGGCACCAAATGGCAGCAGACAAGTAGGTGATTGCTTATAAGAAGTAATAACTACAGACCGGATTTATATGCACCAAAAAAGGCTAAATATGCAAGCAAGATTATAATTATCTTTAAGTGCATTATGCACTTATATTTTTCAAATATGCACCTAAATATACAAAATATGCACTTAAATAAGCAAAATAGGCAGAAAAAAATATTTATTTTTTATTTAAATGGAAAGCAGAACAAGATTAAAAATAAACAGGTTCCCTTCTACAAACTTTTATTTTAGGCATACCTATTTCTAAATAATAATTTCACTGCACTAACATGAGCAGCCAACTCCCAGAAAGTTGTTTTAACATTAAATACGGATTTGCATATCCATTTTAAGAAATATCCGTAGCATTTCTCTGCCAGCAACTAAACGAATGTTAATCCACTTTTCCGCCCTTTTAACAATTCGGAAATACAAGGTAAATAATTGGGCAAATATTGGCATTTCGAAGAAAGAGCTTATTTACACGTTTTTGGAAAAACCCCAACAAGCTTCTGAAAGAGTCTAGCACAATCAATAAAAAAAGAGAAAAAACGCAAAAAGTAGTAAAAAATGCAAGGAATATGCATTTAATCTAAAATATGCATTTATTGGCAAATATGTAATTATATGCACAATAAAATGGGCGTTTCTTTAATTAGAATCATCTGAATTCCAAAGAAAATTGAAAACGATTGCAAAATCACGTAGCAAAAAGATATGCAAATGCATATAAATCCGGCCTCTAATAATAACATAAAATTCTTACAAATTAATTATAAAACTTATAAGATACTTTTGGTGTCTATATCAATTTTGTAATGTATGGGAAAGTCTAGGCGAACGGTTTCGCACATTTTTTATCCATATTTTGATTTTCATTTCAGCTCTAGTTATCCATGGAAATTTAATTCCTAACCTTGATTAATTAACTCAAACAAATTTAATTGAAATGTCAAATTTATGAACTGTCAGCAGTAAATATTAATTATCTTAGTATTTTTATTAATAAAGTTGTTTTTGTTCCCATACAAACAACATTTAGTGAACTAATCGAAGTCATGACATAAATTTCCAACTTGAGTTAAAGTTGCGGCCACTACGATTCGTGTTAGAAATTTTGTATAAAATTTAGTATGGCAATAACTTGAGAGGGGTACAATAGTACGTAATGTTTTGAAGAGATATTTGAGAAAAAAGAAATTTTAAAAAAGTCGGAAATTCTCAAAAATATATTTCTCAAAAATCGGCCACACACTTTTTCCAGTCAGTTAGGAAATAAATATACCCAAAAAATCCGCTGTCGAAATCAGATTTTTTTGAAAAGCTTATTTGAAATTCGTATTTTTGATATACCCGCTGATTTACAATGTCAACAAGATCGCACTATCCTTTCGGTATTCACCGACAGTAATTTTGTTAAAACCAATTTTTTCGTTCCTAGATGGCCACAACATGTATTTCCGAAAAATGTGGATTACGAAAATAATTTTCAAAACTGACCAAATAAGACGTTTCAACACAAATAGATTATGAGCGGGGATAAATATTCAAAATCTAACTAACGATTCACACAAAAATAGTTTCAAAGTTATTTTCGTACGGAATAACCACAGTATTGTAATTATTTTGATCGAGGTTATAACTACTATAACTATAACCATGGAAGTGAAAATAATACGTGGTCAGAGACACGGTTCGGTTTATTACACTTGTGCAGCAGATAGGGTTTTTTTCATAGAATCAACAAAACAAAAAATGGCAAACATTTTTTGAGATGCGTCGAAAAGAGCGCCACAAGTGAAAATGTGAAGGGCATATTTGTAAGAAGTGCCAGGTACGTATCTATTTTTTTCTAGCTCTGTGGAAAAATTTGAATGGCTACCTATGAAAACAGTATTTTATTCGTGGTCGTCGATTTAAGTTTTGTTTTACTTTCCCATACCCATACCTCCGCTAGAGGGTATAGCGAAGTATATTGATATCATGAAAATTTTCGACATCGAGAGCCCAAAAAAACTGGTTTAGAAAAAATTTCTGTCTGTCTGTCTGTGGGTGGGTGGGTAACGCGCTACAACTGAAACCAGTGGACCGATATTGATAAAATTTTAAATGAAGAGGTATATCGAAAATTCGTCGACAAAATAAGCTTTTTAAAAAATCCGAGACAGCAAGCGGATGTTAGACATGTTTTTCGACTTTAACACACATTTACTCAAAAACTAGTTGTGTATTTAATCGGGATCAACTACAACTTGCTGCGTTTACGCAGCTTTTACCTGAAGTGAAAGTCGCGAGCTTATTTTATGACTACGACTTTGCATTAAAATAACCAATAACATGTAAACGGGAATTAATTAATAACTTCCTTAATTTTGTTTTAGCACCTCAGCCGACGTCGCCAGCAAATTGGCCGCTCCAGCTAGGTCCAATCTATGCGACGTTGTCGACGGAAAGTTCAACCAGACATGCCAAGAAGTTTGAAAGAATTTGGTGAAATTTGTCGCATAAACGTTAGATTTGGCCGAATCGATGGCAGAGAAGCACGTCGGGCAACAGAAACTCCCTGTCAGTGCTTTTTTAGCAGAAGGGCTAAGGCACTTGATAACCGTATCGAAAGAAGTCCATATACTCGTAGATGGTACCTTTAAAACCCGGCCGCACCATCCTACCAGCAGTCAACTGTTAACCATAATGGTAGTACACTACGGATTTGTAAGTATTTGTGGTTTCATTTTTGATCAAGAGTAAAAATTATTATCATTTTTATTCCTTGTTAGGCGTTTCCTTGCGCGTTCGCATTAATGGCGTCTGGAACAACAGAAGCCTACGATGCCTTGTTGTATTTTAATATTATTTTCACTTTATTAAGTTGGACACAGAGCCGCCCGAGGCGAGCGAGGTTTATGCCACCCCTTTCAACACAGAGACGATGAAAGGGGGCGGGATTATTATCAAGATCAAGAAAAGAAACAATATAAATTATAAAACTTTTGATTATTACAAACACAAATAAACAAAATAAAATGAAATCAAACCTAAGACACTGAAGTGGAACCGGACCAGGACGAGGACGAGGACACCGATGCCGTGGCGGCCGACGTGGTGGACGACTAAGTAGAAGAAGTAGCGGAAGCAGCTAGCATGGTAAATCTTGGGTGTTGCATGATTTGTCTTAAATCGCGTTCTACTATGGCATTAATACCGTGTGGGCACATTGGGTTGTGCGATGAATGCTGCAAAACACGCCAAAGGCTTCACAACATACCGTCAGATCCTGAAGATGTCGCCTACGATAGGATTATTGATAGAGTCCCTGTATATAATAAGAAAGAGTTGAGACATGTGGATCCACAAATCAAAACCACTTGATTTTACATTAAACATGTATATTTAACATGGTGGGCTAATATTTCAAACACTAATGTCAATATATCAAATGGCAAAAGTTAGCCAAACCCCAAATTCAGTCAGTTTAAGTTTCTAGTAAGATTCCCGTTACACTTCCTCCAGAATTCTTGGAACTTTAATGATGTAGTAGTTATTTAAGTGATTACGTGTAATGGCAACCTTAAATTTGGAGTATTTCGTCAGTATATATACCAATTTAGAAGTCGAAATTGAAAGACTAGAACGTTATGTTGTTAAAATGTATTGGCACTTTAATATTGGTACTGTGCAAGTATCTATGGGATATTTTATCTATGTATCAACAAAATAATTAACAGATGAAAGGAAAGACATCAAAGGTGCACTTTTATGGTTCACATTTCACGTTTAATCAGCATTACATGAAATAACATGGAAAAATCTTTAAAATTAACATTTTTCCAATAAATTGGGAATCTGCATAATTCTTAAATAGAGCACTGAACAAGTAAAGTTAAGCTAGTTGATTGATTGGAAATATGTTTCATTAACTTTTCTTCGTGAGATTTTTCTTCTTTGCCTTCCATTTTGGAAATGAATATAATAATTATCCTTGTTTGGCCCATTCTATGGAGACTATTGCCGATCACCGGGGTTATTCTCTTGACTTAGGAATAACTTATTTGTCACTAGTTATAAGTATCTATACGTTGAACAATTTTAAACTAACGTCAAATATCATGCCAAAATAACCTGAAATAAGGCATTCGAACAGCTTATGTCAAATTTAAATGTAATGTGATTGAGATATTATTTTAAAAATTCAAGTACTCCATGGTTTGTGGATCCAACCAATCACAATAGGTTGCACCAATGACTCGACTCTTTCTTATTATATACAGGGACTCTAGATTATTGATCACGGAACTTGCCCCCTGGACAGGATTCCGATGCAGGGATCTTTAAGACTGGTAACTTCCATATAGTATCTAGAAAAACATTTACGTATTTATACTATATAGATATTTCCAAAAACAAATTATAAAAAATATATAGGGAAACCTGTTGTACCTTGGACATCGTTGTACCTCAAACATATGCCTCAATTTTAAACTTCGCGGGTCTTTGGATTCAATTCTGCACTACTAGGTCATTAATCAACCACCAGAGGGCTCTGTGAACTTTATTTCGATCTTCCATGTGCAAGTTTACGTGTGTAAGCCGTTTTTAAAGTTTTGCAACTGAAAAAGTAAGTTTTTCCACTCTGTGTTTTCTACAAATATATTCTTTATTTTGCTTATAATTGACAGGAGTAATTTTTTTTATTGATTTCACGTTTATTTGGCTCTTATGTCTGTGTTTAGAACCGATGCATTCCTAACCTGAAAATTTCTGTCGTTTATTTTTTATGTATTTTGCGGGTGTTGTACCTCGAACATAATAAACACGATGTACCTCGGACATGTCCACGGTACCTACATGTTTTAGAATTTTACCTAGTACTTAGTTGCTTTTATAATGCTTTTACATATTTAACTGATATATTTTATTGCAGTTATTTTTACCGGTTTTTGTAAAAGGAACCGGTATTGCGACCCCTAGTCAAGAGGGTTCTCCCGGATAGAGAAAAACTGCAAAGTGCAATTAAATTAGAGACTACACCCTACAAGAAAATAATGCTACTAAGAAAGTTTTTAACGCAGAAGAAGAAAATGTGCTTGTAGACTGTAGAGTATATAAAACAAGCAGCAATTTTACAGTACGGCCTGACATTAAATGATGTTCGTGAATTAGCTTATAGATTTGCGAAGGAAAATAATAAGAAATATCCTTCCAGCTGGGATAAAAACAAACTGGCTGGCGAATTTTGGCTGCGTATTTTTCGGAAAAAATATAAAAATGATATAGCAGTCCGCAAACCTGAAGCTACAAGTCTAGCCCGATCGACTGCATTCAATCGAACTAATGTTGCACTCACATTCCAGAACTACAAAGCAGCTCTGGCAAAATGTCCTCCTTTGCCAGCTGTAAATATATGGAACTGTGATAAGACATGGTTGTCTACGGTCCATGTTCCTCCGAAAATCCTGGCTGCAAGGGGATCTAAGCAGGTTGGCTCTATGACAAGCGCAGAAAGAGGCACCAATATTACGATGATTGCAGCGATGAATGCTGGAGGTGGTTTTATCCCACCGATACTTATTTTCCCGCGCGTAAATTTCAAGGATTTTATGATAGTTGGAGCTCCACCAGGAACGATTGGTGCCGCAAATCCTTCCGGTTGGTCTAATGAAGTATTATTTACCCAATTTTTCAAACACTTTCTCCGATATGCCAAGCCGTCTAAAGATTCGCCATGCATTTTGTTGATGGACAATCATGAAAGCCATTTATCGGTCCCTGTGAGTCAACTAGCAAAAGATAACGGAGTAATTTTGGTAACATTTCATCCTCACACGAGTCATAAGATGCAGCCGTTAGACCTTACCGTATTTGGTCCATTCAAAGCTTATTTCAACACAGCAATGAACGAATTCATGCTTACGCCTGGAAATGTTGGAAAACCAGTTACTATCTACGACATCGCTCAGCTAGTAGGCAAAGCTTTTCCTTTGGCTTTCATGCCAATTAATATCACCCACGGATTTCAAGCAGCAGGACTGGTTCCGCTTAACGAAAACATTTTCCAGGATTACGAATTTGCACCATCGGACGTGACTGATCGCCCTGATCCGACTGCAACAGCTGAAGAGACTGTTGGTGAAGATAATCCCCAATTTGCTAATAACAATCCATCAACTTCTAAAGGTCTTTCTCCCCAACGGGAGAATAACATCCAGGTTCAACCTTTGGCATCGGCCTCAACTTTTATTTCTCCTTCAATGATTAGGCCATACCCGAAAGCTGCTGCAAGAAAGAACACTCGCCGGGGACGTGAAAAGGGACGATGGCGTATATTGACTGACACTCCGGAGAAAGCAAGAGTCGAAGAATTGAAACAGGCAAAAGCAACAAAGAATTCGGCCAAAAAACCAAAATATTGCCCTAAAAAAGTTACTGCTGCTAAACGAAAACTGGCAAGTTCCGATGATTCATTAGAAACTTCCTCATCTGATGATTTTTCGCTACATGACTCTGATGATTCAGATGGCTGTCTAGATTTTTCAGAAGCAGATGGGTTTGCAAACGTGATTAATGAAACATCAGTGGTAGGTGCCATTCAAGAATATAGCGAACATCCAGAATATCTAGTGGGTGATTTTGTTATTTTCGTTTACGAAGCCAAATATTTTCCAGGAAATATCTTGCAAAGAAATAACGAAGGAGCAGTAGTAAGTGCAATGCACCAAACAAAAAACAATTGGAAATGGCCGGAAAAAATCGACTCAATGTTCTATCCGTGGGAGGACATTTTGCAAAAAATTCACCCCCCTGAGAAAAACCCTATCCGGAAATTTGTTCGCCAACATTTGTTCCCCGGAAATTTGTTTGCCGACATTTGTTCCCCGGGGAATTTTTTCGCCCGGAAAGTTGTTCGCCAGGAAATTTTTTCGCCCTGCATTTCTACGCCGGAATTTTGTTCGCCGATATATTTTAGCATGCAAGTTAGCAGTTACCTACTTAGGTAAAACGGACAAAAGTAAAAAACAACATATCGAGTTATGTGCAAGCATTTATTGGCTTTCTAGCGGCCACAGTTTTGTTATCCGCTTACCGTCGTCGGTTCTAAAACACCCTCACTTTCTGTATCTCTGTTTATATTCTTTGGCGCTCTAAATTTATCCGTTGTTACAAATATCAAATATCGATCCGTCTATGACTGGCTTTTCTGAATGTTGTGGACATGTGGACATCTACGTGGCGTGGCGCATAATATAGGATTTTAACAGTGCTCTGTATTGTTTATACCATTTATTTTAAATTTTTTTAGAGATAAAGTTTCAAGTAAATGGACTCAAATTTATTTTGTTAAGTCATAATAATTATATGTATAATCTAGTTTATGTTTTTTATTTATCGTGAATTATGCAGAAATTGGTTCCATTAGTTAAGTTACATGTATTATGTTTATGTTTTTTAAATAAATTATACATAAATTGACTACATTTGTTGTCTTTTTTACTTTTGTCCGTTCTACCTAACTGCTAACTTGCATGCTAAAACATATCGGCGAACAAAATTCCGGCGTAGAAATGCAGGGCGAAAAAATTTCCTGGCGAACAACTTTCCGGGCGAATAAATTCCCCGGGGAACAAATGTCGGCGAACAGATTTCCGGCGAACAAATGTTGGCGAACAAATTTCCTAGATCCGAGAAAAACCATTCTAAGAGGTCAATATATCAAGTTAAGGAAATGACACAATTCTGTTCTAATTAACATAATATTTAACGATATGTTTAATTAATATTAAAAGAAATAAATCTATTTAATAACCGAGGTTCTTTCATTTCACCTTAATGCATAAAAGGTTTAAAAGGCTTGTAATATAAGTGAATAAAATATGCGTCCAAGGTACACGGAATTAAAAATCCGGACACTTAAAATGATTCAGTGTATATCTTACTTTACTTTACTTATCACGTTACGTGGTGAAATTAGTCAAAGTCAAAATAATTACTCGTACATGACAGCATGCCTCATTTAAGAGTCGAACAAAAAGTGCAAGTAATTACTTTATCCAAAAATTGCAAAAATCATCTATAAGACTCGTCCGGATTTTTAATTCCGCGACTGTACAACACACAAAGGTTCGGGGTACATCACCCCCGTTGTACCTTGGACCTAAAAACACTTTTTTTAAACGCATTTTTTTGTAAAAATATTAACTTTTTCGTCCTCCTAAAAAACTATAATGTGTTTAAAACCCATTATAATCATTTAAACAACAGGAGGTAAGGCTACCTAATATGTACAATTTACAAAAAATGAAATAGTGAAAATAGGTCCAAGGTACAACAGGTTCCCCTACCTGTTTATTCTTGTAACTTAGTTATGATCATTACAATTTTACATAAGGGTTAGCCATGTCCTGCAAATGAACTTAAATAGCTGTTTGTGCAACAAGATAGGAAAAGACACTTTTGCTACGTGTTTCACACATGATTTTTTCTAGAATCGAGAAAGAGAACTAAAAAGAGACTAAAAAGGTATGTAAAAAAATTACATTTGTTATCTGCAATTTTGGCGTGTTGGTCAATTTTTATTTTTCGTGTTAAAATATAGCTCTACACTCTCAAAGGAATCTCCCGAAGTTATATTCATTAAATGTAAGAAACTTACTGTTACAATAAATTAGTTTAATAAATATAGCTTCCAGTGCGGGAATGTTTTTCCCGCTCTTGTTAGGAAACGTTGTACTTTTCCTAACTGAAGTTGGAACGGAAATGTAGAACAGTAGTAGGAAAAGTTATTATTAAAGTCTAATTTCTAATGTAATGATATGATCGCCACCAAGATCACATATTTTCTTATGAAATGGTATAAAAGTGTTATAAAGCTGAAACGAAAAAAAAAATCTCCATTAAACGGCACCAGAAAATATGTAGGTATGGTTCTATTTAAAAAAACTTCTGACGACGCCACTATTCAGCAACAAATGAAGGTAGGAAAAATCTGAATGCAGCATCGCTGTTAATTTTTTGTTAAAGAACTAATATCATTTTCACATTAAGAAAGTTATAGTGATAATATATTGCTGGTTTATTCCTAGCTACAGAATTGCGGAACTGGTATATAATACTTCTTTATAATATAGAAGGTCCAACAAATTCTGTCAAAGAGGTAACAATATACGATAGTTTATTCAAAATGTATCTACGTACGGCATAGGAAAAAATTAAAGCGTGGGGTTAAGAAAAATTGAATTTTATGTAGAATCACATTAAGCTCTGACGTAGCTCCAGATGAGTCGACGTTATGGGCACAGTCGACGTTGCGTCCCTCAAGACGAGTCGATGATATGGGCACGACCGAGGTCAGTGTTGAATTCAGACTCATTACTCCGGGGGGGAAAATGAAACGTCTGGGGGATATTTTTACCTATTCCCGCGCAATCCACCCATTCTTTTATAGATAGAAAAAAACATGAATATGAAGTGGTAATGTTTCCGGGGGTGAATTTTGTACTGCCCGGGGGGGGGGGGGGGGGGAATTTCCCCCCGGTCACCCCCCTGGATTCAACACATCGAGGTTGGGTCCCTTAAGGCGGGTCGACGTTATGGGCATGGTCGACGTTGCGTCCCTCGTTCCATATAGGTGTTCTGGAGTCGACGATGCGGCGCTGCAGTCTTGAATTATTTGGGTAATGTCGCCCGCGACGCTTTGGCTGCGATGTACGTAGCGTCATTTTATACGAGTTGACGTAGTGGACACGGTCGACGTTGTAGGTAGTCGACGTTGTGTACACGACTCGTATTCACTCTGTACCATTTAGGCACGAGAAAACAGCGCAGATCGGCGTTTTTTGCCGGTAAGCAGAAACATGCTTCCACTGTGTTTGTACACTTACTCTTAAGGCGGATTCTCCCTAATACGCAGAATGTCGATGACGCAGAAATCCGTGGGCATAGAAAGTTGGACTTTGTATTTATTAACGTGACACGTGACTGCTCCAGCTCGTGTGCCCAAGTCGACGGCGCAGGGTGCAGCAATTTGCAACCGTTTCCGTTTAAAAGTAGCATTCGGATCCTAGAGACCGCGATGAACGACCGAGACCGAGCAACGTTGGGACCCTCGTCGCATGTCGCGTGACGACAAGTAGCATACGGATACAGACGACGGCCACTGGCGACTCGGGACCAGTTTTATCACGGAAGTTGCTTTCAGAGTGGTTATGTACTTTTATCATGTCAGACAACACAACTAAGGCAAAAAAAGGGTTAATAAAGCGATTAGTGGAGTACGAGGAAGAAGATGATGATGTTCTTATTATGTTGACATTATCGTCAAAAAAAGGAAAGAAAATTGACTCGATGTACACATCAAGATAAAATGAAGGATGCTTCCAAATACTGATACAAAGGAATTTGAATTACAAAGAAGAAAAGTTTAGAAAATATTGTAGACTAAATAATAGACAGTTTAATTTTGTACTCAATTTAATAAATGAAGACATTAAACCAAAAAAAAAGGGTCATCAATAACAGGCAAACAGAAACTATTCCTTACATTGAGGTAAGAAAATAATCGTTTGATTCACTAGATATATCATAATGTTCTTGGCAAGCATTGTAATCTGCAGCAGTGGTAAGTGATGCTGTTGATTTTGGAATCGTTTATGGTGCACTACAGTCACTTGGTTGAGGTGAGGCAAGACTACTGGGCGAATACGGGTTCGATGCTGAACTGTGTTTCATCGGGTGAGATATTGGCCAGTGAATAGCTTTGATTGTATTGTGATTTGAAGGAAGTACTTCTTGAATCTTGTTGAAGACATCTTAATTCATACTCCGTCAATGTGTTAAATACTTTGGTTTTTGTTTCCACCCTCAAAGCTGGAGTAAGTTTTGTTAAAATAGTTCCAATGTGGGAGCAAAATGAATTAATTCCGTCAACATCCGCCGGTTGTTCTTGAACAGTGAGAGCCTTGATTTGGGCTTGCCTTTCTTTGTCCCTGCCTTTCCAATGTTGTAGTAATGATTCATGCATAGTGCTTTCTTGTTTTGTTTTCTTACTGCTCTATTCGTGCTTGCCCTTTCTGTTCCCGCTCCACTTGCCCCTACGCTGCTGCTTCTCCTTTCTTTTGTTCCTGTGCTGATCGTTTCCTCTCCACTTATACCTGCACTGCTCGTTCTCATTTCATTAATACTGCTATGTTTTCCTAAATTTGCACTTCCGGATACTTCACTATCTTCCTCATTATCGTTGTCAGATAGGAGAGCTTTTTCATTTGTTTCAACAGTACAAACACTTGTTCTTTCGGAAGGAACTTTCTCTAGAAAACGAAGCCTTTCAAACAGCATCCATTTTGTAGTTTTAGAAGGAGCCGGTGAACCCGTAGGCAATTTAATCATGCGTTTACATCTATTATATGAATCCCTAATATATTTCCATCTTTTCTTGCAATCGCCACCTGTAACAAAAATTTTGTTTCAGATTTCTGGCTACTGCTGAATCTTATGAATCTCTAGAGTTCAACTATCGTATATCAGCAAGTTACCTTATGTAACTTGAATCCAGGAAGTGCTTAGAAGTTTGCGAAAGAATTTAGTACCAATTTTTTTGCCGATGCCAACCGATAATCACCTAAAACAAGTAACGGAAGAATTTTGGAGTCGATGGAATTTTCATAATTTTTTTGGGGCCATCGATGGCAAGCACGTGCGTATTACGGCACCAAAAAACAGTGAATCATTATTTTTCAACTATAACGAATATAATTCTATTGTACTACTGGCTATCATAGACGCGAATTACAAATTCGTTGCATTCGACGTGGGTTCCTATGGTAAAGAAGGAGATAGAGGTATATATCAAAAGTCGTCTATGGAAAAATATTGGTCGGGACCAGTTTCATGCCCCAAACCCTACAGAATTGCCAGGAACAGATATTATACTTCCACACTTTTGCTTTTGCCTTTGACGTATATATGATGAAACTATATTACAGAAATCACGCAAGAGTCGATCTTCAATTACCGCCTATGCCGAGCGAGAAGAGTTTCAGGCACGTCGTACACCAACGAAACATCAAACACGCAGCATGCAACGTGCGACATGAGGTAAATATTGCATGTTGCATAACCGCGTAGACAAGTGTGACAACTACATTTGTAGTATTCAAAATGTCGTCAAGCGAGGAGGATGTCGTAGTAGCTTGGCAATTTTTGCAAAATCGACGTAAACGAAAAAGGTTGCGCCGATATTGGATTCATCCGCTATTTGTACATAATCTAAGCCATAGCCCCGTAACTGTTGCACAGGAGCAGTTATCCCTCAATCCAGAAAAGTTTAAAGAATATTATAGAATGAACCAGGAAAGTTTCAAAGTGTTGGTGGAACTTATAGGACCGAGAATAGAAAAGCTAGATATCCATTACCGAGAGGCTATTTCTTCAGAGGAACGTTTATTAATAACATTAAGGTACGTAATACAAAAATAAAATATGTAATACCATTAAAATTAAACAAATACTTATAGGTAAAATATTGGTTTTTAGTACCAATCAACTATGTGTAGCGAATATCTTCGTTTCTCTGAAAATCATTTGGATATTCACTGTAGTTTCCGTGTATTTCTTGCACTGACCATGCAGGTCTTGGTACATCCGGGTGTGACGTTGGGCACTGTAGAGGATTATTAGGGCTTGGTGTTGGACAATATACAGACGATATTGAACTTACATTTGAAGTAGATGAATGACAGACACGGATATCCGCATCTTCAAGTATGTCATCCATTAGCCCTATAGCTTTTTGACGAAATCGTCTGTTTTGTTTATCTGTCATTTTCATCATATCCGGCAACAAACTCCGTAAAAATGACATATTTGGATTCTCTTTGCTGCTATCTCTTTCTTGTTTGTTTTTCAGCCATTCAATGAAAGCAGCATCGGCGGAATTTGAAATTGTTGAAGCATTTTGAGAAAATTTTCGCTTTGTAGAAGTATATGTCTTCTTAGCTACAATAATGGATTTGTCAATGCCTGAATCTTGAGTTGATCCTTGATCTGTCATATCAGGTAGCGAACTTGCGTAACCATGTATTGCAGTGTCCTGACCTCTTTGGTCAGCTTGGGATTCCATAGTTTCTTCTTCATTGTCTGTATGGTCTTCAGGGTCGCTATTACCCTCATCAGAACTCTCGTTGCAGGCGCTCACAGTCTTCAAATTTCCATCGCCTGCTTTATTTTTTACGTAAGGCAAAAGAAATTCCAAGCTTTCATTTAAATAATTTTTTTTTTATTTGCACCGGTGCCGGAGGGTGGCTTTTTCATAGATCGCAAAAATGCTCCCCGGATGTTTCTCCAGCGTTCGCGACAATTTGACACTAAAAAAGAAGGAACTCTATTAAAAATTTGAACAAAAAGCTAGTGAAATAACTTTTCTTTTTTTTCAGGTATCTGGCAACAGGTGACAGTTTTAAAAATCTTTCGTTCCAGTTCTATAGAGGAGATACCACAATTGGTAGAATAGTAAAAGAAACAACTGATGCTATATGGGAAGGTTTGCAACCATTATTTATGCCAATTCCTAATGAAGAAATATGGAAACGCAATGCTGAACGGTATTACGAATTGTGGAATTTACCAAACTGTGTCGCCGCAATTGACGGAAAACACATCCGTATAAAAAAATTTGCCAATAGTGGCTCAAGTAATTTTAATTACAAAGGTTTCTTTTCTCTGGTATTAATGGCCACTGCTAATGCAGATAGTTTGTTCACAACAATTGACGTAGGTGATTTAGGACGCAATAGTGATGGGGCTGTCTTTAAAGCATCTCATATTGGGAAACTGTTAAGAAAACAAAAAATAGGAATTCCCGAGCGTTCACATTTACCCAATAATGAAAGTGGAGAGCCCTTCCCTTATTACATATGTGGAGATGAAGCTTTTCCATTAATGCCATATTTAATGAGACCTTATCCACAAAGAGTTTTAAATGGTACAAGAAGGATATTCAACTACAGGCTTTCCCGAGGAAGAAAGAGTGTCGAGTGTGCATTTGGAATACTTGTATCAAAATTCCGTGTATTCGAGGGACCAATTTGTTGTGAGGAGGAAACCGTAAATAAAATTGTGAAAGCCGCCTACGTTTTACACAATTTTATTAGAATAAGGGAAGGAAAGTTTACTAATCCAATGCATTTCGAAGAAAATATACTGAACCATCCACAAATAAATGAAGTTCAAGACGGATATCGCGAAACAACATTAGCTATGAAATTGCGATCATCGTTAGCTAAGTATTTTATGACACCAGAAGGATCGATACCAATACAGTGGAATAGCATAGTTACTTGAATAGAACATTAAATAAAATTATCTATATTTACCTGAATCTTTTATTTCATTTGCCACCTCCACCCATGCTTTTTATGTTAAATTTCGTTTGCTATACTCCGTTAAGGAATAGTTCCATATACAAGGACGTTTTTCGATTGCTTTCACAAAATTTATATTAAACACGGGATTTTCAGACATTTTTCTGAACGGTACTTCTATTTTTAATAAAAATAGGCGATCTTGCGTCTTCAATCACGCAACAAATACTGTGGCGAGACATGCACAGAAAACTGCATGCAGTTTATGTTGCAAGACACGTGCATCCACCGCATTGGTGTACGATGATTTCAACGAAATCTGTGTGTTTATATTGTCTTAATGCGGCACAAGTCTATGCGCGGTATTTACCTCATGTCGCATGTTGCATGTTACGTGTTTGATGTTTCCTTGGTGTACGACCGCGCTCAGAAAATCCTTTTGCACTCCTATCCCAGGTTTTTAGGATTTTTTATACTCCCATTGCAGTCAAACCGGATATTTGCGATGACCTAATTTTAACTGCTTGTTGTCTTCATAACTTGCTGCTGGATGGTTATTTGGAGCAAAACGGCATTTATTTTTATAATTATGATGATAAGTTCTTACATATATTGCAGACCAATTCAATTTGATTATTTTTAATCACGTGACTCAGTTTGACAAATCAGACCACACTTGAAGTGAAAACGACCCTAGGGTGATTTTCAATCACTTGTTACGTTAAAATGGCGCTTTCGTTAGATTTGTCGCTTCACTCTGCTTTTTTTTTGTAACTTCATGGGAAGCGCTCTCCGGATTGTAGCTCTGTGGGTAGATTCAAATTCCGCGCGCTCCTGAGTTAGGAATTTTTGTTCGCTGATAGGGACATGGTTCCGTTCCCCGATAAGTTTTTAGTTTCTTTTGCGAGTTTCCGGGTTACGAGAGGCTCTCTTTGGCCTTACCTGTTGGAAACTTGGTGCCGTTCGTAGCAGCTACCATCTTCGAAGTCGTTCAAGAGGTTAATTTAGTTATGTTTGGAAAGTAAACGCCTTCGGCGGATTCTCCTCTAGACGACGTTATTTTGGGCGATTCTAGGCGCCCCGCTTGTTGGCGGATTCTTTTTGATGGTAGCACTTCGTGCACGCCCATACGGGGCTTCGCTTAGGGGTCAATTTTGTTGTCAGCTTGACGTGCCGAGCCACAATCCACGATCCGGAATTCGGCGGCTGGAAGATTCTTCCTCCGGCGACCTCGTGTAAGTCCACCTTTGGCTAATCAGGGCCCCATCGTCATGCTGGGCTATTAACCGCTGGTGCCGAAAGCAGAGCTTCCGTGAATCTCATGAGAGCACACCTAATACTAGGGACATCCATTAAGCCCCCTTTGTGGGCCATGTTGAGCCGATGAATTAAACTTCCCCAGGCCACGGATCTACATTTCAACTACATGTACCAGCCAGGCGATAACTTGTACACTAGCCGAAAGTAAGGCCCATGCCAATGTGTGTACGTCCAGGTATTTTTAATGTGTAATTATAAATTATTGAGAGGCTTTTCCTCCGATTGTACCTAGCATCTTCCATAAAATTTAAGTATTACTGGCTGTAGGCCCTATTGGGTCACTTGTCAACTTCACCGAGACATATCTTATAGTAAACTGTGATATTCGAGTAATTGTATGTAGTTTTATTTATTGTTGTTGCGTAACGTTCTTTTGCAGCTATAGTTCTTAACCCTTTGTAAGAACTCAGTCTTCGAATCGTCTGTTTAAGCAGTTGAGATGCCTGGTTGATTGTTAGTTTTGCTGCATTCGCTGGCGCCCCTCCCGGTTTCCATTCATTTAATTTACTGCACGCCGTCTTCGACTTGAGCTAGACGTGCCCTCCAGGTATCTGATTTTGCTTGATTTAGTTGAGAAATATAGCCAGCGAATTGTCGCGTTTAAATTATGATAACACACTATGGAAACTACCTAATTAAATTTCAGTAGTATCCTATCAGAAGTTGGTGGCACTATAAATCTAAGTCAAATTCGAGGTTAGCAGGTTAGCTTTTCCGTCAGTCTGTGTCAAAACTGACGCAAAAGCTAACCTGATAACCTTAAATTTAACATAGACTTACAGTGCCACCAACATAATATTATTATAATGAAGTGTCAAATTAATTTGTCAGAAAATGGCTAATTCATTTAAGAACTTATCTTTCCGAATTCACCGCGGCCAGTGATAAATCCTTATAATTTTGACAAATAATATCCCTCAAGTCCGTTACCTTTAAGAAATAACCTTCGGCTTCGCCTCGTGTTATTTCTAGGCAAGCACTTTCGGGTTGTTATTTGTCAAAATTATTGCGGGTGATTATCACTGCCCTTGGTAAATTATAGCTGAAAAGCAACCCAGGACTCCAGAAAACATGATAGCACTTGTACGTGTGGGTGGCTTTGCAAACGCAGCGGCATTTCAAATTAGGGACACACTAAATAGTATATTATGATAAAAGTGTATAAGTACGCCTTTAACCCTGTAACTGCCCCAGTTACCATATGGGTACATTGACGTTTTGATCAAATTATATATCTCATTTCTTGATTGTATGGGCTACGGCCAGCGTTACCGCATGGTTACAATGATTTTCTGTCGATTGTAGAGACCCTGTATATTAAGTAAGATAAGAGATGGGACAAGTGGAACCAGTTTCCAAGGCTAGGTTGATCAGTTTCTGTTTTTCAAACAAAATTTCAAGATGTCATTACCAAACTGACATTATTTACTTTACACGACAAATTTCGAAATGTCAAATAACGAAAATAATATTATTATTCATTATCAATAAAAATTGCGTCTAATTTTTATAGTTGGATTTTACAGACTGTAGATAGGTATAAATTATCTATTCACATTTAATTACAGTTTCTTTCTAAAGCTTTGTTCGTTAGGCTACTCAGACTTGCTTAGTGCAAGAAAATGTTTTCGTTTGTGTGAAGTGCATTCTATTCGTTTGTAGTTCGAATTACTAACCAAACGTGATGAATTTATTTCTGGCGTCGAGTAGATTGAACGAGTCAAGTGTGGGTTCAATGACCGCGAAAACTAACCTTAAAATTGTTTCAGTTTGGATTTACGTCTAGTTAGTTACAAATTCATTTCAAAAGATGTAAGAACATTGCAATCAGCTGTGAAAATATGGACTCCCGGTATAACTTGTCCAATGGGCGATTACTCTGACGGTGTAAAAATATTGCAATTAATCATGTTAATCAAACAGAGCAGCAACAAAAAGGTAATTAAAGTTGTTAGAGTAGTCAGAAAGTTATTTGATATGATTGATTAAGGGGCTTTTACGTTTCAGCATCATTTTCAACTATGCGTATGCTGTTACTTCTAAAGACTCACGTTGTATAGAAGAAGCGGAAATGCGCAATTCTTCTCAAAGCAATATTGAAAACGCTGTGTGGAAGAAGTGACAAATTGCTAATAAATCAACACACAGAAAAAAGGCCCAAAATTCTATCTATAGGAATGGTATCTATTTCAAAATTATCAAATTAATTTTTAGTTCAACATTATCTATTTTAGAGAACTGTGAAATACTTTGAAAACAACATACAATACACCAAGTGTAGGCTATTGGGAACAAGAAATGATGCAGACGATATTGATAAAAAGAACGGCAGTATTATACTATACAGAAACTTAAAATTATAGTTTATAAATATTAAAATTTACATTTTAGTAGATCACGTAGTACTGCACCATGCCAAATACACTAACAATTAGCATTCGTAATACTACAAGTCATGCAAGTGTATCAAAAGAATGGCAAGAGTTGCAAAAACCCATTGTAGAATGAAATAAAAATTGAAAAGAATTGGAAGTAAAGAAATTCAACAACGGAAACAAATACTCGAGCAATTAAAGCTGAAAATTAGTTGTTACAGAAGTTATTGGTTATTAAAGTTACTTTTAAAAATAACGTATAGGTATATTTCATTTTTATATGTATAACAACAAATTAATATGAGTGTTTACTTTATTTTGAGGAAATTAAACACATCCTCTAAAATACCACTCTCAGAAGTGATATCTTGCAATTTTCTATTTAAGGTTGTAATTTGTAGGGTATGACAAATGTAGTTCACAAATTATATTATATCCACTAGAACCACAAATAAACTTTAATCTCAAAGCTGTTGCTACCGTTTTATTTGACCAGGGTAGTACTCGCTTTTTGTTGATGCATTGCCTCAATTTGATCATCATCAAAGATGTTTTGAAAAGCCGATTTCCTTTTTCTTTCCAAATGTAATTTAATACTAGTCTCTAATTTTTTTCAAAATTACTATTCTTCTGTTGACGTTCTTTATTACTTTGTTTTGATTTGCAATAATGTCTTTTCATTTAAAAAACTTCCAAAACGTCGCTGTCAAAATGAGGGGTAGTACTAAGTTTTTCTAGAAAATTATACGTAACTTTGTTTTCAAAATTTTTATCTTCATTATCAGAATAGAATTCGCTCCCACAACTGTTTATGTGGAATAATGACGGCACTGCATTATATTTTAGTCTTTTACATGGGGATTTGCCTGTTGTTAAGAACTGGTCTGGTGTAAAATGTTCTTCGCATAATCTGCACGATTTTTCATGCTGCAAGATCTTAATACCAGATTTTTCTATGCATACTTTTTTATAAGGATAATTTTTTGGAAACCTAAACACAGAAATGTTCTTGCTGGAACGATTCTTACATCTAACTGTTGAAGAGCCAGTGATTTTAGTAAAATTTATTAACAATAATGATCCTCGACACCGAAATGTCAAAGAGGCTAAAGATAATGAATGAATGAATGCACTAATAAAAAATCAAATAAACAGAATGCCACTTGTAATTACAGCAAAAACTACAAACGTCAAATGACATTAATAATTTCCATGGCCGGCTGTCACTTTGACATTTGTCACACAATTCAGCAGGCCATGGAAATTGGTTCCAACCTATCAGCATTGATCACTTGTATGTCCCATCTCTAATCTTAATATACAGGGTCTCTAGTCGATTGTAGAGACCCTAGAAATGAGAGACTGGCCATTTACCGGAAGTAACTAGATTCCCCTAACGAAATGTTGGCGGCAGTGGTCCCGAAAATGGCGACCGTGTCAACTCAGCTGTTGTACAAGATTTGAGCATTTCAATTAGGTATTGTTTTGTGATTTCAATCAATGTAAGTTATGTACTACTTACTAAATAATGATAATTTGTATTTGTACTAGAGATGGACAACATGGTTCATTTCTAAGAACCGCTCGCTCGCTAGAATGAACTGGTTCTTTTTTTTTTATAGCTCACCAGCTTTCCTGCACCCCTTTGGAATTTTTCACCGCGATTCTGTATTCCGCTCCCGCATACTGAGTCTCGCATACAATATTCACGTTTGAAAGGGGCCTAATAGAAGAATTAAAAATTACAGATTTCCTAACCTTACTCCACATAGTAAATAAACAAGTTAGTACTCATATTTAGCTAGAAAATTGTAAATAACAGTAAATCTATAATGTGAAAGTAATCAATAATTCACGTTTGTATTTTAGAAAATGCCACCTTGCTGTGTTCCTGGTTGCTCTAATCGCCAAAGTAAATATGCAAACATTTACGTGGCTAGGTTCCCAAAAGACGTAAATAGATGTGAATTGTGGATAAAATTTAGGAATACAAAACTGGCTACCTAAACCTCATTCAGGCATATGTGAGGTAAAATATTCCTTTTATTTGTTAAATTAGATGAGTATTTTTAAATCCTTTGGTCAATTTCAAAAATAATAATTATTAGGCCCATTTTGAAGAGCATATGTGGGAAAAAATACGTGTTGATGGAAAGAAGAAGCTGAAAAACATAGCAGTCCCAACAATTTTCTTTCATCAGTTGCAAAAAAGTTACACAGAAAGCGTTAACGATGTAAGTTATTGAAAAAAATCTATATTTGAAATAGTCGACTTTAATTAATTGCTATACAGTGCATTTTGCTTTAAGTTGGCCATATTGATTCACATACTAAAATATCTGCCTCATCTTAACCTTCCAGTACCCGTTCAAAATTCTAAGACATCAGTACCCGCACCGGTCTCGCAGTCCGACACCCCTCTGCCACCTCCATAAAAATAATGAGATATCTTATGGCATTAGTTTCTTGTTCACTAACGTCTTCCTAATCAGATATTTCCTGTTCAGTGTCACTGTTCATTTCCCTAGTTTCCAATAAATTATCTTCGTCAGGCGATGGCACATCTTCATAAAACGCGTTGTCGACATCCTCCTCCGCTATTATATCTCGCATCGTCTGTTCTAGTCGCGCCTGTTCTTTCTCATAAAATCTGCCATGACTATAATAATGTTTTAGTATAACAGTGTTACTAAAAATGCAAAAAATACTTCCTTCTCCTCACATTGGTCGTATATCAAAGGTAAAAATAAAAACAACTTGGGTACCCGCTTCGGTCTCTGAAACCGAAATTATAAATAACTTTTAAACCACTGCACTCACGAACTCAAAATTGCATACGGATCTTCAGTGGCAATATATAGGAAGGTAGTGAAATGGGCGGTAAACTAACGCTAGCACATTAAGTAATATAATGCATCATGTGTTTGCTCGGTCTCACAGACCGTAAACGGGTACTGAAGGGTTAATTCATTTTGTGCGATGACGGTGAAGTCAATTTTTATTAATAAATCAAACAATATATACAAAATGCCCATTGTTGTAGTAACATGAACATATTTTAATTAATTATTTTCTTGTTAAAAGTTAAAATTATAATTGAGGGAGTAGTACTTAATTTATTGAAAAATTTAATAAATGATTGTATTTTTTTATGATAAAATTTTAGTTTTATTAATTCAAAAATTTGTGACAATATTTGAATTTTATTAGCAGCTATAAAGGATTTATGAAAAATAATTAAAATTCTCAACTTTAAATTTTGTTATGTTATTCTTACAAAGACATTTTTATACCTTGCTCTATTTGCAGTTGTACAATAATTTTCCAAGTTAAAGAATATGTTTTTATGTCGTTAGTTTCGATTTCTTATTGTTGATACACTAAATTTATATTTTTTACCTGCAGACACAAACTCTTCAACCGGAACCACTGGAAAGTAGGCTGGTAACTCATTGCAGCAATTCACAACCTCCTGATAAAAGTGAAATTGCAATACTGAAAAGGATGTTGGAAGTGGCAGAGAGAAACTTGACTAGAGCAAAAGAAGAGTTGAAATTGGCAAAAAAAATTATACACACAACTGAACAATCAAACATAAAATTAAGGAAAAACAACAGAAGGTTAAGGAACATGAACAACAACTTGTTAGTCAAAATCGTTGGAAGTGTATGATGAAGAAAATGTTGACAGACGACCAATGCGTCACAAGACGATCAACACGTGGATTTGAGTGGTCCAACGACACAATAAAGAAAGCACTCCGACTAAAATTTTCGTGCGGATCGAGTGGTTATGAGGAGTTGCGAGCCCAAAACATGTTTTTACCATCACCACGTTTAATGTTGAATGAAGCTGTGACGTGACAGTTTTTTGTTTTATAAGAATTTTTTTTTTGATTACTCTGGAATAACAGATATGTAAATATAAAATGTACACATAAAATAATTCATCAATTGACAAGACAATAAATTAAAAAAATATATATCTTAATTTTTATTTATTTTAATGCCATTAATGAAATACTCTTAATTAACACCAAATCATTGTTTTTCAGTTTTAACAAAACTATTGGTTTATAGATTTAACATATTTTTGTTTAATGTAATATTGCAGGCTGAATGTAATATTTAACAAAATTTCATCGATTCTACAAAACGATTTAATGATATTTAGTGGTATTAGGCCGACTGAAAATTCTTATACTAAGTACATTGGAAGCCAGAAGAAAGCGTGAGACCTCATTGAAGTTAATTGGAGTGTATAAAATATTAGCAGGCAAATATAACTGTGACCTACTATCTACCATTTTTATACATAATACCCCCTTCCATCTGCGAGGGCACGGCATGTGTTTTAATAAACAGCTTTAAAATCAATGCTATAATAGTATATTATGATACGAGTTTTATAAGAAGCATTTTGTAGCACGCACGGATTTAGGGTACGACGAGCGAAGCGAGGAGTGCCCTAAAGGAGTAAGTGCTACAAAATGCCTTATAAACAAGGTATCATACAGTATTTTATCTACTTTGCCACTTTTTTAAGCAAAAAAATGAAAATTTTTAGTATTTTTATTATAGCATCGCCTCAGTACGAACGCAAAGTAGAAAAAATATATTCTATCTAATATAATTGTAGATAAATATTATTCTTTTTTGCTTTTAATATTGTATCTGCATTTTGCAAAATAACTAATCTATGATCACGGTTACACAGCTTATGCTGTTTGCCGTGTATTAAAAAAATGTAAGTTTTTATGTTTGTGTTGAATCAGTTTTTGCAAATGTTGGTTAATTAAACTCTTTTTTGACAAAATATTTTGTTGAAACAATGACATTTAAATACTTTGTAAATAAACACATTTTATTAAAAAGGTTGCACTCTGTTAACTGTATAAAATGTTAATTTTCATTTTACTGCTTGTTTTATTAGCACTTCATAGTGATCCAATATAGTAAATAAAGTAGCTTCAGATCTCTAAGAATAATATTTAATAACTTTTTTCGTTGACCACTTGTTAATTTCAATATTAATGAATTATTTTTCCTAAAAAAGAATGGATTAATCGACGTCATTAATACACTATTTTTGATTAATACACTCTTTCATTAATTAACTGTTTTTTAAAAAAGGATGGATTAATAGATCTATTAATACACTGTTTTTAATTAATACACTCTTTTTCATTAATTAACTGTTTTTGTGATTTTGACGTTATGATGATATTTTGCATGGAGGTTAGTTGTATTAATCAAATTTTTCACCACAAAAAGATTTTGCGGTCAACGAAAAAATTTTGTAATCAACTAGTTTGTTAATGGGCGATTAATAATCTCAACTATTAAAGGCACTCACTTGCTATCGCTCGTTCGTGCTTTAAACTGATTCGATTATTAATCGCCTTCATTAACACACTTGTTGGTTAAATAACTAATAATAGGTTCACTTTACAAAAACATACATCACCAGACCATGCTCTGTATCAATACCAACATAACTATAGAACTAACTAAAAATACACTATGTATATGTAATTTAAACTTAAATTTCATATACATCTTTTCTTTTTTTCATTTAACAAACCTAATATATAGTTTATAAACAGTAGTCTTTAAACTTTTTAGGTAATGCTCTTATTCTATTAGGTCGAGTAAACTCTGTCTTAGTTTCTACACCATTCGCTTCACTATTTTGATCGCTCACTCTTGCCGGTTTTTTAGAATTACACTTTTCATCGCTTATTTCTCCACTTTCATTTATAGCGCTTTTTTTAACACTTTCTTTTACACTGTCATTTTGATGTTTTTCTAGTTGAAGTGATGTTGATGGTTGCAGTATTGACATCATCTCTTCATTCCGTATCTTACTTGATGTCTACCCTATTCCTTTGGTAAAGTTTATTGTTAACATCAACAATATAAGATCTATCAGATACCTTGTCTTGAATCTTTCCTGGTGTCCATCTTTATGCGTATCAGAACGTAGTTGAACGTTGGCTTTATCTCCTACTTGCAGTTCTGGTAAGGCTTGCGTCTTCCAGTTATAATAATTCTTGTTTTCACGGCGTTTTAATCCTATGTGTTCTGTTACCTTTTCAACTATTTTTGGTTTTAAATTTACAGAAGGTATACCATGTCTGGTTTGTCTATACATAATTCGTTGAACATAGCTTGTTCCTATTTTTTTTGTTTAAAATTTTAAATGTCTGCTTTTCTAAAGTTGAAATCTGGTATATGTGTTTATTCACATCAGATGTATTTAGTTCTTGTTCATTATTGTCTATAGCTCCCCTTGATAATATATCAGCTACGATGTTATCTTTACCTGCCACATATTTTAATTTTACATTGTATCTTTGTAACGTCATTAACATAGTTTGTAAGCGTTTAGGAGCTTTAAGAAGTGGTTTATTAAATATGGCTAGTAATGGCTTGTTGTCAGTTTTTATGGTTACATTTGAATTATCAACAATGTACTTATCAAATTTAGTACAACCAAAATCAATAGCCAATAGCTCCTCAATCATCACATAATTACATTCTGATTTTGTTAAAGTGCGAGAAGCATAAGCTATAATACCATCACCCTGGAAAAACGCTACGCCTAAACCATTAGAACAAGCATCACATTCCATTGTAACAGGTTTGGTCAATTCAAAGTATTTTAATGTTTGATTATCCGAAGTCGAATCTTTTAGTTCATTGAATTCGGTAATTTCTGTTTCAGTCCATTTCCATTCTGAGCTTTCTAACAATAGTTTACGTAAATGAGCTGTCTTAGAACTAAGATGTTTTATAAAACGACTCAAATAGTTTACCATGCCTAGAAATCTTGGTAAATCTAATTTGCTTTTTAGGAGCAGGCATGTATTTAATTGCTAATACTTCTGTAACATCTGGTTTTAGACCATCTTTGGTTAAAATATGTCCATAGAATTTAATACTAGTTTGGCAAAGATTAAGTTTAGATTTGTTTAATCTAATATTATTTTTTCTTAATCGATCTAACAAATTTCTTAAGTTACGGTTATGATCAATCATAGCTTCTGACGTATCATTACCTGACCCATAAATCAGTATGTCATATGCCATTACTTCTACTCCAGGTAAGTTTTCAAGTAACTGTCTCATTTTCATAGTACATAATTCTGGTGTTGGCGATACCCCGAAATGTAAACTTAGCCAACGGTATCTACCAAAAGGTGTCCAAAAGCAGGTTAATTTGCTGCTGTTGTCTGTTAATTTTAAATGCCAGAATCCCTTTTTAGTGTCTACTGTAGTCAAAATTTTAGCATTACCTAACTCTGGTAGTATTTCATCAATTATATTGAATTGGTAATGAGGTCTTTTTAAAGCTTTGTTAAGTGGTACAGGGTCTAAACAAATACGAAACGAATCGTTCTTTTGAACCATGAGGATGTTAATCACCCACTCTGTTGTTCCTCATTCACTATTATTTATTCTCTTTCCAATCTGTCTAGCTCTTGTTTTAACTTACTTCTCAAATTCATTGGAATTCTTCTGGCCGGTTGTATCGTAGGGCTGACTTGTTGCTCGATTTTAAGCTCCATTTCACCCTCCAGCACACCTTGACCTTTGAAAATATCTTTAAAGTCTTCTATAATCTTCTTAGCTTCATCGTGGTACTGTTTTACCGAATTTTTATCTTCTGCGTTGTCAATGCTAACTGTGTTACAGCATTTGATTAACCCTAGCGATATATGCAGGTATTGGCTGATAACAGTGGACCGTGACTTAAATTTACAACTTGGAATAAAATTTTATATTTACATTTTTTGTTCTTAGATACAACTAAGCATAACTTGTCCTTTTGTGTTAATTATAACCGAAATTCTTTAACTTTTACTTTGACTGCCTCAGTGCAGGGGGTTTGTCCTCGAACATCTTGCACAAGTAATCGTAACCTATAATACAGACACTAGCTCCGGTATCCAGGTCGCACTTTATATCTTTCCAAGTTTTGTTGATCTTGAACTTCAGCTTTACACAAATGGTTCCACCTTTTGTTGAGTTGTCCGTGACCTTCAGAATAACCTGTGAATCTTCTTCACTCTCCGAGCTATCGGTTTCATTCATAATTTCCTTACCTGACTTCATCTTATGTCCTTTTCGCTGTTGTCGCAACTTCTTGTAAGATTTTAAGCCGATAAGTTAATGCTAAACTTGCAGTGAAGAAACTTGGAAGATTTTGGTGTGTTTTGTGTATTGTTTGATAAAAATGCATGAATTATTAATTAATTATTGATTATTACCGCTTTATACAATGCCACGACTTCAATTAAACTTTACTACAAGTTATGCATTGTTGGCTTTTCAAGTACTTATTGAAAATGATATGAATTAAAAATTACATGTGGTTACCTAATATTTGTAAAACAATAGTTAACACAACTATTAGCTACAATACAAACTACTAAATAGGTTAGAAAAATGTCGTAGAAACTAGTTTCTTTAAGTGATCCACTTCAAATGAACGGCGGTGTACTTAATTTTCGCAGCGTACCCAATAATCGTTAGTAGAATGTTGACTTTCTGAGACTCCTTTGCATCATCCCATTTGTCCATTCCAGTAGCAACAACGTAGGCTTCCCAGTTGGACTTAAACAGCTCAAAACTTTGGCGAATCTCACCTGTATCCACCTGCAACAGTTTTGGCCATGGCACATTCGAAGAACGAAGAACTACATGCGGTACTTTCTGCTGCTTTCTTCTGCAATTCTTGTATTTGGCTGGTTACCAACTACATTTTTTGCATCTGTAGAGCTAAAAATTGTTCCAAACCTTCCATCTCGAATTATGTAAACTACATACAATTTTAACCTAATTTTGCAAGTGTATTTAACCTCTAAATTCGGTTGTCGGAAATTTCAAGTTTCTACAGCCTACACACAAGTAAAGTATTTTTGTTGAATATAAAATCTTGTTTAGTCAATACAAATTTTGTCTATGTAACTTTGCAAGTGTGATGTCTTAATTTATGAAAAAATTCATGTAAATCTACCAAAGGATATCTGCCAAATTTCGACCATTTGATTTGTACCCGTCCAGCCTCGCCACATAAAGTATAACTTTTGCTGTTAATAACATAATATACACTTCCTTTATACATTTAAGTTTGAAATTCCCACCATATTTCAGAGGACACCATTGGCGCCGCCATTTTAGGGACAAGGTTCGCGTCAACCAATCAGGCCAGCGACGGCCAATGGCCAGTCTCTCATTTCTAGGGTCTCTAGTCGATTGTAGAGTTCCTATATGTACTAAGAGTTGAGCCATTGGATCCACAAATCAAGGACCATGTGATGTAGCACAGATATCTTTCATTTATTTTAGTTGAAAGAAATATGCATAAAGTTTAAAATCGGCAAAAATCAGATACTCCATGGTTTGTGGATCCAAAACAAGTAACCCTACATGTCCCAACTCTTTTATATACAGGGACTCTAGTCGATTGTAGAGTCCCTGTATATAAAAGAGTTGGGACATGTAGGGTTACTTGTTTTGGATCCACAAACCATGGAGTATCTGATTTTTGCCGATTTTAAACTTTATGCATATTTCTTTCAACTAAAATAAATGAAAGATATCTGTGCTACATCACATGGTCCTTGATTTGTGGATCCAATGGCTCAACTCTTAGTACATATAGGAACTCTAGTCGATTGCAGCACCGGACGCCATCTGGTGTTGAAAATTTAAAAAAATATTTAAAGTATTGTGAGTGGTGATTTTGAGGTTAAGCACGTTTAGCCGAACCGTTGCACAGATAATTGTAAAAGTAAGTGATATTTTGTATTATTTTTAGATTTCATATCATTTTTACGTTGCATGTACTTGAATATAAGTGCAGTTTAGGTAATATGGCATAACACGAGTCCCGTTTTCTAGGACATTTTAGTTTGAAGCCATACGTAACCAAACGGTAACGTTGGCATACATTGATGAATATGTTTTGTTTACAGAATATGGCAAATGATAGTATTCCCTGCCTCAATTTTTATGACAAAGGGTATAAAATACCAATCGTGCCTGCTCGGGGTGACATATCTGATGTTTCCGACTCGGAAGCTGATGATGATGAAGTTTTGGCTTATGAATCGGACGAACTAATCGAAAATTTTGGAGAAATAGATGACATTAATTTTCGAAACTGACTTATCTGGTGAGAACTACGATAGTGATGTCCAAAATTGTGAGAAGAATTCCAGAAATGAAGCTGTATCAACTAGTAAAAAACGCAAACGTAAACCAGGTAATAATTCTTCAACATTGAGAAAACAGCCGGAAGTGGAAATTGTTTGGAAAAAAGAAGACATGGTTTCGAATATCAGAGCAGAATACGTCAATGTGGAAAACACAACTGTCTTGACCCCCATGGAATATTTTTTTAATTTTTTTTTTCTTTTGACATTGAAAATATGGTTTACCAGACTAATCTTTTTTCTGTCCAAGAAGGAACAAAGGCCATAAATACAACTAATTCTGAAATGACTGATTTTTTGGCAATATTTTTATACAGTGTGTTTCACTTTTCATGGGGATGGTCATGTATCACAGAAAGTACCCAACCAATTGTTCAAATTTGCAAGGAATGTATATACCCTTAGTGCCACCCAGGACACAAGGACACATAAGAATGGGTCCATAGGGGTCCGTCTTAGGACGAAAAAAAGGGGCTACTTTTTCACAAAGTAATATTAGCGATTTTTTCCGGCCAAATTTTTTAACATAATCTTAATCCGCGCCTTTGAAAACCGTTATGGCCAAATTTTCATGCAAAAATTCCTATGCGTTAGAAAGATGTTAACTTGAAAAATGCTGTTCATTTATTTCGTCATTTTTCGAATAATAGCTGAGTTTTAAACATTACTTTAACTGTTTTCGTTTTTCTAAAGTGTGATTATCGCTAAACTATAGTTTTATCGCTTTTTTTAAATAATTTACTTGGAATTAGAATAAGAAAGGTTATACACTTTATTCCCTTTTGATCAAGTAGCTTTGGTAGCTATACCATTCCAAACACCGCACGCGCACTCCCCAGTCAAAGCTCACTGCTCACAGTTGATTAAAGGTTATGTAGCAGCTGTCTGTGCAAACAAGAAGGGAGTATAGTGTTATATGTTATATGTAACGTAAATGTAACAGGTTTGTTATTGTTTCTCAAACATTGTCTAGATCGGTTTCATTGATTGACTTTGTCTTTGCAGCTTGAGAATGCCAAAAAGAAAGTGCATATTTAATCCCGCGCTACAATCCGAGTTTCCTGTTATAAAACCCACCAATGCGCGTAGTAATGTATATTGCAGTGTGTGCAAGCAGAACTTCTCAATAGCAAACAAAGGACGAAGTGACATCAAGCAACATCTCGAGTCACAGAAACACAGCAAACATACCAAAAATGCTGCAAACAATACAAAAGTTACAAGTTTTGTCATTCCAAAATATTCCAAGTTTCAAGAACAAATCGCTGCCTCTGAAGGAACTTTAGCTTTCCACACCGTCAAACATCACTATAGTTTTAGGTCTTGTGATTGCTCAAGCAATTTATTGAGAAAAAATTTGCCAGATTCAGACATTGCAAAGATTTCCTCTGCAAGAACTAAAACAGAAGTAATCGTAACTGGTGTAATCGCTCCACATTCTTTAAAATTAACAATTTCAGAAGCAAAGAAATCTAAGTATATTGGAATTTGTACTGATGCTAGTAATCATGGCAGTATTAAACTTTTCCCAGTATTAATTTAATATTTTGATAAAACAAATGGTCTGAGTCTACGAGTAATTGAAATTGACGATCTCAAAGATGAAAACTCTGAGACAGTGGCAAATTACCTGACAAATTTGCTTATAAAGACTGACTTGAAACTTATGTGCACCTCTTTCAGTGGTGACAACTGCAATACAAACTTTGGTGGGCTGGACAGACGTGGTAAGAATGTATTTTATCATTTGAAAAATCTTATCACGCCAGATCTCGTTGGCATAGGTTGTCCAGCACATGTTTTACATAATTGCATACACGCTGGTGTAGATACTTTACCATTCGATATCGAAAGTATTGTTGTTAAAATTTACAATCACTTTTCCATTTTTACTGTAAGAGTTGAAACCTTTAAGAGTTTTTGCGAATTTGCAGACACTGAATATAAAAGCTGCTTTCTCAGAGCAAAACGAAATGGTTGAGCTTGTTTCCTTGTATAGATCGAATCCTCAAAATTTATGAGGGTTTAAAAGCTTATCTTTTATCAATACATAATCCTCCAGTTGTGATAAAAAAAATTCTTTGAAAACGAACTAAATAAAAGCTACCTGTGGTTCATTCATTCTCTAATGTACGTGTTTCACGAAAGAATTAAAATGACTGAGAAAGAAGACAATTATGTGATAGAAATTACAGATTGTTTAGATAATGTGAAAACTTGTTTAATGAATAGATCATCAGAGTCTTTTCTACCTCTTGAAGTGAAGAATATTTTCAGAAAATGTGATGATGAAACTAAAGTCAAAATAATGAAATAGATATTTATGCATTAAGGGAGATATGAATATGTTTTTCCCCTGAGGTTGACATGTGTAAGTCAACCGAAGGTAAAGAACATGAATATCTCCCGTGGTGCATACAATATTTTATCTACTAGCATATTCGTAAAAAAAGTATGAAATTTCAAAATGTCATAGTGACATTTAAAATTAGAATATGTAAGTCACATCAAGGATTGCCTCACTGTATGGTTGCTAAGACGTTAATTGTAGTTGCATTGTTACCATCAGTTTGAGGGAGAAATAATTTGACAAGTCCCTTGGGAGTTATGAGTAGTTTTTCATATTTTGTTTCTATGACGAAAATGTACAATATCATGTTGCTAGTAGATAAAAGATTTTTTTATATGTTTATCAAAGTAGTTATGATTATATTTCCGCCTGGACAGAGCAATTTGACCAATTTGGCTGTTTGAAATGGATAGGGTTGAAAGAAATACCTTCTTGGGAAGCCATCGAAAATTCTTTGGAGTTCTTCAACAGACGACAAGTAAATATAAACGAAGCAAGTTTATTTGATCAATATTGTAATCTCAACGTCTTTTTGACTTCACATTTACAAAACGAAGAATACAGGTCACTACAAAGTCATAAAAAATGGCTAAAGTATTTTAATGAATTAGAAAATGTACATTATTCGGAATTTTTGAAAATTTGTCAGTTTTTCTTTTCAATTCAGAGTCATAATGCGAATGTTGAAAGGATCTTCTCGCTTATAAATACTCAATGGACTGATGAAAGGAATAGATTCAAAGTCCATACTATCAAGGCACTAATGCTGACATACTTCAATTTTGAAACTTTCAGTTGTCAACAATTTTATGATTATTTGTTATGTAATAAAACACTACTCAAAGAAATTTGTTCTCAGAAGTATGAAAATCAAAATTGATTATATATTTCATTTTTTATTTTATTTAAAGTTGATTTAATTTGTTAGAGGTTTGTGTTTGGCTGTTAATTCAGTGTATTGGGAAATAAACGTATACTGTTTGATTTTGATTTTTTTGTATTAATTGTTATTTATGCATCAAGGGCGTAAAACAGGCGTTTTTGGTCCGCGGAGTGCACGAGGTGCGTAGCACCGAGTGCTATAACATGAGAAGGGCTAAAGGCGCTGCAGATTCAGAGTATATAAAACGTGAAATGAAAACATGGCAATTGTTACAATTATTTTAGCAGAATAGTACCTTTGTAACTAGATATGGTTTTCATTATGTTAGACATTTTTAGTTCCCACAGCCGAAATTTCAAATTTTGCAGGCTTGGGTTATTTAACGTGTGTACTTTCCACTCCCACATCCGGTCCTCGCTATTGAGTCTTAGAAAAATAGAATTTCGGCAAACAGCAAAATTTATCGAGGGGCGGAGTACTAATTAATTTCAAACTGGCAACGCCTGGGAAAAGCCGTTGGAAATGCAGAAATATCAAAATGGCATGATTGGTTGAATATTCAAAAACTAGGGTATGCCATTGGTAGTTTTGAATGTGAGAGAGACAAATGGACAGTTTAGCGAATGTTTGAAAATATGAGTTAGTCTTCAGCAACATTTCAACCTGTACAGACGTTACTATTTTAAATTATATATATTTTATTAGCAAGTTGTTGTGTTTTATTCCTGACGACAGTAATCAGAAGTGAGATTATTGTAACAATTTTCAGAAGCCGGATCGCGGATAATTCACGGTAGTAATTATCCGATGTATGGACTTACAATGATGTGAAGTGATTGCGTTAAGACTCGGGCGTGTGGATTCACGCGAGTATAGATTGAGAGAGTGGATTGCGAGAGTTTCGCGAGAGTGTACGCGGCGGGTGAGTCACGGAAGTAGGTTGCGAGTGATTCGCGAGAGTACGTGGCGAGTGATTCGCGAGATTGGCAGTGAACTGCTGTATGCAATTGAGATAGGGAAGAGCTACAATGACAGGCGACGCAAAATCAAGCGGTGCTGCGGGTGCGAGCGCTACACCGCAATAACAGGTGGTTACGCTGGAGACGCTATCCGAAATTTTGAAGCAGCTGAATCCGCAAGGTAGGCAAGCATCGCCTACTGGGTCCTCGGGAGGAATGACGACGCCAGCAGATGGAGGTTTTGGTGCGATGCCTGATCTAAGCAAAAGTATAAGAATGTTTGATGGGCAAGGTGGTGCCACGGAAGCCGTGAACTGGATCGACGACGTCAAGTCAATGGCAGGTCGACAATTTTGGGGCGACAGCATTTTATTGGAAATGGCTCGCCAGCATTTATCTGGCAGCGCTCTTTTGTGGTACCTTTTGTAATTGTTTTGTTCTTCATAATATTGTTTGTGCTAATTTGACGATAATTTAATTTGGTTGTATTTAGTAGTTTTAGGTTAATGGCATGTGACTTAGCGTTTTAAGTTGTTGTTTTTACATGGTGTGCGTTTGTTAGTGGGTCGAATGTGTAAATAGGTATTTCGGGGACGAAAATTCGTCAGGAAAGGCCGAGCTGTTAGACATTTTTAGTTCCCACAGCCGAAAGCTTGGGTTATTTAACGTGTGTACTTTCCACTCCCACATCCGGTCCTCGCTAATGAGTCTTGGAAAGTTGGAATTTCGACAAACAGGAAAATTTATCGGGGGGCGGAGTACTAATTAATTTCAAACTGGCAACGCCTGGGAAAAGCCGTTGGAAATACAGAAATATCAAAATGGCATGATTGGTTGGATATTCGAAAACTAGGATATGCGATTGGTAGTTTTGAATGTGGGAGAGGCAAATGGACAGTTTAGCTCAGTGAAACGTATACACTAAGGTTACTAAATCATATAAGGTACCGCCAACTGCGAAAACATATATCTTTTGTCTCTTTTAATTTGGGGTTCCTGTCATTAGCGTCACTAGAACTGTCAAAATAATCTTCTTGTTGTCAGCAGAAGTAATTAAGAGCGTTTAAGTATTTTTGTGTTATCTACTTCGAGTTCATTCTTTTTATTGTTATTGTTATATTTAATTTGGTTAATTGATTTAAATTGAGGTTTAATTAAATAGGTGTTTTATAATTTGTTAATTTGAAATGGTTAGTAGTGGTTGTGTCCATAATTGTAGCAATACTTCAAAGAAGGGAGTTAAACTTTATAGGATTCCCACAGGTATACTATGTAGAAGTAGATAGTCGGTTTACGAATAAATATATAACTTTATAGGCATCAAAAATGTATCAAAACGGGAGAAATGGCTTTGTATGTTGGGAAGATCAACTTTTTCTAATAAAGACCTGCGAGTTTGTTGTGTATGGCATTGGTTACTATATCCCTTTAAAATACTAATATTGCCATATTTATTACTTTAGAAACACTTTTGTCCAAAGAATTTTTATGTGGGAATGCGGTTTAGCAAAACCAAAGATTCGAGGCTCAAACCCGATGCGTTACCCCATTTACGTCTAGGTATTCAACAGGAAGCTGCATGTAATTGCAATACTGGTAGGTGCAAAACTGGCCGTTTGGACGATAGTGCTAATAAATTGTTAGGTTTAATAATGGATAATTCGGCATTATTTAAGTCGGCAAACCATCCTGTACAATAATCTCTAGTGATAACATTAATTTGAGAAAATGTCAATAATCGACATGGATGAAAGCAATATAATTTATAAATAATATGTAAACTTTATTCATTTACTGACCAAACTGTTTAACCATTTAACAAAAATTTATGCTCGTATCCAAATCTATCTACGTTCAAAGAGCACTGAGTAGTAAATTGCAGTAAAATATATCCAAAATCAATTTTCTAAATACAGGTACATATATTTTCTGCTATTTATAAAATAAACGTAGTAAATGCTTAAATGAAATTATTGCTGTGTTTAGATTGCTTGCAGAAAACAGAACCTATTCCTATTCCTAGCCCTTCAACCACACATACCAAAATTAATTGGAGCTCAAATTTAAGGCCAAGTCCTAAGGTCGGAGTTGCCATGCACACTCGATAAGGTGGCGACACCAGTATCAAAATTGCGAAAGTGTCGCAAGAGCTTGCCATTAGAAGCATTCCGTTATTCAATCCATTTCAATACAGAATACAATACAACGTGTTGATGGGGAACAACAAACGATGATGGTGTTCGTTTTAGAGCAGTGGTCGCCAACCTGTCGATCGCGAGCTACCGGTAGCTCGCGGGGGCAATTCTGGTAGCTCTCACAACGAAAATACAAAATCAGAGAAGCTTCCTAAAATTCCACAAAAAAATCTAATTGTCATAATATTAAACATAAACAGCGGCAACGTTGCGGCGAGCGATCTGCCGCTGACGCCATCAAGCTAGAATCGGCTAGAACCGACCAGCCGGACCAGTGCGTTAGTGTTCGAGAACGATCTGGATTGCTTTGAACGGGATAAATACGCACGGCGCGGCGACATTGCGCTTAGTTTAAAACTGAACGCGTAACCAACGTCCAGCGGTTGGGTTAGTAGTGAACAACAAAAAATAATATTATGGCAAGCAGTTGTAAGAAGGTAAAGACATACCACTTTCATTCGGAATGGGAAGAACAATACTTTTTTACAGAAGTTAAAGATAAAAATGTGTGTTTGTTATGTAATACTTCGGTCTCCGTTGCTAAAAAAGGAAATATTGAGAGACATCATAAAACTGTACATTCTAATTTTGAAAAATCATTCCCACTACATTCTGCCGCCAGAAAGGAGAAACTGAAACAGTTAAAAAAGCAGTTAATTGGACAACAATCAATATTTTTAAGAACAATCGACAAAAATAAGGCTGCAACTGAAGCATCGTACCGTGTGTCCCAGATAATTGCACAAAAAAAGAAATCTTATGAAGACGGGGAAATGATAAAACAGGCGTTTTTAGAAGCTGCTGACTCGTTATTTGCCAACTTTAGAAACAAAGACGAGATAGTTTCAGCTATAAAATCTATGCAACTTTCTGCTAATACAGTGATGAGACGTGTAGAAGTAATGAGCAATGATATTTTTTTACAGTTAAGAACTGACTTAGATAACTGTGTTTATTTTTCACTTCAACTGGATGAATCAACAGATGTCGTTGACACTGTCCAGATGGCCGTGTTCGTCAGGATGGTTTTTAGTGATTTTACGATTAAAGAAGATCTTTTGAAGTTTATTCCACTGAAAGGACACACTACTGGACAGGATTTGTTTTCTCATTTAAAAAATATTATTTCTTCCGAGAAAATTCCAATATCGAAAATGGTAGGCTTGACAACCGATGGCGCTCCAGCTATGGTGGGTTTTGATAAGGGTCTGGTGGCGTTATGTCGTAAAGATGAAACTTTTCCGCAATTTCTCTCTTACCACTGCATTATCCATCAGGAAGCATTATGTGGAAATTTCCTGAAACTAAAGAACGTTATGAAACTGGTGGTAAAAATTGTGAACAAGATTAGAGCTCAAGCGTTACAAAGAAGATTATTCAAAACCTTGGCCGATGAAGTTGACTGTCAATACGGGGACCTACTCCTTCACTCTGAAGTCCGATGGTTAAGTAGAGGACGGGTGCTGAAACGTTTTAATGATGTCCTATCTGGCATAGTTCAATTTTTCAAAAAACGCGATGAACCGACTCCGGAACTAGAAAATTCAATCTGGCTTAGAGATTTTGGTTTTCTCGTGGACATTACCGAGAAATTAAACGAACTTAATTTGCAGCTTCAGGGGAGAGACAAAGAACTAGCAGAAATGATTTCTGATATAAAAGCATTTATCAAAAAGCTGGAGTTTTGGGAACAAAACCTAATTAACAGCGATGCCAAGCATTTTCCTATTCTTTCAGAAAAAATATCTCAAAATCCATTAGAACCCTATGACAGCAAATATCATGTAGAAATAGTTTCTACCCGGAAGAATAACTTCAAAAATCGTTTTAAGGATTTCAACGAAATGGCTTTAGTAGCGCAGTTTGTTGTTTCACCCTTTATGGAAATTGATATCCAACAGTTTGCAACTTGTGTTATGCAGAACTTTGGCGAAGACATCGCTGCAACAGAAATGGAAGTAATTGATTTTCAAAATGATTTAGCCTTAAAATCGTTAGTCTCAAGTACCAAATGTATCTGGCCTATTGTAAGTAAAGACAAATATTCAGTTCTATGCCGTGTTGCCTTGAAAGTGAAAGCATTATTCAGTTCAACCTATTTGTGTGAATCTTCTTTTTCCAATATGAAGTTTATTAAGAACAAATATCGCAATCGACTTACAGATGAACATTTGGATAATTGTATTCGAATGGCTGTATCAAATTATACTGCAAACATTAAAAAAATTATCGATGAGTCTGAGTGTCAGCCTTCTCATTGAACGTGCTTTTTTATTTTTCAATGTTTATGTTCATGATAGTGCGTTACTTTTTTGTTGTTATTATTAACTATTTTTAAATCTTACGTGACATGCCGTTGTGGCTGGATAAAAGTTTGTGTTTATTTTTCAAACAACTTCGTTTGGTAGGTAGGAATGTAGTTATTATTAGTACCTATGTATTATGTATTACCAGTTAAATAAATAGTAAAATAAATACATATAATGATAAATTAACTGTGGATTATTTCATTTACGTTGCGTTACGTGGCTTCCGTGTGGGTAGCTCGCTGTTTATTCCAAAATTAACAAGTAGCTCAACACATTGAAGAGGTTGGCGACCACTGTTTTAGAGGCTCGACGTCGACAGGCGACACATGATACGGCCGAAGTCGCATGCTTTTTTATCAGTTATCAGTGATTTATGGCTTTTGGCGGCTTTATATGTGCCCAATTGATGTTTGAGACATATAAACATACTGATTTACCGACTGCGTGACCACTCACCAAAACAAAGATACGCGCGTTGTTCGTTCCGGGTATGAATATTATCTGGTTACGTTAATTGGAAAGTCCAATAAAAAAAATGTGGAAATCAGGTAAATTTTAGCCTATTTTTCAGCAAAATAATAATTTTTTTAATTCTTACTGTTGGTAGATCATTGAAAATTATTTTACACCCAGATGCAAAGTGTCCTTCAGATATTTTTTTATTCAAGTGTTTACGAATTGCCGTTTCCACAACTAGTTAATTACAATGAATGTATATTTTCGGACAGTTTGATTATGGCAAGAATGCCCACCATAAAGTGTCTTTTTAGTAACGAGAAATAAGTTTATAAAGTGTTATATTGAAATTAAACTTTTAATATTTTCTTTATTCGCATGAGTTCATTTTCTTAAAAGTTAAATCACCGCCACTATTCAAATCTTGTGGCGCTATCCGTTCGTCGTAGGCTGAACTGTAGTAAATATTTGACTGTCTTAGTGTAACAGAGACAACTGCAACTTTTACATGCGCTTGAGTGAGATAGGTATATTCTTTTAATAAACATTTACTTTATAAGAATAATTTAGAAATTAATTGACGGAAATCAATTTGAGAAGAAGCCCTACTTACTTTGCAAGGGGCGCATACCAATATAAAAGGACTGGAGACAGTAAACTAGATTTGGGGAGTGATTAACTTTTTGGCGCGAAATTGGTAAAAAAAAATAATGCTATACTGAGACAAAAATTTTATGTACCCCTTTATATGCCTGCTCTTAACCGTTGTTTAAAAAATCGCCTAATAAAAGTTCGATTTTAAGCTCATGACGTAAACTTAAAGTTTGAAATATTTCTAACCTCACTTTTGACCTTAGGACCTGGCCTTAACACCTTCTGTTAGCTCCCAAATGCTAAATATCCTGCCTCCTAGTTCTGTATCTGATTTGGATGATATGGAAGAAGCCCAATATGAAAGTAAAGTGATAATTTCATGTTTATTAAATACAAATATTTACATAATTATTATTTTATTAGATTACGAAACAGTATCTCCATCCGAATCCTGCCCAATCATGTTCCAATATCTAAATTTAATAAGAAAAAAATTAGCAGATTTTAACCGCAAATTTGATGTGTTACGGAAAGAAAATGAAAAATTAAGGACCGAAAATAATCTGTCAAAAGAAAATTTAAATTTGTTTTTGAATCGTGACCAATTAATATATTTGGGAAGGTGCTCAATGAGAGGTTTTAAATGGTCCGATGAGACCATGATGAAAGCGTATAGACTGAGGTTAACATGTGGCGCTTCAGGTTACGATGTAATAAGGGAAATTGGACAACCCCTGCCCAGTCAACGTACCCTTCAAAGAAGAATTGATCATTTAAAGTTTTCTCCGGGGCTACTTCGTGAAATGTTAACGGCTATGAAAACTAAAGTCGATTTGATGGTAGATGAAGAAAAACATTGCGCAATTTTAATTGATGAAATTGCTATTACCCCAAAATTAGATTTTGATCCCAGCACTGGTTTGGTTCTGGGAAGGCCAACACTACCATCATCAGATAGTCAATTTGAAGAAATTGCTACACACGGTTTGGTTTATATGTTAGCTGGTGTTACAACCAGGTGGAAGCAAGTTGTTAGTTACCAGTTCACTGAAAAATCATTTAACGCTAATTCGGTTAGGGAGAACATTGAAACTATTATTACAGAAGCAGAGTTTATGGGTCTTAAGGTAGATTGTGTAGTTAGTGATATGGGAGGTCAAAATCAAGCTCTATGGAGATTGTACAACATCCGCGCCGGTAGATATTCGGTCATACAGAATTGGTCAAAACATCCATGCGATGCATCCCGTAAATTGTATTTCAATCCAGATCCTCCCCATATATTTAAAAATTTGAGAGACCATTTAACGAACGGTCAAAAAATTATCATTCCACCTTCTTTCGTTCAAAAATACTTATTGCCAACAAATGTGGTTGATATAGAACATATCCGAGCGCTAATCAGAATTGATTCTAAAGACCTAAAACTTGCCCCATATTTAACCGAAAGCTGTACTAAACCATCACATTATGATAAAATGAAAGTCGGCCTGGTATTGAGACTTTTAAATAATGATACAGAAGCAGCCTTGAAGTACTGCTCCGAAACAAGTCTTTTGGGGAAGCAAGTTATTGCAACAGCATGGTTCTTTGAAACAATGCACAAATGGTTTAAATTTCTGACTAGCCGTACCAGAACTTTGGCTTTAGGTACAGATAATTCTAGAAACTACACCAATGCAATACATTTTCTGAGAGAAATCGTAGAGTTATTTCAAACTATGAAAATTGGACCCCCAAATATATGGAAACCTGTTCAAACTGGAGTCCTTTTAGCAACAACCGATGCAATAGAACTAGCAGATTTTTATGTAAACGAAAAAAAATTTAATTATGTTTGTTTAGGGCGCTTCACACAAGACGCTTTAGAGAATTTATTTTCTATGATTCGTTTTATAAATCCCATTCTGAGTCCAAAATATTTTAAAATGGCTTTAAGAATTATTTCTGTTATTCAATTTTTTAAACCAAACAGGCGTGGTAGTTATGAAATTGATGACTCTAACTACCTAACAGATTTTTTAAACACAAAAGTTATCAAACAAAACGAAAGTGAGCAAATTCCTTTGATTGAAGACTTCGTGGATGATATAAATGTTGATGAGATGCAAAGTTTATATTACTTAACAGGAAGGACAGTCTACCAGCTCCTAAAAAGCACCAATTTGAAGTGCGGAATATGTTTAAAAGCAATTACAACAACTCACGATGATCCAGCAATAGTTGTTTACAAGAGATTAACAGAATCAAAAGCTCTGTCAGAAAAAATAATTTACCCTACAAGGTACCTACTACACTTATATATCATAATTATGTAATCATTCACACTATTATCTTCGTTCTTTGCAGAGACGTGTTTGAGTTGCTTTCAAATGCAGAACAACATTTCAGAAAATTCGAGAGTTGCTTAATTAATGAGAAACAAAAGTAAATCTTCTCAGCAATAATTTTCTTAATTCGAATGCTGCCAGTTTGCTTTCGTGTCACAACATACAAGAAGCACTAGTAAACTTGTATTTTAAGTCAAAGATTTACTTCCTCTTAAGGAAAGTAAACATTGAATACCGGCAACAAAATTATTCTTCAAGGTGTGAGAGCAAAAGCGTGGGTATGCGTCGAGCTGTAAAAAATATCCACTAAATTTTATATGAATATAAATATACATATTTCCTTTTTATTCAATCCTGCACTGAAGAATGTAAATAAACTTTTGATGATCACTGATAATGTTCTGCCGTCTTCAAAGCTTAACTTCTCAATAGTTTTCGCTGAAACAGTTTAAAATTTGATTCCCAACGTCGCCAGCTCATAATAAAACTCCAAGAATACCTACAACTATGACCACGCACTCCTACATTTTTGAATATCAAATTGACCATTATTGCTGTTAATACTTTCACTGTAATATCTTTATCATTTCCTTTTATTTACGACCGAATAACGATGCAGTCTATAAAGCATTAATATTTTGACATCTGTCACTTTATAATTAATGAGCATTAACATTGGTAGTGCCACTACAAATTCCCTAAATTCCACTAAAAATCCACAAAAGTTTGTCTCACTCTCACTCTCACTTTCTTACAATATTCTGTCCTTTTTAATTTGGGGGAACAAAATCTTGGAATGGAATGGCGGTACCTTTATATGTATTTAGTGACCTTAGTATACACTACTGGAAAGCGCACACCGGCGGCGCAAGTCGTCGAATTGCGAACCAGTCTGCTAGAACAGCTCCTCCGCTGCAGAAGGGACTCCTTTCCTTTTGTAACATTAGCGTTCTTACGGCAGTTGTGCGTTGCCTGGGTAATTTTAAAATGGTTCAGCACTGTTGTGCCTATGGTTGTACCAATGTATGGAAGCCAGGGAAAACCATCAAATTTCACAAGTAAGTATGGCGATTGTGTAATTATATAATTTGTATGCAACCAAATCGAAAAGTTTTTTGCCATCGTTACTATTTTACGATTGTTATTATTAGTACACTTAAAAATAATATGCACTTTTACGGAAATATGCAAAAATGGTAGTTATGAAGTAATAGGAAGAGTATATAAAATCACTGCTTTTAATTGAAAAATAATAATTACGTTTATGAATTAGTTACCGTCAATGTGGGTGACTTGGAACTAGCGGGTGACTTGGAACAAAACTACATGTTCTTAATCTCTGTTGTGTTATGACGTTATGAGGTATCTATTAATTTCAAGTCTATGGAATCAGCTGATCTGGTACGTTGGTAATGTAGAACTCTTACTCGTATTAATGTCAGTTCAACAAAGCCTTTGTGTTTACTGTGAATTACATTAAAATATAAGTAAGAAATTTGATTTTTTTGTTAGCTGTTTACTTTCATTTCCCCACATGTGGTGGTACTTTCAATTTTGTTGGGATATTTTTTTTCTGTGTTATTGGAGCCTACTTACCAAGTATATAACATAACCTCAGTGAAAACCCCGCGAGATTTTTTTAAATTTATTTTTTAATTTTTTTCCGCATCTTTAGGGGTGACTTGGAACACGATGCCAAACATATGTAAGCGAAAACCGGGTGCCCGCAAATACGCTGATTATGATCCAGAAGACCTAACTAAAGCTGTGAGGGCGATTTCATCCAATAAACTTTCATATCGACAGGCTTCTTCAAAGTACAATATCCCTATAAGTACCTTAAGTAGAAAAGCTAATGGCAAAAATATGAAGAACAGTGGAGGACAAACCTCATTAACTGCACAAGAAGAAAGATTTTTGGTTCGAGTTATTCTTTATGCTTCTGATTGGGGATGTCCGTTTGAGAAGGAGGATATAAAGTTACTTGTAAAGAGCTACTTGGATCGTGCAGGCAGAAAACTTAAAACATTTGTTGGTAACAAACCTGGCGATGCATGGTATTATTTTTTTCTCAAACGCCATAAAGAACAGTTCACTGTAAGATTGTCAGAGAATATTAAACGATCTAGAGCAGGCATCTGCAGGGATACAATAAACCTATACTTTGACAATGTCGAACAAGTTATTGCGAATATAAGTCCAGATAATCTTGCAAACTATGACGAAACGAATTTCGTGGATGATCCTGGCCGGCAAAAGGTTCTTGTACGCAGAGCGACTAAACATGCAGAAACCGTAATTGATACCACAAAATCAGCTACATCAGTTATGTTTGCTGCAAGTGCTTCAGGGAACTCCTTCCGTTGTATGTTGTATTTAAATCTGGGCACTTGTGGCAACCGTGGACCGAGGGAGGCCCTAAAGATTGTCGCTATAACAGAAGCGCCTCCGGATGGTTTGATCAGAACCTATTCGAGGATTGGTTCCATACTGTTGCTGTGCCATACTTTAGACGACGAGATGGTTTAAAAGCACTTATAGGTGACAATCTGGCAAGCTATATTTCTACAAATGTCATAGAAACATGTCGAGCAGAAAATATTCAATTTGTATTCCTTCCTCCAAACAGTACGCATCTAACGCAACCGTTAGATGTGTCATGCTTTCGAGCAGTAAAAATAGCGTGGAAGAAGGTGCTTAAGGCATGGAAAATGAAAAATAAGGGACCATTGAAAAAAGAAATATTTCCAAAAATATTAAAATCAACTCTTGAAAAATTAGACGTAAAAAGTGCAGATATAGTTATTAAGGTACCAAGGGGCATTATGAGTAAAATAAGAGCCCAAGATTGTTAGTGTACTAACCGAGGGCCTTTGGCCCGAGGTGTGTACAACAATCGCGGGCTCTTAGCTCATAATGCCCGTGGTGCCTTCAAGGTTTTATGTCCTACCAATTTTCTTACCTAATTCATATTCATATTCAATTCATATAATTGCTATGCTATGGTATTTAAGATTGATCTAGTTAGCTGATCTAAGTTAGATTTGTGACATTAGATGAGCTGTCATTAATTTTCATTGTGACAGTGGTGCATAATTTTTGAAATAAAGGTTGTATCCATGGAAACAAATACTGTTATTTTTTCATAATAACCCTAGTGTTCTTATGAAGAAAATAATTGCCATGGAGCGTTATTTTGTATCTAAGATACCTTAAAATAGAGTCATTAATTTTAATTAATGTACTGGTAGGACATAAATATACTAATATACGAGCGGGTTTCCAGGCAACTGGATTGTATCCTCTAGGTAGGTCAAAAATTCTTAACAAATTGCCCCCAAAAAACGATACAAATGAAACTGCCAACTCTCTAATAATAGAGAGCATGTAAACCATGTTTAAAGAAGCAAGATTCGGCAAACCAAACGAGGGTGGCATAAAACCTGGCAGAAAAAGAAAGCTCGATATAGCACCTGGTGAAAGTGTTACCAACAAAGATTTAGAAATAGAACCACACAGTTCATCTGCCACTGATCTTCTAAGTAAACATCAAAAAAATCTTCAGAGTGGATCAGAACAAGGGGACGAAATTTATTCTGATAAGACGGAACCAAGAGCTACAGTCAATAGTGAAAGCGATTGTGATGTGTATATTAATAAAAATATAAATAAAGTTGTTAGCAAACCAGAGGGCCATACAAATATTGATGATATAAATATTAATGGCTTTTTATTTGTTGAATTAAAAACAGAAAAAAGAAAAAAAGAAAGATATATTGAACAGTGCATCGGTAAAACAAAATGTTATCTATCATGTAGCTACCTACGCCCATCTAGCAAAATCCAAAATGCCTACATTTTTCGAGATGTGCCTGATATTTCGGACATAAAAATCAAAGAAATAGTAAAAGTATTAAATGCAACAAAGCTGCGAAGTGGGGGTTTTAAGTTTAATTTTTAGATTTTCTTTTATATTATCCATTTATTTTTTTATTAATATTATCTACTTTGATTTTTGTAATTAGTATAGTTTATTGTTCAAATATGTACTTGGAATAATTAAAATTTACTGTATCGAGGTACAAGTTGTTTATTATTGATATTTAGCGTTTAAAAAATATAAAAATTATAAAAATATATTTTTTACGTTTTTTTTTGTTCCATCTCACCTATTATTAGGTGTAAAATGAGTATTGCATGGATTTTAAATCAATGTTTCAAGCCACCCAAATTCATGGGTGGCTTGGAACAGCCACTTTTAATTTTTTTCAGGGCGCTGTTATCCTCCTAAAATTTTGCTACCTCAAGCAATGCGTTCTTCAACTCGATACCCAACCACCCCAATTTTTTGCTTATAAAATAGTTCATTATTTTAGTTGTAAAAAATAAAGTATGTTAAAAGTGTGTTCAAGTCACCCACATTGCAAATGACTAAATACGTTTCAAAGTTTACAATTAAGATCGCGTGCCTCTTAGCCGAGTACACGTATTTGTAAATGAAGAAAATTCTTTCCCCATTTTTCAAGTTCATCAAAAGGCTTGATTCTATATTTTGCAAAATGTAAACAATTCATGCTTTGGTCACTTCCTTCCCATTTTAGGTATCGCTACAGTTTGAGAAAGAGCCCTTATTCTAGTTTCAGCAGTTGCATGACCTTCTACTCCGAGAATTGCGAATCATAAATAAGCTTAACGCGTTACCACCCAGCGTTCTATTTAGAGGACAATGTGTATAGTCATTTTTTGGGCCAATTCGAGGTAGTTGATTGGTTCCGGGTATGTACCGGCTAAAAATAGATGCCCTACTTAGTTTTTAAATGTAGGCCGCAAAATGTTTGGCTTTCTCGGAATAATTTGGCGAGCTTTTCGTTTTGCTCGCCAAACATTTCTCGGTACGCTAAACAGTTATTTCGCGGTCTAAGATACAAATAACTATTCATTAATAATGAAGAAATTAGATTAATAAAAATATTTCGATTAATTTATTACAAGAATCAAACTAATGTGCCCATAAGTAACTATGTTACAGAATACGGTATAATATTCTGTATTTATGCGTAGATCGCCGCGAGACAATAATTATACAAAGGCTACTTTTATTACAACTGTCCATTGATTGGTTTCTTTCTTGAAATTAGATCTATTCTGTGAATTTATTAATACAATAAATTATATTTACTTCCATTCTTCTTATTGTTTACACTAGACATTAGGATTATTGCTACGTAATTGATTTTGCTTTTGAAGGTTTACTTTGAAACGGCCAGAAGTATTGCAATTATGGGTCAGAGCTGTCCATTTAGAAAATTTTATTCCAAAAGTAAGTAAGTAAGTAAGTAAGTAAGTTTATTTAGTATAATATACTAGTACATAGAATCATTATTATTATATATCTTAACTTATTTATCATTAATAACATTAAAATTAATAGTATTGTTTAACAAAGCTGCTTAAATATTTTTTAAAACTATACATATTTGTCATTTGTTTTACATCTTGTGGAAGCGAATTATAGACTTTTAGTCCCTTGTAATACAGAGAATTTTGTGTACTCGCTTTATTTAATTTAGGCAGCCTAAAATCAAATCGATTCCTTGTTTTATATTGATGAACGTCAGCATTTAGTATCAAGTGATCCGACATATAATTTGGTAATAAATTATTAACAGCTTTGTAAATCAAAACCAACGTATTAAAATAAATACGTTGTTTGATACTTAGCCACTGTAACGTATTCAGCATTAACTTAATATTCGTATATTTAGAACATCGTAAAATATTTCGCATCGCTCTGTTTTGTTGTTTTTGCAACCTTTGTAAATCCGATTCATAACAAAGAAACAGGATACTTGCACAATAATCAAAGTGTGGCGCAATAATGGTTTTATAGACTAGAATTCTAGCATTAATACTTAGTTTACTGGCTATTCTCCCCAAAAATCCAATTTTTTTAGCGACTTTCTTAATGATAAAATTTATATAACTACGAAAAGTAAGTCTATTATCTATAATAACTCCCAGATATTTAATTTCAGGCACTTGTTCTATTTCTAGACCGTCTATTTTTACTTTAACAGTTATATTTTCACTATTAATTTTATTTGATACGATTATGCACTTTGTTTTGGCAATATTTAATTTTAGTTTATTTATTTGTAACCACTTTGATATCATCTCAAGATCTGTATTTATTTTGTTGACGGCATCAGTAGTATTTTCCGCAGTTACCCAAACTAATGTGTCGTCAGCAAACAAATTTAGCGAGCAGTGTTTAATATTTATTTCCAGATCATTGATGTACAGTAGAAATAGCAATGGACCTAATACGGATCCCTGAGGAACCCCCAATGTGTTAAGAATTTCCGTCGATTCCTCTTCATTATACACAGTTGTTTGGGTTCGCGAAGATAGATAACTCTCGAACCATTGTTTCTCGATTCCCTGTATTCCATATTTGTCCAATTTTGTAATTAATTTATCCCTATCGATTGTTTCAAAAGCACGCTTATAATCTAGAAACACTCCCACTACAGTTTTCTGTTGATCAAGTTCACTTTTCCAATTTGCTAGGACTAGATTTAATGCCGTTTCACAAGAATGTTTGCTTCTGAATCCGGATTGTTTGCCACTTATAATCTTATTTGCTTCGATAAACTCCTACAATTGGTTTTTGACAATTTTTTCTAAAATTTGTTCGTACACCGGCAACGTATTAATTGGTCTAAATTCTTCACATTTCTTTGTACCCACAATTTTTCTGATAGGAATTACTTTGGATTTCTTCCAGGAATCTGGGAAAATTCCACTCTTTAACGACTCATTTATTAGTTTTACCAGAGGATTTCCTATAATTGGCAATGCATCTCTTAGAACCTGAACAGAAATGCCATCCGTGCTACCCTTTCTTTTTATGCTCGTAATTGTTTTCTCAAGATCGATTACAGAAATCTCCTTAAATTTAAAGATGTTAACAGGATCAGGTATGAATGCCTCTTCAAAATCGGTGTTTAGTATATCACGATTTATGTCGACAATACTATTTATGAAGTATTGGTTAAAATTTTCAGCTATCTCTTTGGAATCGGTTACTTCTACTCCTTGGAATACAATGTTTTTCGGTGTACACTCTGCTTCCGGCTTCTTAACGATATGCTTAATAACTTTCCACATATTTTTTGAGTCGCCTTGACTTTCTTTAATTTTATTTTCATAGTAGCAATTTTTTTTCTCTTTAATCAAGTTGCTATATTTGTTTCTAATTTCTTTATAGTGTTTCCAATCATTTGCATTTGCAGATAATCTAGCCTTTTTGTATAACGTGTCCCGATATTTCTGTAATTGATGCAACTCTGCGGAAAACCATGGGCAAGAGTTTTTTACCTTGCTAATGCGGTATGTAATGAGGTCAGCTAAGCAATTATGCAAAGAGTGCACAATGCCTGCCGCTGCAATATGTACATTTTTACTCATATCGTAATTATACTTAGCCAATTTATTTAATAAACCATTTTGTGAATAGTCATCAAAGAATTTCCTACGAACCGATTTGAACTCGCTGGTTATGCATTGTTTGCGAAACCTCACCTCTATACAGGAATGGTCAGTGATTTTCGGTGTATCTAGGACATCAACATTTAAATTCGAAATGTTAGTTATTACCAAATCTATTAATGTGTTCGAAGTTGCAGTCACCCGTGTACAATCGCGAACTAATTGTTTCATACCTAGATGTTGAATTAGATTTGTTAAACGTTTCGCATAGAAAGTGTCCTTGGACATGTCAATATTAAAATCACCTAAAATTAAATGTTTGCTGCGGTCTGCTACATATTCGTCGCACCATTCTTCAAATTTCATTAAAAATTCACCATCGCTTGAGCTCGGAGAGTGGTACACTACCGTGTACATACCTTGATGAAACCCTTTTGATATATAGATTGAAAGTAGCCATAAGTTCTTGTTATATGTGATATTCGATATTACCCTAAATTCGATATTGTTTTTCAACACTATAACTACGGCCCCGGTCTTTCGACTTGTAGAATTACACCTTATTGTACTATATCCTGGAAACTGTATTTCACAATCCTCTATTTCATCTGTAATGCGAGCTTCACTTAAGAATAGCAACGCTGGGCGCCTCCATAAGATTAAAATTTCCAATTCTTCTATATGTTTTAACATACTTTGGGAATTAAAATATATGATTTCAGAACTTCTTTCGCCTACTCTAAAAAATCAATTTTGCTTCTGGCTTGTTCCAATTTACGTTTATAAACTGCACAGTCGGTACTCCACGCTGGATGATTTGTGTCTAATTTCATTCTCAATTTTTCCACAGCATGTGCACAGTTTACACATTTTAGGTCATTATCTGTCGCTCGACATTCACTCAATAGATGTGACCCTGAACATTTTGGGCAAGCTTTATTTGACTTACATTCGCTGGCTCTGTGATTAAATCCACTGCACGAAAAACACCTGGTGACCTCTACAGCATCTATCCCAACTAATATTTAATTTTTCTTCTCTCATCATTAACCTGTACGCCATTGCATTAACTTCTGCATACACCGTATAATATTTTCTTCCAGCTTTACTTTTATTTTCTTTAATATGTACTACTTTAAAGTCAGCTTCTTGCACATCTAAATAATTATTTTGACTTCTTATTTTATCTTCTATGGCTTCAAATGACAATTTTTCGCTTAGTCCAACTATTTTGATCCTGGGTAATCTTTTTTTCGGAATGGTTACTTCATAATTTTCTCCAAGTTTGTTTGCTACCTTTTCTTGTACTTTGTTCATTGCCTCTCTATTTTTACACTCTATTACTATACCACCTTTGCTAACATGTCGAAGTCCTGAGAATTCTAAGTCAGTAGGATCAATGGATTTTTTTATTTCCTTTTTCGTGTCCGTACTTGTCTGTTCCTGATTATTCGGCTTTATTAAGACAACTGGATCGTGTTTCTTAATTTTAAGTTTTTCAGCATAACTCATTTCCGCCGTATCTTGTTTTTCGATTACTTGTTGAATGCTGGTTTGTATTTGTTCGTTGCGCGAATTTATAATTCCCTGTAACTCAACTAATTTTTGTGATTGATCCTTCAGTTTCTCGTTCTGTTCACTTAATCTTCCAGATACGCTGTTCCAAGCTTCCTTCAATTTCTCTAGTACACTCCGTATATTCTGATTTTTCTTATCGGCGCACTGCTCACAAAACCAACCGATCCACTTTTTGCTCGTAATGTACGCATAATCGTCACTGCCAATGTTCACACATTTTGAATGGTAATTTTTGTCGCACATGCCAGCACATGGCAATATTTTGTCCGTTCTTTTTAGTTCAGAAAAACACTTTCCACAATTTCCCGCCATGGTTTTTTTTCATTTCCCAATGGGCAATACTTGCCCAAAGATTAACACTGTGGATTTGGACGAGTACTCACACACGTCCGCACCCGGCAACGTTCACACTGCATACGGCACATACACGGCATACTGTAATATGCAGTGAACATTTCACCGAAGATGCGTATTTTGAATCTTCAATAAAAATTTATTAAAAAGGGATGCTATTCCAACTTTGTTCAATTTTCCAGAACATTTGAAAAGAAAAGCTAATAATCGCAAGAAATTACTTCGCCCTACACCTTCTCCTCAAACGGTAAGTCGACAAAATTACATCGACTGTTAATTTGAAATCTTAGGATTAAACAGTCAATTTTTAGAAAATTTAGTTAGTTTTTAGAAGGCTGACTAGTTCTTCAAATAGTAAAAACTGCTCTTTTTCCTATAGCCGTCAACAAGTATGGATACCGATGATGTTGTTTCTCTTCGAAACGATGTTGGTCCTCAAACCTCGCCTAAACGAGTAGGAAAAACAAAAAGAGAAAATACAATGGGACGAAAAATAAAAATTCTTCAACAACGATTAAGAAGAAGAAATAATAAAATTAGCTACATGCGGGACCTAATATGCCATTTGAAGTTAAATGGTAAATCTTCTACAACTCTAGAAGACGTTATAATTAATAATTTTGAGGGATTTTCATTGGAATTATTTAAAAATCAAACACACAATTTAAAAACTCCTGCCAATGGAAGAAGATATACGGAACCAATGAAAAAGTTCGCGTTAACGCTACACTTTTATTAGCCAAAGGCCTATAATTTTGTACATAATAAAATCTGCCTTCCCCATTAGTCGGTCTTACGTAAATGGTTATCTTCTAGAAATTGTGATGTAGGATTGTTAACTGAAGTGTTTGATTTTTTAAAAGATCATGTAAAAAGTAATAATCATCTTAGGGATATAGCATTAATATTTGATTCAATGGCAGTGCGTTCTCAAATTGTGTTTGATAAAAAAATGATAAACATTACAGATATGTAGATTTAGGCAGAGTGGCCAATGTATCAAATGAAGAATTAGCAACAGAGGCTCTAGTTTTTCAAATTGTATCATACAGAAAAAGGTTTAAATGTCCCATAGCATATTTTTTTGTAAATAAAATAACAGCTAATATACAAAGTCAACTGGTACATTTAGTCATAGAAAGAGTTCAACAAAGGTGTTGTCCGTGTTAAGACGTGCAACGCTGTTCTGAACGTAAGAAAGTGCAAGTGTGAACTTTTATCACGTGTGATAACACGAAGCCGATTTCTGGTAGGAGCTTAATGATAGTTTCATGTTGTAATTTCAAAACATATAGAAGCGGGTGTAGAAATTATTAAAGAACCCCTGCGGAGGGGTTCTCCCATAAATATGCACAAAACTAATAATAAAAGGAGCTGCGATGACCTTTCGCCACCTGTAGCTGAAACAAACAAAAAATACCTTTTCGAGCCAGAGAAATTAATTGCCAATAATAAATTCTTCATAACTGAAAAGCAAATCGAAAAGGCAGGCAACATTATTTATCAAGACAAGCATGCTCCTGCAATAAACGATATGGATACCTCACAACCAACACAAGATCAACAACCTTCTGAGCCCACTGAGAAAAAGATAAAAATTCCGCCAATATATCTGCACAGTGCGGATAAACTCGAATACCAAGAAATACTTGTAGATCTTAAAGAAATGGCTAAAAGTGAATTTTCGACGGTAAATAAAAACAACCAGTTACGAGTCAATTTAACAAGCATATACGATTATCGGAAGATGACTAAATACTACAGTGATAACAATTTAAGCTATCACACGTTCAAAGATCCCGAGGCTAATAACTTATCGGTGATTATTCGAAACGTACCGGTATCACTAACCGAATCTGAAATACAAGACGAACTGAAAGCTCTAAAATACCCTATTGTTAAGGTTGCTCGACTTTATAATAAAAACAGATACCCAATTCCGCTATGCGCTGTGGATCTCAGTAATACACAAGAAGGCAAACAAATATTTAGCTTAACAACACTTAATTATAGCATAGTAGAAGTGGAACTGCGAAGAAAATCCAAAGAGATTCCCCAGTGTAAAAAATGCCAATTGTACGGACATACCCGCAACTACTGCCGGTCTCAACCCCGCTGCGTAAAATGCACAGGTAATCACTTGTATAATAATTGCCCTAAGAGGCCCGAAGAGGATCCACAGTGTGTGAATTGCTTAGAAAAACATCCTGCAAATTATAAAGGATGTAGCTATTTTGTGAAAATAAGTCAGTATCAAACGAGAAACAGTAGCTACCGGACGCACAACAGATCATACTCCCAAATGACTGCAACTACATGGGAAAACAAGACAAATCAGCCATCAACTTCCAGACAACACCAACAAAGTGCATTCCAAATCAACAAAAATCTATCTCATGAATCGCAAGATTCGACAGACTTAATTACTACTATAGTTAAAAAAGTAGTTGAATTGCTCATTCCCCACATAGATAAGTTAACGCCAATCCTAACAGCAATACTCCCATCCCTGCTAAGCAATGCATCCAAATAATATGCCCATAATAAATAACATAAAATTGGTCAATTGGAATGCCAATGGCCTTAAATCCCAGCGCTCAACTTTTATTGACTTCTTGACACGCCACAACATTGATGTAGCTTGTGTAACTGAGACGCATCTAATAAGCACGGAAAACCTTAGAATCCCTGGGTACCAAGTACACAGAAATGACAGAGATGCTATAATTGCTTCTGGAGGCGTAGCAATAATAATAAAAAAGAAACTAAAACACCACCTACTACACTTGACTGGTCTAGAAAATATCGAAGCTATTGCTATAAAGATCTTCATGAAAAGCAATGCTCCTATAATTTTAATATCTGCTTACAAACCACCAAACAAGCGGATGCTTGACCATGAAATAGGTAATCTTTTCTGTAATGATGAGCCGACGCTACTGCTTGGGGATTTAAATGCAAAAAACGCCGTTTGGGGCTGCCGTGCTAATAATCCAGCTGGAATCAAGCTATATAATATTGTAACTCAACATGGCATTCTAATAGCCGCTCCAGGCGAATACACCTATCATCCCTTTAGAGCTGATCATCAACCAGATATCTTGGATGTGGCACTACACAAGAACCTCAAAGAACCTCTCCGGCAAACGGTAGTAACCGAGCTAGACTCGGACCATCTTCCCATAATTTTATCTTTTCAAGATACTCCTCAAATAACAGCACGTGCTCCAAAATTAGCAGAAGGAAGAACTGATTGGGAAGTTTTTCAAGCTCTTCTTGATCAAAAACTGAAATGGAGGGGCCCTTTGAAAGAATCGCAAAATATAGATGAAGCAGTAGAACAATGTACTGAAGCAATATAAAAAAGTGTCAAAGAAGCTACCAAACCATGGAAACGCAGAAGTATACTGCCGTGCTTATTGAAAACGCGGTATCTGCAAAAAATCTGAAATCGCGTTTTCGGGACAGTTGGGTTAATGGTGAATTTAACTGTTACCTTACTACTTATAAAAGCGGTATCTGCAGTTTTAACCGGTAAATATTACATATTTTGTATGCCGTATGTACAAAATTCATGTTGTTGCTTAATTAAAACGCCGAATATGCACCTTCCTTAGTGATAACGCCGTATATGCTCAGCCGCTGGCTGTAGTTACCGCGTTTTGTTTAAGCATGCTGCACTTGCCGCGTTTTGACTTAGAATCGCGGGCAAAAATGTCGGCGCCCTATACAGTACATGCGCTACCGACTTGGTTAGTGATCTATTACTAGTTACTTGTGCCAGGAAGGTGTGTTAGTTACAACAAGTGCAAGTTAATAAAAGATTTTGACAATTAATTTCTGAATACTATTTCGATAATTACGTAGAATTATGTTAACAAGCCGATCCAAATTAATAGTGTCACTAGCACTAGCAAATAATGACGAAAATGGTCACTTGCAAGAACCAGCTACAGAGACGAAAACGTGAGTAAAAAAGTTTTTTGTATTTTGTGACTATTTTTAGCTGCATATAATTTATTGTTGTAGTGGGCCCATAAATACGAATTACTGTGATTTTGAAACTCACAACAGCCGTTCGGATTATGTTTTGCACGAACTACAACCTGTGAATTTTCCATTTATTGATAAATCGGTGAATAATAGAGGTTTTGTAAAATTGGACAGATCCTGCACCATTACTTCGAATCAGAAAGTAATAACCTGGTTGAGTAGCTCATATGCGGCTGAACCGGAAACGGAAAGTACAAATGCATCCACCAGCATTCCTTATTTGCAAGTAACTTATCAAGATCAAGGTTTACATATTAACGATGGAAACTTAATGAATTTTCCTGAAGACGGTAATCTACTTCCTCAATTAATACATGGTCCTGTTGAGGACAATGATAATGTTGAAATATTAGTAGTAGACCAAACGGGAACCACTAGCGATATTCAGTTAAAAAATGGCACACAATTATTCTCATCTCTAGAAGAAACAGGTTATGATAGTGAAGATATTCCGTTAATACAGCTCAAAAACAAACAGCTCATCGCAAATACAACTGCTGCAAATTTAGTCGATAATGGTAAAAATTGATATTATTATATAACGTCTGATTCTTTAATTATATCTTGCTTTCAGAAGTAACTTATACAAAAGCAGGAACCATTCGTAAACGAAAAAAATATGACACAGATTTGAAAACTCGAAATTTAATGAAGCAAATAAAGCTCGCTGAAGCTCATGTAGTGCTACCTGGATGTAAAATCAGTTGTAAGAAAAAATGCTCTTCGCTAATTTCGGAGCAACTGAGGAAAAACATTAACAAAGAATTTTGGAAAATTTCTAATAAGGAAAGAAGAACGTACTTATTGAATACTTGTAAGCGCTTACAAGTAAAACGAAGAACTACAGAGAGTTCAAGGAAACAGAATACTTTTAAATATCTCATGACCAAGGAAGGCGGTGAAACAGTTGAGGTTTGCAAAACGTTTCTTCTTACAACTTTAGGTTACAAGAAGAACAATGATAGAGTTCTGCACGACACTTTATCAAAAACTCCGAAAGGCCAATTAGTAGCACTTCCTCACGGACGCTTAGGAAAGCCGTCTAACAGAAAAATTGATGATGAAGACATAAACGCTCACATTGAGTCCTTCAACCCCTGTGTGTCCCACTATCGTAGAGTACACGCTCCTAATACTCGGTACCTTAGCAGTGACATAACAGTGACGCTTATGTACAATGATTTTCAAGAAAAATACCCTAACACTAAGCTCTCGTATGAAACATACAGAAAAAAAATCAAAGCAAAGCGTCTATCGTTTACGAAACTCGGGCATGAAGAGTGCGATATCTGTGAGACATTTAAATTGCACGAACACAATGAAAATAATATCAAAGACTCTTGTGTAACCTGTGTATCCTGGAAAAAACATATAACTCGTGCTAAAGAATCTCGTCGATTGTATACAGAGCAAGCAGGAAGTTCATTTGATGCTAATAGGGTGTGTGTTTCTGCTGATTTGCAAAAAATAATAATGTTACCTAGAATAGACATGTTCAAACGAGTAATTTTTTTAAAAAGGCTAATTGCGTACAATGAAACTTTTGTTCCCGTAGGAAAATTGTCTCGAAAAAATAAACCATATGCTATTGTCTGGCACGAGGCAATAAGTAAACGGAGTAAAGAAGATTTGATAAGTACCTTTTATGCTTTTTTTAAATACCAGAGGGATACTGCAAATATTATAATATGGTTGGATAACTGCGCTAGTCAAAATAAGAATTGGACATTGTTTACATTTTTAATTAGAATGGTAAACTCAAATGAAATATCAGCCACAAATATAACCTTCAATTATTTTGAACCAGGTCACACTTTTATGTCGGCAGACAGCTTCCACCACCAGGTCGAGCTGTCTATGAAGAGAAAACAAAAAATCTATGATTTTGATGATTTCTCCGATGCAGTTGGAAGTGCCTGTAAGGGTAACGTGGATATAAAAAAAATGGAACCCGGCGATTTTTATAATTGGAAAAATTTCACATCAGTGCAAAAGTTAAAAAAGGATTCAAACAATCGTCCTTATTTATCAGACATTGTGCAAGTTATTGCTGAGCGTGGTCACTACACTTTAAAATATAGAACTTCTTTTAGTGAAGAAACAACAAAAACTTTAGATTTTCTCATGAAGAAGGCAATGAAAAAAGTGAATTACTGAAGACTGTTGCGTGTCTCGATGGACCTCATGGGTTCCCAAAAGATAAAAAAGAGACCATTCTTAAAGAATTGAACGGTGTGCTACCAGAAAATCGAAAAGAATTTTGGAAGAATCTACCTCCTACAACCACGCCGAATGAAGATTATGAAGACAATGTCGATGTGTTATAAATTTTTTTAAATGTAATAAGACTTTGTTCGTTTTTTATGGAATAACTTTATTTTTTGTTCTACATATGTATAGTAAAATAAAATAAACCCTAAAACATGCTGCGTTTTTTCTATTGCTTACATGTAAGACCATTTTTAAATTTAAAAAATGCATTTCAATATTACTATGCAGATACCGCGTTTTGCTCAAGTAAGGCGCAGGCTGGTTATTCTGATTTTCTAAATAAATGCGCGGTATGTGATTTTTTTGCTAGAAAGTGAAATATATGATGCGGTCTATTTTTTACAAATAATTTCAATATTGCGTAGAACATGTAAACACATTTTTGATAAGCAAAAGAGGATTAGTCATCAAAGTACATGTAAAAAACTTTAACGCTGGATTGCTCAGTTTAGTGCTACATGCAGATACCGCGTTTTCAATAAGCACGGCAGAGCTCATGTTCACTTTATCTAAATAACAATATATTTAGAAAATGTACTTACCGGATAGTGTTTTAAAACAATTTGGTTAAAAATAATCGATATTGCGTAATATACACCCACGCTCAAGCTGTAGGATACTAGAAGAAGCATATAAGATTTGTTTAACATTAATCGTTTTACGGCTGGAAAAAACTTTACAGCTGCTTTCCCTTCTTTCCTAATTCGTAATTGTGCAATAGAAGGAGGTATAGATGGCTCTCGTTTGAATACTAGAAAAATAAGAATGTATTATCATATTTGAAAATAAATAATAAATTCTTGTGAACTTCGTCTTGGGAAACTATTGAAGCATGGTTTGGTCATTTGAAGTGCAATCATATCATAGTTTTCAGGACGGAAACCACTGTTTAATTGATATATTTCTCTTTATATGAGTTAAGCGAATAAAAAAAAAGATATTTACTTACAACCTAATACTAGAAGCAAAACGATGCTACTAGCTATTGCGGTTCCAAGTGCCAATCGGTGAAGTCCCCTTTCAATATCAGCAGGACTTTCTGTATTTGAAACAACCATTGGTGGCACCAGAAAGCCCAGGCTAATGCCCAACTGCATTTAGAGAAAGAAAATTTTAGCTTCAACATATTGATTAGTAATTTATTGTTATTGGTAAAATAAGCTACATCGTTTTGTGAAAATGAGATGTTTTGGCAAGAGTATTAACATAAGCAAATGTATGGTAGAAACTCTTAGTGTTGTGTTAAATACGCTAATAGTCATTAAAATTATGAATTTAAAAATGGAACGTAAAAGATAAAAATATATGTTAAAATTAAAAACAATTCAACAAATCTAATACAGTATAAGTGTCAAATAGTGTTATAGGTTTTAATATTAAGGGAAAAAGCTTCATGGTAGTCAACAGCAACATTAAGATTAATAAACTGCATAACAAAAATTACAACAATTTTAAAAAATCAAAATTTTTGGAAAAGTCCACTCCTTTATCGTTAAGATAAAGTTGTGAACATAATGCAAGTTTGGTGAGTTTGAAGAGATCATGGGATCTTACAATCCTGTCATTTATGTCAGCTGGATAGTCCCAGTTCTCATTTAAGGGGCAACCGCAATATGTAAACTTTTGGCACTATTTCTAGGCCTATATTTTGAACAAACCATGGTCCATTGTATTTGAATCTCCATTCATTATCATGTATTTACTCTTGCTGACGTTCAAGTTAAGGCATAGTTTTTGTTATTTTCGACAACGATGTGACTGCAGGCCTTCGGGTGTATCTGCCAATAGGAGCGTGTCATCCGCTTATCGTATATTGTTGATCACTATACCCTTCACAACAATACTCTTTTACAGTTCGTTAGCTGTTTCTCTGATTAATTCTTCCGTGTACTTATTGAAAAGTAGTGAAGACAAAATACAGCCCTGTCGTATACTACGGAGAAACAATACTTCTAAAGTAAGGCTGTTATCCACTCTCATAGACGCTGTTTGTCCCAGTAAAGATGGCTTTGATGGATGTCTCTATCATATAGTTCGACACCCCGAGGAATTTCGTGTAAACGGATTTGCTTACATCTCAGCATCGTTTTATCAGTTCCTGAACTAAGAAGAGAGCAGGTTTTGTTTCTAACCCATTGATGAAACCAAACTGGGTATAGCTGATCTTCGCTTCCACTTTATGGTATTACACTAGTAAATAAATTTGAAGATAAGTTGGTGTGAGTCATCAGGCTAATAAATTAGTTCGATGGGTTGACATCTGTGTGCATTGAACTTTTTGCGTATTGAAATAAAAGTGAGAATGAGTTTATTCGATAAAATATTTGCCGTTTCATATATTCTATTGAACAACTTTGCCAGAACTTTCAGAACTTAAAACTTTTATTTGAACTTCATCATTGCCCACTGCTTTGCCATCATTCATTTTGGTGAGTGTCTCTTCTACCTGAAGATAGGAGGTGATAGGAGAAGAAGCACTAAAGTCGCCTATGATTAATATGATTTGGCTCATTTTCGCCAAATTCAATGTTCTCTTGAGACATAGAATTCTTCTATTTCATCGTCTGTCGCCTTAAATGTAGTCGCAAACATCTAAGTGATATTGATATTAATTAGACTTGCATATTCAACGGTGCTATACGATCTGACCTGTCTTTTTGAAGAAATGCTAACTTGCGAAGAGAAGAATGCAAAGTAACAAATGTTGGCGCACCCAAATATTTAAAAGAGTAATACCATCTAATTTAGGAAACAAAACCAAGTCCACCTATATCACAATGTCTGGGCACGTATTTTGTTAAATAAACGGCAGTTGTTATAAGAAGAAGCTATTAAGCACTTTGCACCTGGACATGCGACTACATGGACATCACTTATTTTAAATAACGATATATTGAATTATTAGTAAAAAACAAATAATATTTTACCTGACCTCCTACAATTGCGATACTGCACGCCGTAGATCCTTCCTTCGCCCCAAACCAAGCAGCAGCTAGTTTTGGAGAGGCTGGTAAAATTAATACTTGACCTACGGAGACAATACCTTGGCCGAAAAGTAGAATCCAATATTTATCAGGTGCTACAGATGCCACCTTCACCCAAGCTCCTGCACAGGTTACAAATGCTCCAACAATAACGGATATGCGAAAATCCTACAATTAGAACGTAATAGTATTCTTAAGTTAGCCGATGACATACCATTAGAAGGATACCAGTGTGTCATTCCTTCCACTAATCGTTACTATGATTGTAATGTGAGCAATATGGAGAGAACTTCCAACTCCAAATTAGAAATATGGAGTCAGGGTTCAATATTTTTTTGTCAGCATTGGCTGTGAGTAAAGGCGAAGTCGAACGCCTATGATCCATATTTTTGTGGCGATACTTTTCTCTGAGGTGGGTTAAATGTTTAACTGTTTCAGATTTGTGGAGGACGAAGTTTTGCTTCAACTTTAAATTACTATTGTTGGATTTATGAAGGTCAAATTGAGAATTGAAAGAGATCACGTTAATAGAAAATTACTCACCGCTTTATCTAGAAGATAGAAACCCGGAACGCTGAATACAACATAAAGAAGTAGGTAGATCATCGAGCTCCAGTCTACTGCTGTGTAGGATACGCCATAGTATTCAACAACAATATTAGCAATAATAGAATACTCTATCCACTGTGCCAGGCTGATCGTGGAGTGGACAACGAAAAGAAATAAAATGAACCATCTCTTCTTGTATAGTTTGCATATCTCAGTATCATTTTCGGTTTTTACTTTGTTCTCACTATTTGCTAGTATAGAAGCGGATGTATCTGAAATCATAATACCAACACTTGTAACAACAATTTGAACATTGCAGCATTCTACTGCATTTTAATAAAAATGTAAGCAAAAAGATACAGAACATGCTATTAAGGTTGAAGTTTATTAGAATAAAACTTAAAGCACTATCTATTTGCATCAAATTTTCAAAGTATTTGATCCTAAGTACCTGGTTGAGTTACCTTAGTGAAATCAAAGTCGGGCATATTACCCCAAGACAAAACATGACTATTATTTACTACATCAACATACCGTCTTAGTTCTTAGCAATGAATAAGCAACACCATTACGAATAGCTGCGGTAGCACGTACATAACTGCAAAGAATTGTAAAAGGTGTTCAGTTATCTTTTGTTGCAGTAATTTGTTAGCGAATTGTACATTAATTAACATACAGAGTGTTTTAGGAACTGTCCCAGTTTAATGCTATGAAAAATAAGAAAATAATTTGTCATAAACTTATATATTAGAGCATGCATTTACGGAGACAAAGAGTGTTCAATGGAACACTTAAGGTAACAACCCTCGGTAAAACTGGTTTTTTCTCTAAATATTTCGGGAAAGTACCGATTCTGCTTAAGATCGAGAAATGTCGATATTATCGCTATCTGCAGTTGCAACGACTCCTGTCTTGTGACTAAAGTGTAGAATTAGTTATTCAACAGCAAAATGTCAAGTGTCTTTTTCAAAATAGCATATTGTTTAAAATGAAGCAATAAAACTCTTTAGTCTTCTTCAAGGTTTTATTACAGGTTTGTAAGTTTAACATAGGTATTTGTAATAAAGGGTTACACTTAAGAATATTAATATTATACCTCTGTAGATTAATGTTGGGGCGTGATGATGAGACCAATCTGATTTCGAAACATGTCTCTGCTTACAAAACTGTAATAAAATCATAGAGAAGATTAAAAAGGTTTATTGCTTCATATTAAGGCTACTCCTCTATGAGCATGACGAATCTTCCCCCTTTTTATATTAATTAAATTTTGTTACGGAAGTTGCAATTTACCAACCTTCGTTAATGCATTCAAAGTGAATTTTGCTAATTTTCAAGTCTGGCATAAAATTCGCAAAACCTGAAAAATGTACAAGGTATAGAAATAAAAAGTTTTAAAATTGTTCATATCTGTATTATTATTGATTATTATACGCCACGCAAAACACTACATTAATAAATAATATGTACTACAGTTTTGAACCTTTTCAGCATCTTGTACACTTTAATATTAATTTGCAATTAGATAAAGATGTTGAATTCGATATTACATTCAATTTTTTTTAAATCACTTTAGAAAATGTATTGTTTATATGAGTTATTCTTATTATTACATTTATTAGCTGTTTTAAAGGAGTTCTGAAAATTACCAGCCATCCGATCGGCGGCTCCACATATTATCGTTCATAGTTTATTTTGTTTACTCATGAAACGTGCAATAATAGCAAATATAAGAACTGGAGCGAATATACTTTTATTAGGAGGAACGGGGCAGTGTGAAAAAGAGATTAGATGTGAATAGACCTTTGAGGCAGGGCCGGACTAGGTGTTTGAACCGGCCCGGGGAGTGACACCAAACCGGCTCTATTTAAAAAATGCCTCTTTTTATAAGACAAGCAAACCCAATCATTAGATATAAAAAACAATATTTGTTTCAGAAAAATATATACTTATATTCTAAAAACATCATTCAGATAAAATATAAAATATTAGAAAAACATAAAAAGATTGTAAATTCGTATTGAAAATTGGTGTAACTATGTATAAAGTAAGAAAGAACAAATCTAGTATTAAGATTAAGGTAGAATATCAAATTATCAGTAACTCTTTCATGATTTTACACTTATATGTCAGTTTATGTAGAATATCACCATTTTCAATACACTCGAACGTCTTTTTTGGAAGACATTAACATCAAAGGCACCAAATTAGCTTGAAACAAATAGCCCCTTGCTCTATTTAAATAAAAGTTAATTTAGAAAAGATCTTTCATATGCAACTTGTGAAATAGAAAGTGTTAATAATTGTTATTTATGTATTAAGGGCAGAAGCATTCGATTATAGCACTAGGGAATGTTTAATGTTTATGCACGCGGTACATACATACGTTTTATTTGATATTGTTTCTCAAAATGGACAAAAATTAAAGATTTATTATTTTGGCTACATACTACTGCGTCATCGTTGTACCGGTGCGGTATATTTTTGGTATGCTATGCAAATTGTAGGTGTTGGTGTACTACATTGATGGTGTTTGTTATAGTACTTAGCAAGTTTATACCATCGGGCTATAAAAACCATATTACGCCCGCTATCGGGGTCCAATAAGCAAGATTATGGTTCCAAAATGAACTAAGTACCTTATTTTCTGCAAACGTTTGTTTTTTAGTTGTCATTATTAATGTCAAAAGAACATGGTTTTTTCACTAGTGCAAAATCTACCACAAGCGTAAGACGAGGTTTATGGCCCGCGCCATATAAACAAGGGCAATAAACGCTAGTTATGCACGAGGTGGATCAACATTTTATACACCGATCAGGGTATTCACCATTAAAACCAAATTTATAATTTTTATAAATGTTGACAACTAACGATGTCGTTGCTTGTCAAGTAAAGTCGTAAAGTACTTTTGCAATCCTGTACAAATATGTCAACGATTTATTATTAATGTAAAAATTACGTACTTTTTTATTAGTGAAAAAATGTTACCTACGTTTTTTAACGTGGCCATTGCTAAAAATTTTATGTTTATTAGAGGATTGTAAAACATTTTGTATTCAACGCATTGCTAAATTAGCGTTTTTTTTTTCACTTGTCGTAATTTACAACAAATATAAACACCCACATTTCGCAACTTGTTTCATAAATTGCTATTTTATTATACCTGCATCAGAATCGCCGTTTAAAGCACGCCTGAGCGTGCGAAAGCAGGCGATTAAAGCTCGCCGAGCTTTAAAGGTTGTCAAGGAAACGACTGAATGCAACAACGGACATGGACGCGACAAAAACGTAAATAATTCTCGTAACTATAGTAGCAATATTATTATGCCCTCTCGATTTATCACGACAAAAATTATTACTAAGTTTTTAGTGCGTAATTTATTGCCAGTATTGGAGGTATAATAAAAAAATAGGGTAAAGTTTTCGTGGATAACTGGTCTTTAAAACACTTGCTCTATTTCGAGCACTCCGGCTACGCCGTCGTGCTCGAAACGTCGCGCGTGTTTTAAAGACCTTGTTATCCACTCATACTTTAATATACTATTACGACACGTGTAGTGTCTCTTAGCGGGCCATAAAGTAGGTACTCTATTTTCCAGTGATCTACTATTTGTTATTTATATCTGTGATACGAGGTATAGAATTACTTTATGTTTATACGCCTCAAGCAGAACCATATTTATAATGCCCTTGGTACATAAATATTATCACCCTAGAGCCGTAAAGTAACATAGTACTCTCTCAAATACAGGGTATAAAGTGACGAATTCCGCCCGGTAGTACATAAAGTTTTTAAGGTTTTAACGTTACTATTAATGACGTAAAAAATTACTTTGTCAACATAACCTAGAATACCTAAAAAATTTTGTTTATTACAGATTTTCAGAAAATCTCGTATGCAACACGTAACAAAAATGAGTGCTGTTTCCACCCGTCGTAATTGACAATATTTACGACTCGTGAAAAAAAACACTCTGATTTTGCAAGTTGTTCATAAATAAGTATTTTACAATCCTGTACTAAAATGTCAACTTTTTAGTTATCATTGTTAACGTCAAAATGACATATACTTTTAACGTTTTGCTATACATTTATATGTTAACATAATCTATTTAAATAACATAACATATCTAAAATTATGTATGCAATACGTTGCAATAGTATTTTTTCACTCCTTGTATTTCTCCAACGAGCACAGCGACTCATAAAAAAACCCTCAGTTTGAAACTTGTTTCGTAACAAACTAATATGCTTTTTACAGATCACGGTACACTTCAGCATATAAATTATATTCCTTCACAACGTAGTAGCAACAAACTATACATTTTTTGCAGTAGTTGATATCAGCAGTACGCTTTCTGCTTCACAATCACCTTGTTCAATTTGTTCTTTGGTAACGCCGATGGCAACTTATTCTACTTGAAATTAACATTAAAAATTCTATTTGTATATTACCGCCAGCGTGGCTCTGATGGTTAGAGCATCGGACTGCGGCGCGGAAGTCTGGAGTTCAAATCCCAGATCGATGCCTGGCGGGCGGCCTACCCAGTCGCTTTAAATAATTGGGAACCTGCGTTCGAAAGAACAAGGGGTAATAATGCGGTTGTCTAATGCGTGGTGCTCACCACATCACCACGTGTCATGAATTTGACACGCGACAGCCGGGTGTGAGAGCGAGGATACGGAAGCTCTAACCTTCCGCCTTGCAGGCCAAGCTCCTTCATGGGGTGTTAGTGCCTCACCATTATATTATTATTATATTTTATTTGTATATTACCTTGCGTCATTTCAGGATAAAACTTGGACATGTTTCGAAGAAAAGAGAAACTTGACAGGTGAAAGCATTGAAAATCCTGAAATTCAAATTTAGATCCTTAGATACTGACAACTTTATCCATAGTCACATTAAAAATCTATATTCTCAAGTGATTATTTATAACTGGATTTTGTGGTGCTTCGTCATCGCAACTTTCGTCGTGAAACATTTTTTTCTTTCCTATTTTCTGGACACACATCTCTTTCTTAACAACTTCTAGTGGAATTTCATTATCAAAGAATTGCTTATTTACTTTATTTATAAACTTTTCAGTCCTTTTCGCAATTTTATGAAATTCTCGGTAAACTTTCTTTAGGGATAGTAAAGCCCACGACCATGCGGTATTCTTGCAAGAAATCCATACCAGATACTTTTGAGAGAGAAGTAAGCATAAAAATTCTTCTGAACAACATTGCGAAAATAATTGTCTCATACTTTAAGAAATTGTAACATGTCAATATGTGGTCATGATTATCCAGCAGAACACCGTCCCCCAAAACCATCGGTCCAACGGGCTAACGCCCTATTCATTTCTTGCATGTGGAGCCCCTTCACGGTATACAACCCGTTTATCTTAGTTGTGCCGTACGGTTGCTTACTTATCAAAAGAGCTAATTAGCTGCTCTTCCCTGTTTTTCGAATTTCCAGATGGAATACTTTTATTGAGGTCTACTTGAAAATTGGCTATCCGTTCTTGGCGAAAGCCACGTGCCCTGATTAGGTATTTGTCACATGCGGATTCTATACAACCTTGCAATTTTTTAAAGTACTAACATAAAGAATTCACAGAATAGCAAAATTGATTGGCATATAAATGTCGAGCATTGGCTTTTTGAGAAATTGATAACACGCTTGGCGCCCTTCTGTACCCTTCAGGGTTACTTATGCGGGGTAGCCATTTACTTGCCCTGAACTATTCAATTCAACACTACAGTGTTATAATGATCATCATCATCACCGACACCGCAGCCCTTTTTGTGTCTGGGCCTCCTCTACATATTTCCTTCATTGTGTTCAATTGCTTGATGAGACGTATTTTAAAATTATTGAACCGGATTTTGCCACGACACCTGGTTGTCACTCGAAATGTTTCTTTAAAGGGAAAAAAATGGGAGCTAATGACTTATATGACTAAAAAGGTTCACAACTAGATTGTCTAACATATCAATCGAGTTACTGATACCTAGGTTTGTTCTTTTTTCTTTTATGGGGTGGAAAAAGGAGCAAACACCTATCACCGAAGACACGTCTTCCTTTGAGGTTTCCTTAGAACTAAAGCCTACTCTAGTAACACTGCAACTATTCGTGAGTTAAAACATAATATCTAGAGCCCGGTTTATGTGCAAAAGTCATAGAAACATAGCCAAAAGAATGGTCGTCTATCAGAGAAGCCGAGACGGCTAGTTAACCCTTTAAGGCCTGACGGGACCCACAAGTCCCAGGTTTTCAAATGCACATAAAATTAATTGTGCTAGTAATAGTCAGGACTAGATTTGAGAAAAAGGCTTCCGTTACGAGTCTAGAAGCAAATCATATTACTTTTGAGTTAAAGATGTTTTCTATCTAATTTGACCTCGCTGAATCCGAAAATGCCTGTTACCAACTCGAAATCCCTACGGTAAGTGAGATATTCATATTTTCCGCCTGCTAAGACGTATAAACGTAATTTAAACATCAAATTATAAGCTTTTGAGGGCAAGGAACACATTCGTATAAATGAAAATAGCATTTGGAGTCAGTAAAATAATTTATTAATTTTTAATCAATTTTTAAGCCAAGAAAAGACAAGTCTTAAAAAACATTTTCGCTATGTGTATTTAAGCATAGAGCTCGGCATTTACAAATCTTCATGCATGGGTCAGACTCTTTTCTGCACCGGCACTGGTTCATCTCTAGTCCTGCGACCGAGTTTCCTCCTTGAAACAAGATTTAGTCTGAATTCCATCCATTTGGTATGTTTGGGTGGCTAATTCACTGCGCCAGGCTAGCGTGAGGGTCCAACGTTTCATTGTGCGTACATCTTGCGTTATACCCAAAATTCCACCTGAAGCACTCTTGCAAGTGCCGACAAACCACTCTTGTGCGTGATCCGCGTCTACTTGTGCAAACTTCCTTTCGCTTCGCATCACCCCAAAATCTCCAGCAAGAAATTTTGCTTCCACTTCTGCAGGTAACTGATGCATTTGAGCGTTGTATACACTCAATGACTTTAGATAGTTTATATGTCGGTACCAAGCCATGTATGACAGCATTTCAGGAAGAGAGTAGAGGAAACATTGCCAGTCTCCACAGCGGATTCCTCTAGTAAACATGGGAAGGATTAGCACTATGTCGATGTAGCTTAACCACAGACAAAAGTTTATGTCATCTTCACTGCGCTTTTTCAAAAAGTCTATTAAATACCCTTAGGGCCGGTTGCAGAAAGCAATGTTAAGTCTGGTGTTAGCTAACATCGCGTCAAAGTGAACAAAATCGCATCAAATTTTGTTTACTAATGTATTAGTTACCATAAAGATTTGAGATTTGATTCGTTTTTGTTCACTTTGACACGATGTTAGCTAACACGAGACTTAACATTGCTTTCTGCAACCGGCCCTTAGACTCTTGATGAATCTAAAAAGGCTCTTAAATAAATGGTATTCCCTGCATTGATGTCTTGTGCAGTCAAATTTATGTATATTTATTTGACCTAAATGAGGTAGATGACTATTGTACGAAGCAAAAGGTAAAAACCTAGTCTTTCTGAGATTCATAGTTAGTAAGTTTTGATCAAACCATTTTTTTATGTCTATAAGATTAGAACGAACTTTACTAAAATCGACCAATCTTCAGCATCATAAATAGCAACCATTTCGTCAGCATAAGATAACAAGCTTCCACGAAAACTTCAGGTTAAAAAGTCATTTAGGTATAGTATGAATAATACTGGGCCTAATAGTGTTCCCTGTGGGACTACAAATGTAACAATCTGCACATCGCTTAGTGTATCTTCAATTTTGACATACTGTTTCCTATTTTCTAAGTAAGATTTTATCACATTATTCGCAATTCCCCTTATACCCATACTATACATTTTACTATGACTACTAGTGTTAAACGCTTTGGCCACATCGGTAAAAACAGCTAACGTTGGCCTACTGTTATCGACATGTTTATAAATCGTTTTAGTTAACTGGGCTATAGCGTCTTGGGCACTTATGTTAAATCTAAAACCAAACTGTTTGTCAGAAAGTAAGTTATTGCTATCTATGAAATGTACGACTCTCAACTTCAAGATTTTTTCAAAAACTTTTGCAATATTTGATAAGAGCGATATAGGCCTATAATTTTCAGTTAATTCCTTGTCACCAGTTTTATACAGAGGCTATACAATTGTTATTTTAAAGTGATCTGGACAGGTTCCGGTTATTTATGATATGAACTAAATAAGGTGCTGCGAAATCCGATATTTCAAGTAACGTGTTCGCAGTAATGTCATCGAAACCTGGAGCTTTATTTTTCTTTATCTGAGCAATACATGCTTTAACTTCTGAAACTTCGGTTGGTTGTAAGAAAATTGTTTTGGCACAACACTGTTTTGAAGAAAAATTATCAATTTCAAGGGGAGACTTTAAAATTACATTTGCCATTTTTCCGGCAATTTCCGTATATTAAATTAATTCGCAACTGCAGTTGATTTTTTATTTACGTTTAGTGATTGATTTACCGTGTCCCAAACCACCCTTGCATCTTTATAATTAGTGATTTTACTGTCATAATATTTCTTTTCTGCTTTACGAATTAAATTATTTAACTTGTTTCTATACATTTCATATTCTCTCAGTACGCCTAAATCATTATACTTTTTATACACTTGAAACAAAAGATCTCTTTTTTTTATAGACTGTATGAGACCTTTTGTTATCCAAGGCTTTCTTTTGACACATCGAACGTACCGCTTTCAAACTTCCGCACATGAATCTACAGCATTTCTAAGTTTGTTAACAAAGTTTGTTGTCAGTAAATTTATATCGTCTTGAATACACATGCCATCCCAATTTTCGCCATTTAAAAGAGACTTTAATTTGTTGTAATTTATTTTCTTAGTTTTAATCGTTTTCGTTTTCGGTAAAATTTTTGAAGAAGTAACTTTCAAGATAACTGGAAAATGATCAGTGATTGTTGATTTTAAAATAAGAGGAGTAATATTTTTGGCATCGATTTTGGTTTTCAAAAATATATAATCCAAACAACTTTTAGATTCATCGTGGACTCGGATGTAATTGTTTATACAAGACAAAAAACCTGATTCATATAAATTATTTAAATAATTTTGAACATATGGCAGTTTCTGCATAATATTAATATTGATATCTTCTATAATTATTTCTTTTGATGAGTACAGTAATTTCTCAAATACTTCTGTAAACTTTCATTGAAAACATCTACGTTTACAGAATGTAGTTATACAGGGTGTTCGGAAAATGAGTGCAAATATTTTAACCCTCAATAGAATTATCCCCCCCCCCCTTTTTGGCGAGTCGTTCGATGTATCAGGTGTAGTAGTGAAACATCAAAAATAATGAACAAAAAAGACAAGGTGCTTTAGCAATCAAAACAATCTTATCGTAGTTTTTGTGACACAAAATGCGTTACGTGGTTCATCGTGTCAGTTTAAAGCCTACCGCGTCGGCTATCACACGTGTCGTTCCAAATTTCGAGTTGATGAGTGAGCTGACTGCCAAAATGGTGAATTATACCAATACTGAGTTAACAGACATGGTGATCTTGTATGGCAAAGCATTGGTAAATGCAATGAAAGCACGATGTTTGTACAATGAGAGGTTTCCTGGGCGCACGTACTTTTACGGCAGCTGTGCAACATTTACAAGATTTTGGCGAATTTAACCCAAGTAATCACCATCGTGGCCACCAGAGAGCTAGAGATATTCTGGAAGTAGAGCCCCAAATTTTGGAAGTTGTTGCTGAAGAACCTAGTCTCAGTATACGTAGACTAGCTCTGCGGATGGGAATTTCAATGTTTATTGTATGGAGAATGTTTCATGAGCAAGGATTACATCATTACCACATTCAACGCGTTTAAGCTTTAGAACCTGGAGATCGACCGCGAAGATTGGTATTTTGTCGTTGCTTAAGAGACAAAAATCAAAATCATTCAGATTTTCTTAACAACTTCTTATTTATCAACGAAGCTGGGTTTACTCGTGATGGGATCTTTAACATCTACAATACTCATGTTTGGTCAGATGAAAATCCCCATGAAATTTTGCCGAGATGTTTTCAACGATTTTTTTTATTAATGTGTAGGCTGTTCTACTTGGAAGTCAATTAATTAGGCTGTACATTTTACCTAATCGCCTAAATGGTGCCGGATATCTACATTTCCTGGAAAATGTATTTAATGATCTTTTGGACAACGTACCCATAGCGAGACGAAGAGACATGTGGTTTTTACTAGACGGGGTTCCACCACATTACGTTAGAGTCGTCACCAATTGGTTAAACAATAACTTCCCAGAAAGATGGATTGGCAGAAATGGACCAGTATTATGGCCACCTCGTTCACCAGACTTAAATTCTTGTGATTTTTTTTGTGGGGACACATGAAACAGTTGGTGTATGCAACACCAGTTAATACATATGAAGAACTAACGGAACATGTAAATGTTGTAGCTGACATAATTGGCCAAAATCCGGAAATTATTTCAAGAACACAAGTTTCGATGGCATGACGAATTCAAGCTTGCATTGACAACGAAGGGCAACATTTTGAGCATTTGCTGTAAAGTGAGTAGGTACATTATTAAATCACACCCACAAATCATTTTTTCTTTCATAATCGCTTCTCGGTCTAGGTCTAGTTGTAAGATCAAAGTATAGTATCTGTTCTTAGCAGCTTAAAATTGAAACATAAATGATTTAATTGTTATTTATTACTCAATTAACGCAATTTTCCATTATTGATGACTTTATTTAAAATGCGGTCCATGACTAACTTGAGTTATTATTGAGGTAGCTTAGTAACCAGATATTTCGTGACGTCGTTATCAGCACATATGCAGATTTATTTAATAGCTATTTAAGTAACAAGGTATGTAGCCCGGCTCCATAGCTCAGTGGTAAGCATTCTGGCTACTGATATAAGGGTCGAGAGTTCGATTCCCGATCCGGTGAGGTTTTTAAAAATAAAAGAATGCGGATGAAAACCTCTACAGAATGCCATCATTCGGAAGTGATGTAAAGCCGTGGGTCCCATGTTACTACGATGTGTAGTATGTAAAAGATCCCTTGCTAAGGTTGGAACCCTTAGTCTCGGCAAAATTCTAAGTAGGACAAAGGTACCTGGTACTCTGCATGCCTAGACCTTGTTCATGGGGTTGGCAAAAAGGGCCTATAAAAGCCTACTTGCTAGACTCGCTAGAGTCTCCCCAAAAATAACACTAACTAACAAGGAATCTAAGGACCTATTAACATTTGAGGTAGGCAAGTACAAGCCAAAACGAAGTCGCGGCTTGTTGCCTACCGAAAATGTTAATAGGCGATACATTCCAAGTTATCTTATATTTTTTCCCACTGCTTATCGAACTTTTCCTAGATTTTTGAAAAAATCGTTTGGTTTGTCACCTGTCACCAGTATTAGTTTTCGTGAGTCGTGTTACCTGTGAGTGTCACATGTCACATAAACACTTGCAATTTATAAACAAAACTTCTAAATCTGCAACTTGCTTTGCTAATTTTATTATCCTAGAAACTTAATTATAATATTAAGTTCCGTTGTCAAGAAAAAGGGCAAACAAATATAATCACCGACTTACACGTTTTGTTACTAAGGCTGTATCACTGACTTACATGATCAGCAGCGGGAAAAATAGATTTTTGGTTGCTTGGAGCATTGAATTAAAATTTTACTCCATAGGCGGGTATACATTTTAAGACTGTTTTGAATTTTAACTCAGTTTTGAGAGCATTTTCGAAAAAACGATAAATGGAAAAGTTGTTCAGTTTAGCGCGTTCTATTACGGGTTACGGGTTAAAATATTTTCACTCATTTCCATAACACCCTGTATAACAGTTACAAAGAAATTTTGACTGCTCAAATTTATATTAATTCTTAAGCACTTAATCAGACCAGTATTAATTATTTATAGTGATAATTTAAGGAGTCCTTAATAAAGACAAAAACCCCGTCATTCTGATTAATGTCTTCATAATTATAATAGATATTAACGATACAAGTTTGATTATGAGCATCTTAACGAAACGAGTTTTTGCGGCTATCAAACGAGTTCAATATTTTATCTTCACCAAGAAATTCTGGTTCAATGTATTTCTTTATACAAAATAGTGCGGTAATATTATATTACCGCACTGAGTGCGGTACTGAAGCTCTTAATGATTCTAAAATTAATTTGGTTAAGAGTCTATAACAACACTGATGAAGATAAAGTGTATTATAACCCGCAAATTTAAAATTCGGGGGATCGAATACCTGCCATGATTCAGATAACGCGACCATGTTAAGAGCGGGACCGTAGTAGTGGGGACTCGATTTGTAATTTTAATTTCCACACGAATTACGGAATAACAGCACAAGAGGGCGGTAGTATAAGAAATACCTCTAATAAATTAATTTGGGTAGCAGATGTATCGTTCACGCTTATAACAAAGAGAGGGCACTAAAGTTTTAGACAGAGGCTACTACTGCGTGCATTTCCAAGAAGTGATGTGTCGCTGAATGGCTGTTATCTTATCGCATTGTAGCTGCCCCCCGCGTGTTTGCTGGTTTCGTGTTTCATGCTGCGCTTGCATCTTTCGCTATTCTCGGACTTCGGCCGGTGGTCCGCTCGATCTTGAAAATTGTTTGAAGTGCATGTTGCCCTTGCTTCTGTGATGCCCAATTTCAGTTTTCGAAATGACACGGGTTTATGTATGTGCATACGCACTTTGAAGGATTTTTAAAAAAATTGCCTTGAACCGGCTTCGAACTCGCTACCTACCTAAAGCTCGTAGGAGCATTTCTTTCTCTGTCGCCCGCGCACGCAAATCTCGTGTTCGTTTTTACTGCCTCTAACCCGCGCCTAGTGCTCTCTCTCTCTCTTGAATTAAACTGTTCGGTCGAATATCTGATGTGCTTCTGTTTTTCGGATCCGTTGTTCGTTCCCTACTTATTTTTTCTTTTTAACTTAAAACCCTTTCTATTTTCTTTTTAATACAGTACTTCTTACGTACAAGTCCATCGCTTTTTATATTTATCTTTATTTTAATTCTTTGCTTAAATACTTTTAATATCAAACTTTCACTTGTTCATGTCTTTTCTTACGTTTTCTTGTAAAAAAAAGTCATTCTTAGGTTTTTCTTTAAAAAAGCTCGCTTTTCATATTAACCTTTTTAAATCTTTTCTTACGTTTTAGTTAAAAAAACGCTTTTTCATATGGATCTTCCGTTGTTTAAATCTTTTCTTACGTTTAAGTTTTAAAAACCTTCTTTTCATATGGATCTTATGTTTTTTAAATCTTTTCTTACGTTTTTCCTGTAAAAAAACTCATTCTTAGGTTTTCCTTAAAACACGCTTTTCATGATCACCTTTTGTTTTTAAATCTCTTCATACATTTTAGTTAAAAAACGTTTTTTTTCATATGGATCTTTCGTTTTTTTAAATGTTTTCTTACGTTTTAGTTTTAAGAAACTAATTTTTATATGGATCGTATGTTTTTTAAATCTTTTCTTATGTTTTTCTTTAAAAAGACTCTTTTTTCACGTGAATCTTACGTTTTTATATATTTTCTTACGTTTTAGTTTTAAAAAACTCTTGTAATCTAGAAAGTATTATCATCAGAAACTACCATAAATAGAATGAGCCGTTTTTCTTTAGAATTCATAGCTTATGTTAAAATTTGTAGCATTTTTATGTATTTATGATTAATTACTATTTTTGTTCAATAGAGAGGACGAAAACGACAATGTATTGAAAATAAAGTAGTTTAATAATAGATACTCTCTGTTTTTGTATTTTCTCTGCGTTATAATGCGACTATAAAGCCTCTTATTATTTTCCATTAATGGTATGTTATAGATATTAACGATACAAGTTCGAATATGAGCATCTTCACGATACGAGTTTGATTGCCAAAACGAGGAGGTGAGCCGAGTTTTGTGGCAACCAAAGAAGTCTCGTTAAGATGCTCATAAGCAAACGTGTATTTTTCAATATTTTATCTTCGTCAATAAATTCAGGCATTTGGGAATAAATTGCAAAGTTTAAATTTCCCGCCATCGTGCTCTGCATGTCCATACGAAACTTCTAGCTTGATAATGAGTTTTATGTAGCACTGTGTCCCCATTCCTTCATCATAAGCCAAACGCATTTCAGTTTTACCGCTTTCAATTCAAATTTTGAGATAAACGCGCAAAATTTTGCCGCTAAAACTGGATTCCATTTACATAACCAAAATCGCAATTCACAAATCACCAGGTATGTCATGTGACGTCACAGAATACAGTGACTATATACAAGACAGTGTGGCCATACGATTGTTGGCCGCCATTAACAGGCAAATTTGAGCGTAGAGATATACAGTGCCTTTCGAAATAATCGAACGTTTTTGAGTGGTCATTATTTTGGCGCTAGTTATTTTAACTAGTTGATGTTAGTTACACGTGCAGTGTTATTTTTGGACATTGACATTTCTCATTGGCGTTCGTTCGTAGTGCTTTAAGGTGTTACATGAAGTTTACAACCGGTTTCAGTTATGCTAGTTTACAATACAGCTAAATGCCGTCTTCCTGTTCCCTGTCTCCAAACCTCCCTGTTCTGTGCTTGGTCTTCTTCCAGGTTCCTCCATGGCTCTCCGAATACCCTCATTCCACGGTTTGCGTGGTCTACCTCTTTTTTTCTTAACCGACGGCGACCATTTAAAGATCTTCATAAGCCACGTCGTCTTCTCCATTCTCCAATTCTGTCCACAACTGATTCTGGTGCCTCCATTCTGCGTCTTATTTCCTCGTTCGTCACTCTATCTCGTCTCGATACCTTTTGCGCTTTTTCGTCCATTTGAACTGTGTTCAGTCTTCGTTTAATTTCCGCTGTTACAGTCCATACTTTACTGCCATAACATAGCACCGACTCTACCATTACTTTACCTATTCTTTTTTTGTTAGAGATAGTATTGTCCCATCAAATTGATTTTAAGTACTTTGTACTATTCGAGTTCTGATCTCTTCTGTTCCCAAACCTTTTTCATCGATTGTATTGTACAACCGAGGTATTTAAACTTTTCTACTTGTCTTACTGCGACATCTTCATTTATTAATACTTCCTATTGTGCTTTCGAGTTGACTACTAAATACTCCGTTTCCTCTAAACTTATGCTAAGGCCCCATTTATCGTAGCACCGATGTAATCTCTTTATCATATATTCCAAGTCGAACGCATCCTGTGCTATTACAACAATAGCATAATTATAAATTATTGTTACATTGTGCAGAATATTAGTTTTTCAGGGCAATAGATGATAAAATTTGACCCGCTTGTGACGCTAATGAATTATTTGACACTGACAATTTACAATTGTCAGATTTGAAAGGTTTTATTTTCTTCCATAACCAAATGAACAGGTTCTACCAACCTCTTTGAGAACAACTTAAAAGTAACTAAATATTTTGCCTGTTAATGGCGGATATTCGCGTCGACCAATAGCGGCGAAGACATCCCTATGGCCACACTGTCTTGTATATAGTCACTGTATCACAGAACAGTTGACGGCGCCATCTATCAAACAGTTGCCCAAGTTTAGGGCAGCTATTATGGTGAACGCGTATTCCAGTGTCACAATTCTAGCACTAAAATCTGTCGTTTAGGTTTATTTTTCTAGCAATGTGGTTTATATTCCACAATTAGTTTTATAATAACATTATCTAGGGAATAAGCTATTAACATGTCAAGTTTGGACCAAAAAGAAATTCAAATATTTATATTTTATTTATTTAATATTTCTGTTATTTGACTTCGCATCCAGGTGAAATTTGATCACACCCTTCAGCGTGTTGTGTTCTAACAATATATATGAAAATAATTGGTAAATTTTAATTGTGAACGACGTCTAACAGATTTTAAAATACCGTGTTGTTTCTATGGTGCTGCCATCTTATAGGAAAAAGTGCAGCGGTCCCCGTCTTAAAGCAAAAGTTAAATTAACTTATCAAAATTTGTTTTCGTCAAAATTTTTATTTATACTGCCTATATTATTATGAAATATTGTAAAACCCTCATTGTTGTTCAGAATGGTTTTAAAGCCATCGACATTTGCTGCATGCAAGATGTTGAATTCAAAAGCTTGATAATCCTTTATAGACCGATCCATAAAACCGTAAAAAATATATTGAGACTTACATTATATGCACTTTCGTCTTTATTTAATGCACTTCACACACGGATTGTAGACGAGGTATCAGTTTTCCGTACAAAAAGTTTGGCATCTTTAAACCAGACAAACTTAAAAACTTTTACATCGCCAATTTTCGCAATTTTTGCTTCGTAGAACAGGTTGCGATAATAGGGGATGAGGTGCTCGTTTACGTAGATGGGCTGAGTAGACATGTTGATGTTGAGTAAGGCAGTAGTTGGTTTGGGGCTTTTACATTTGCTTAAAAAATCGTCCCTAATAATTCTGTTTGAAAACTATAAAATAATCGTCTTTTTAGTCGAATTTCTTGATTTGACTCTGTGCGCCGCTTGTATGTCGCTCCTAGATACGTCGCTGCCTACATGTTTCCCTAAAAATACCACCGTTTTCATAATATCTTCTGAAGTTTCTGGTACTCCATCTATCTGTAAATTGTGGTTTCTTGCATACTGCATGTATCTTCTTCTATTTTTATACTGGTTTCCCGCGTTTCCTTTTCCAATTTGTCGTATTTGACGGAAAGTTCCTCGTAACGTTTTTTTATATTTTCATTTTATTTTTGCTTTGATTTAATTAGGACCGAGTATTCATCTAACTTATCTGAATAGAACTCGATAGCTTTCTGAAAACTATTGATTTTTTTCTACGACTTCTTTAATCGTTTCCTTAATTACTGATGTCATTAGAGACATCATCTTATGGTTAATACTTTCGTTTTTGATATCGGCATCTTGGTCTTGTCTGATATCAGACTCCGTTTTCAACTTGCAAGGAGAGCATCGCCACGTGGCCTTGTTATCAGCCGAGTATTTTCGCCAGATGGTTTCTCTCGCATTACAGCAGGTATAATGCATTTGGTTATTGCAACCTTTACACACAATAAAGTCATTTGCTGGAGGTAATTTGTCTTTACAAATATTACACTGGTTCATCTTTGATTCTAGTTTTATAATATAGGTATACAATGCAATACCCACTTTTTAAACAAATCGAAATATTTCGAGAGGCGCTGTACTGACACGTCCTATTACTCGCACAGGCACACGAATAATAATAATAAAGAAAACGTCTGTTGAGAGGAACAAGAGAAGGCTTCCAATGAGTTAAAAATGGAAAATATAACCCAAAATCAAGATACATATATTGCCGGAATTGCTGAGTGTAATGTATTAACAAAACCAATTGCTGAATTAATAAAGGAATGTTTTATCTGCATGCGGTTGTGACGTGACCAAACGAAAGTATCATTGTATGATATTGAAAAATAATTAGCGCCTTATTTATAACTGGCACATGTAAAAGTTAAAAACCCATAAGTATTACCGCTAGAAAGCTGCCACCTAGTGTAACACCTCAAGAAATTAATAGTGATCTGTAATCCAGAGACTATTTAGCCACAAACTAACGCTGTAAACATTTTGCAACACAAAAGATATAAATATTAAAATGCAATTGATAAAACTCCCCACCACTACTTATGCTTGATTTTGATAACAAAGAAGGCATTCTGAAAAGTTATCAAATTAAACGTATAATGTACATAGCAGTTAAAATCGAAACGTGGCATAATCCAAAGGACTTGTTACGCAAACTACTATTAATCAATTTATTTATTTATTTATTTATTTGGCCAATGGCTTGTACGCAAACTTTACAATGCGCACATAGAGCCTTCCAGGACACGTAAGATAATTTTGAATTTGCAACCCCCGCTGCAATAAATTAGCTGAGAAACCTTGATATTGAACTGTCGATAATATGTTTAAATGTGTTTAAATGAGTTTAAATATATTTTTATTATACCTGCATCAGAATCGCCGTTTA
>CALNHX010001833.1:0-203385 GCA_940337035.1 Agriotes lineatus | reverse complement strand
CCAACATTTCGAGCCATGCCGCCAACATTTCCAGCCATGCCGCTGACATTTCGAGCCATGCCGCCAACATTTCGAGCCACGCCGCCAACACTTCTAGCCATGCCGCCAACATTTTGAGCCCTGCCGCCAACACTTCTAGCCATGCTGCCAACACTTCGAGCCATGTCGCCAACATTTCGAGCCATGCCGTCATCATTTCGAGCCATGCCGCCAACACTTCTAGCCATGCCGCCAACACTTCTAGCCATGCCGCCAACACGTCGAGCCATATCGCCAACATTTCGAGCCATGCCGTCATCATTTCGAGCCATGCCGCCAACATTTCCTACCATGCCGCCAACATTTCGAGCCCTGCCGCCAACACTTCTAGCCATGCCGCCAACACTTCGAGCCATGTCGCCATCATTTCGAGCCATGCCGTCATCATTTCGAGCCATGCCGCCAACATTTCGTACCATGCCGCCAACATTTCGAGCCATGCCGCCAACACTTCTAGCCATGCCGCCAACACTTCGAGCCATGCCGCCAACATTTCGAGCCATGCCGCTAACATTTCTAGCTATGCCGCCAACACTTCGAGCCATGCCGCCAACATTTCGAGCCATGCCGCCAACATTTCGAGCCATGCCGCCAACATTTCGAGCCATGCCGCCAACATTTCGAGCCATGCCGCTAACATTTCTAGCTATGCCGCCAACACTTCGCGCCATGCCGCCAACATTTCAAGCCATGCGCCAACATTTTGAGCCATGCCGCCAACATTTCGAGCCATTCCGCTAACACCTCGAGCCATGCCGCCAACACTTCGAGCCATGCCGCCGACATTTCGAGACATGCCGCCAACATTTCGAGCCATGCCGCTAACATTTCTAGCTATGCCGCCAACACTTCGAGCCATGCCGCCAACATTTCAAGACATGCCGCCAACATTTTGAGCCATGCCGCCAACATTTCAAGCCATGCCGCCAACATTTCGAGCCATGCCGCTAACATTTCTAGCTATGCCGCCAACACTTCCAGCCATGCCGCCAACATTTCGAGCCATGCCGCCAACATTTCGAGCCATGACGCCAACACTTACAGCCATGCCGCCAACATTTCGAGCCATGCCGCCAACATTTCAAGCCATGACGCCAACACCTCTAGCCATGCCGCCAACATTTCGAGCCAGGCCGCCAACATTTCGTGCCACGCCGCCAACATTTCGAGCCATGCCGCCAACATTTCGAGCAATGCCGCCAACATTTCCAGCCATGCCGCTAACATTTCGAGCCAAGCCGCCAACATTTCGAGCCACGCCGCCAACACTTCGAGCCATGCCGCCAACATTTCGAGCCCTGCCGCCAACACTTCTAGCCATGCCGCCAACACTTCGAGCCATGTCGTCAACATTTCGAGACATGCCGCCAACATTTCGAGACATGCCGCCAACATTTCGAGCCATGCCGCCAACATTTCGAGCCATGCCGCCAACATTTTGAGCCATGCCGCCAACATTTCGCGCCATGCCGCCAACATTTCGAGCTTTGTCGCCAACATTTCGAGCCATGCCGCCAACATTTCGAGCCATGACGCCAACACCTCGAGCCATGCCGCCAACATTTCGAACCAGGCCGCCAACATTTCGTGCCACGCCGTAAACATTTCGAGCCATGCCGCCAACATTTCGAGCCATGCCGTCAACATTTCCAGCCATGCCGCCAACATTTCGAGCCATGCCGCCAACATTACGAGCCATGCCGCCAACATTTCGAGCCATGATGCCAACACTTACAACCATGCCGCCAACATTACCAGCCATGCCGCCAACATTTCGAGCCATGCCGCCAACATTTCGAGCCATGCCGCCAACATTTCGAGCCATGACGCCAACACTTACAGCCATGCCGCCAACATTTCGAGCCATGCCGCCAACATTTCGAGCCATGACGCCAACACCTCTAGCCATGCCGCCAACATTTCGAGCCAGGCCGCCAACATTTCGTGCCACGCCGCCAACATTTCGAGCCATGCCGCCAACATTTCGAGCCATGCCGCCAACATTTCCAGCCATGCCGCTAACATTTCGAGCCATGCCGCCAACATTTCGAGCCACGCCGCCAACACTTCGAGCCATGCCGCCAACATTTCGAGCCCTGCCGCCAACACTTCTAGCCATGCCGCCAACACTTCGAGCCATGCCGCCAACATTTCGAGCCATGCCGCCAACATTTCGTCCATGGCGCCAACATTTCGAGCCATGCCGCCAACACTTCTAGCCATGCCGCCAACACTTAGAGCCATGCCGCCAACATTTCCAGCCATGCCGCTAGCATTTCGAGCCATGCCGCCAACATTTCGAGCCACGCCGCCAACACTTCGAGCCATGCCGCCAACATTTCGAGCCCTGCCGCCAACACTTCTAGCCATGCCGCCAACACTTCGAGCCATGCCGTCATCATTTCGAGCCATGCCGCCAACATTTCGTCCATGCCGCCAACATTTCGAGCCATGCCGCCAACACTTCTAGCCATGCCGCCAACACTTCGAGCCATATCGCCAACATTTCGAGCCATGCCGTCATCATTTCTAGCTATGCCGCCAACACTTCGAGCCATGCCGCCAACATTTCAAGCCATGCCGCCAACATTTTGAGCCATGCCGCCAACATTACGAGCCATTCCGCTAACACCTCGAGCCATGCCGCCAACACTTCGAACCATGCCGCTAAAATTTCGAGACATGCCGCCAACATTTCGAGCCATGTCGCCAACATTTCGAGCCATGCCGCCAACATTTCGAGCCATGCCGCAAACATTTCCAGCCATGCCGCCAACATTTCGAGCCATGCCGCCAACATTTCGAGCCATGCCGCCAACATTTAGAGCTATGCCGCCAACATTCCGAGCCATGCCGCCAACATTTTGAGCCATGTCGCCAACATTTCGGGCAATGCCGCCAACATTTCGAGCCATGCCGCCATCATTTCGAGCCATGCCGCCAACATTTCGAGTCATGCCGCCAACATTTCGAGCCATGCCACCAACATTTAGAGCCATGCCGCCAACATTTCGAACCATGCCGCACACATTTCGAGCCATGCCGCCAACATTTCGAGCTATGCCGCCAACACTTCGAGCCATGCCGCCAACATTTTGAGTCATGCCGCCATTTCGAGCCATGCCGCCAACATTTCGAGCCATGCCGCCAACATTTCGAGCAATGCCGCCAACATTTCCAGCCATGCCGCCAACATTTCGAGCTATGCCGCTAACATTTCGAGTCATGCCGCCATTTCGAACCATGCCGCCAACATTTCGAGTCATGCCGCCATTTCGAACCATGCCGCCAACATTTCGAGCCTTGCCGCCAACATTTCGAGCCATGCCGCCAACATATCGAGTCATGCCGCCAACATTTCGAGCCATGCCTCCAACATTTCGAGCCATGACGCCAACACCTCTAGCCATGCCGCCAACATTTCGAGCCAGGCCGCCAACATTTCGTGCCACGCCGCCAACATTTCGAGCCATGCCGCCAACATTTCGAGCCATGCCGCCAACATTTCCAGCCATGCCGCTAACATTTCGAGCCATGCCGCCAACATTTCGAGCCACGCCGCCAACACTTCGAGCAATGCCGCCTACATTTCGAGCCCTGCCGCCAACACTTCCAGCCATGCCGCCAACACTTCGAGCCATGTCGCCAACATTTCGAGCCATGCCGTCATCATTTCGAGCCATGCCGCCAACATTTCGTACCATGCCGCCAACATTTCGAGCCATGCCGCCAACACTTCTAGCCATGCCGCCAACACTTCGAGCCATGCCGCCAACATTTCGAGCCATGCCGCTAACATTTCTAGCTATGCCGCCAACACTTCGAGCCATGCCGCCAACATTTCGAACCATGCCGCCAACATTTCGAGCCATGCCGCCAACATTTCGAGCCATGCCGCTAACATTTCGAGCCATGCCGCTAACATTTCTAGCTATGCCGCCAACACTTCGAGCCATGCCGCCAACATTTCAAGCCATGCCGCCAACATTTTGAGCCATGCCGCCAACATTTCGAGCCATTCCGCTAACACCTCGAGCCATGCCGCCAACACTTCGAGCCATGCCGCCGACATTTCGAGACATGCCGCCAACATTTCGAGCCATGCCGCTAACATTTCTAGCTATGCCGCCAACACTTCGAGCCATGCCGCCAACATTTCAAGCCATGCCGCCAACATTTTGAGCCATGCCGCCAACATTTCAAGACATGCCGCCAACATTTCGAGCCATGCCGCTAACATTTCTAGCTATGCCGCCAACACTTCGAGCCATGCCGCCAACATTTCGAGCCATGCCGCCAACATTTCGAGCCATGACGCCAACACTTACAGCCATGCCGCCAACATTTCGAGCCATGTTGCCAACATTTCGAGCCATGACGCCAACACCTCTAGCCATGCCGCCAACATTTCGAGCCAGGCCGCCAACATTTCGTGCCACGCCGCCAACATTTCGTGCCACGCCGCCAACATTTCGAGCCATGCCGCCAACATTTCGAGCCATGCCGCCAACATTTCCAGCCATGCCGCTATCATTTCGAGCCATGCCGCCAACATTTCGAGCCACGCCGCCAACACTTCGAGCCATGCCGCCAACATTTCGAGCCCTGCCGCCAACACTTCTAGCCATGCCGCCAACACTTCGAGCCATGTCGCCAACATTTCGAGCCTTGCCGTCATCATTTCGAGCCATGCCGCCAACATTTCGTACCATGCCGCCAACATTTCGAGCCATGCCGCCAACACTTCTAGCCATGCCGCCAACACTTCGAGCCATATCGCCAACATTTCGAGCCATGCCGTCATCATTTCGAGCCATGCCGCCAACATTTCGTACCATGCCGCCAACAATTCGAGCCATGCCGCCAACACTTCTAGCCATGCCGCCAACACTTCGAGCCATGCCGCCAACATTTCGAGCCATATCGCCAACATTTCGAGCCATGCCGCCAACACTTCTAGCCATGCCGCCAACACTTCTAGCCATGCCGCCAACACGTCGAGCCATATCGCCAACATTTCGAGCCATGCCGTCATCATTTCGAGCCATGCCGCCAACATTTCGTACCATGCCGCCAACATTTCGAGCCCTGCCGCCAACACTTCTAGCCATGCCGCCAACACTTCTAGCCATGCCGCCAACACTTCGTGCCATGCCGCTAACATTTCTAGCTATGCCGCCAACACTTCGAGCCATGCCGCCAACATTTCGAGCCATGCCGCCAACATTTCGAGCCATGCCGCCAACATTTCGAGCCATGCCGCCAACATTTCGAGCCATGCCGCTAACATTTCTAGCTATGCCGCCAACACTTCGAGCCATGGCGCCAACATTTCAAGCCATGCCGCCAACATTTTGAGCCATGCCGCCAACATTTCGAGCCATTCCGCTAACACCTCGAGCCATGCCGCCAACACTTCGAGCCATGCCGCCGACATTTCGAGACATGCCGCCAACATTTCGAGCCATGCCGCTAACATTTCTAGCCATGCCGCCAACATTTCGAGCCATGCCGCCAACATTTCCAGCCATGCCGACAACATTTCGAGCCATGCCGCCAACATTTCGAGCCATGCCGCCAACATTTCGAGCCATGACGCCAACACTTACAGTCATGCCGCCAACATTTCCAGCCATGCCGCCAACATTTCGAGCCATGCCGCCAACATTTCGAGCCATGCCGCCAACATTTCGAGCCATGACGCCAACACTTACAGCCATGCCGCCAACATTTCGAGCCATGCCGCCAACATTTCGAGCCATGACGCCAACACCTCTAGCCATGCCGCCAACATTTCGAGCCATGCCGCCAACATTTCGAGCCATGACGACAACACTTACAGCCATGCCGCCAACATCTCGAGCCATGCCGCCAACATTTCGAGCCATGCCGCCAACATCTCGAGCCATGCCGCCAACATTTCGAGCCATGCCGCCAACATTTCGAGCCAGGCCGCCAACATTTCGTGCCACGCCGCCAACATTTCGAGCCATGCCGCCAACATTTCGAGTCATGCCGCCAACATTTCCAGCCATGCCGCTAACATTTCGAGCCATGCCGCCAACATTTCGAGCCACGCCGCCAACACTTCGAGCCATGCCGCCAACATTTCGAGCCCTGCCGCCAACACTTCTAGCCATGCCGCCAACACTTCGAGCCATGTCGCCAACATTTCGAGCCATGCCGTCATCATTTCGAGCCATGCCGCCAACATTTCGTCCATGCCGCCAACATTTCGAGCCATGCCGCCAACACTTCTAGCCATGCCGCCAACACTTCGAGCCATATCGCCAACATTTCGAGCGATGCCGCCAACATTTCTAGCTATGCCGCCAACACTTCGAGCCATGCCGCCAACATTTCAAGCCATGCCGCCAACATTTTGAGCCATGCCGCCAACATTTCGAGCCATTCCGCTAACACCTCGAGCCATGCCGCCAACACTTCGAGCCATGCCGCCAACATTTCGAGACATGCCGCCAACATTTCGAGCCATGTCGCCAACATTTCGAGCCATGCCGCCAACATTTCGAGCCATGCCGCCAACATTTCCAGCCATGCCGCCAACATTTCGAGCCATGCCGCCAACATTTCGAGTCATGCCGCCAACATTTCGAACCATGCCACCAACATTTCGAGCCATGCCGCCAACATTTCGAACCATGCCGCCAACATTTCGAGCTATGCCGCCAACATTCCGAGCCATGCCGCCAACATTTTGAGCCATGTCGCCAACATTTCGGGCAATGCCGCCAACATTTCGAGCCATGCCGCCATCAGTTCGAGCCATGCCGCCAACATTTCGAGTCATGCCGCCAACATTTCGAGCCATGCCGCCAACATTTCGAGCCATGCCGCCAACATTTCGAGCCATGACGCCAACACCTCTAGCCATGCCGCCAACATTTCGAGCCAGGCCGCCAACATTTCGTGCCACGCCGCCAACATTTCGAGCCATGCCGCCAACATTTCGAGCCATGCCGCCAACATTTCCAGCCATGCCGCTGACATTTCGAGCCATGCCGCCAACATTTCGAGCCACGCCGCCAACACTTCTAGCCATGCCGCCAACATTTTGAGCCCTGCCGCCAACACTTCTAGCCATGCTGCCAACACTTCGAGCCATGTCGCCAACATTTCGAGCCATGCCGTCATCATTTCGAGCCATGCCGCCAACACTTCTAGCCATGCCGCCAACACTTCTAGCCATGCCGCCAACACGTCGAGCCATATCGCCAACATTTCGAGCCATGCCGTCATCATTTCGAGCCATGCCGCCAACATTTCCTACCATGCCGCCAACATTTCGAGCCCTGCCGCCAACACTTCTAGCCATGCCGCCAACACTTCGAGCCATGTCGCCATCATTTCGAGCCATGCCGTCATCATTTCGAGCCATGCCGCCAACATTTCGTACCATGCCGCCAACATTTCGAGCCATGCCGCCAACACTTCTAGCCATGCCGCCAACACTTCGAGCCATGCCGCCAACATTTCGAGCCATGCCGCTAACATTTCTAGCTATGCCGCCAACACTTCGAGCCATGCCGCCAACATTTCGAGCCATGCCGCCAACATTTCGAGCCATGCCGCCAACATTTCGAGCCATGCCGCCAACATTTCGAGCCATGCCGCCAACATTTCGAGCCATGCCGCTAACATTTCTAGCTATGCCGCCAACACTTCGCGCCATGCCGCCAACATTTCAAGCCATGCGCCAACATTTTGAGCCATGCCGCCAACATTTCGAGCCATTCCGCTAACACCTCGAGCCATGCCGCCAACACTTCGAGCCATGCCGCCGACATTTCGAGACATGCCGCCAACATTTCGAGCCATGCCGCTAACATTTCTAGCTATGCCGCCAACACTTCGAGCCATGCCGCCAACATTTCAAGACATGCCGCCAACATTTTGAGCCATGCCGCCAACATTTCAAGCCATGCCGCCAACATTTCGAGCCATGCCGCTAACATTTCTAGCTATGCCGCCAACACTTCCAGCCATGCCGCCAACATTTCGAGCCATGCCGCCAACATTTCGAGCCATGACGCCAACACTTACAGCCATGCCGCCAACATTTCGAGCCATGCCGCCAACATTTCAAGCCATGACGCCAACACCTCTAGCCATGCCGCCAACATTTCGAGCCAGGCCGCCAACATTTCGTGCCACGCCGCCAACATTTCGAGCCATGCCGCCAACATTTCGAGCAATGCCGCCAACATTTCCAGCCATGCCGCTAACATTTCGAGCCAAGCCGCCAACATTTCGAGCCACGCCGCCAACACTTCGAGCCATGCCGCCAACATTTCGAGCCCTGCCGCCAACACTTCTAGCCATGCCGCCAACACTTCGAGCCATGTCGTCAACATTTCGAGACATGCCGCCAACATTTCGAGACATGCCGCCAACATTTCGAGCCATGCCGCCAACATTTCGAGCCATGCCGCCAACATTTTGAGCCATGCCGCCAACATTTCGCGCCATGCCGCCAACATTTCGAGCTTTGTCGCCAACATTTCGAGCCATGCCGCCAACATTTCGAGCCATGACGCCAACACCTCGAGCCATGCCGCCAACATTTCGAACCAGGCCGCCAACATTTCGTGCCACGCCGTAAACATTTCGAGCCATGCCGCCAACATTTCGAGCCATGCCGTCAACATTTCCAGCCATGCCGCCAACATTTCGAGCCATGCCGCCAACATTACGAGCCATGCCGCCAACATTTCGAGCCATGATGCCAACACTTACAACCATGCCGCCAACATTACCAGCCATGCCGCCAACATTTCGAGCCATGCCGCCAACATTTCGAGCCATGCCGCCAACATTTCGAGCCATGACGCCAACACTTACAGCCATGCCGCCAACATTTCGAGCCATGCCGCCAACATTTCGAGCCATGACGCCAACACCTCTAGCCATGCCGCCAACATTTCGAGCCAGGCCGCCAACATTTCGTGCCACGCCGCCAACATTTCGAGCCATGCCGCCAACATTTCGAGCCATGCCGCCAACATTTCCAGCCATGCCGCTAACATTTCGAGCCATGCCGCCAACATTTCGAGCCACGCCGCCAACACTTCGAGCCATGCCGCCAACATTTCGAGCCCTGCCGCCAACACTTCTAGCCATGCCGCCAACACTTCGAGCCATGCCGCCAACATTTCGAGCCATGCCGCCAACATTTCGTCCATGGCGCCAACATTTCGAGCCATGCCGCCAACACTTCTAGCCATGCCGCCAACACTTAGAGCCATGCCGCCAACATTTCCAGCCATGCCGCTAGCATTTCGAGCCATGCCGCCAACATTTCGAGCCACGCCGCCAACACTTCGAGCCATGCCGCCAACATTTCGAGCCCTGCCGCCAACACTTCTAGCCATGCCGCCAACACTTCGAGCCATGCCGTCATCATTTCGAGCCATGCCGCCAACATTTCGTCCATGCCGCCAACATTTCGAGCCATGCCGCCAACACTTCTAGCCATGCCGCCAACACTTCGAGCCATATCGCCAACATTTCGAGCCATGCCGTCATCATTTCTAGCTATGCCGCCAACACTTCGAGCCATGCCGCCAACATTTCAAGCCATGCCGCCAACATTTTGAGCCATGCCGCCAACATTACGAGCCATTCCGCTAACACCTCGAGCCATGCCGCCAACACTTCGAACCATGCCGCTAAAATTTCGAGACATGCCGCCAACATTTCGAGCCATGTCGCCAACATTTCGAGCCATGCCGCCAACATTTCGAGCCATGCCGCAAACATTTCCAGCCATGCCGCCAACATTTCGAGCCATGCCGCCAACATTTCGAGCCATGCCGCCAACATTTAGAGCTATGCCGCCAACATTCCGAGCCATGCCGCCAACATTTTGAGCCATGTCGCCAACATTTCGGGCAATGCCGCCAACATTTCGAGCCATGCCGCCATCATTTCGAGCCATGCCGCCAACATTTCGAGTCATGCCGCCAACATTTCGAGCCATGCCACCAACATTTAGAGCCATGCCGCCAACATTTCGAACCATGCCGCACACATTTCGAGCCATGCCGCCAACATTTCGAGCTATGCCGCCAACACTTCGAGCCATGCCGCCAACATTTTGAGTCATGCCGCCATTTCGAGCCATGCCGCCAACATTTCGAGCCATGCCGCCAACATTTCGAGCAATGCCGCCAACATTTCCAGCCATGCCGCCAACATTTCGAGCTATGCCGCTAACATTTCGAGTCATGCCGCCATTTCGAACCATGCCGCCAACATTTCGAGTCATGCCGCCATTTCGAACCATGCCGCCAACATTTCGAGCCTTGCCGCCAACATTTCGAGCCATGCCGCCAACATATCGAGTCATGCCGCCAACATTTCGAGCCATGCCTCCAACATTTCGAGCCATGACGCCAACACCTCTAGCCATGCCGCCAACATTTCGAGCCAGGCCGCCAACATTTCGTGCCACGCCGCCAACATTTCGAGCCATGCCGCCAACATTTCGAGCCATGCCGCCAACATTTCCAGCCATGCCGCTAACATTTCGAGCCATGCCGCCAACATTTCGAGCCACGCCGCCAACACTTCGAGCAATGCCGCCTACATTTCGAGCCCTGCCGCCAACACTTCCAGCCATGCCGCCAACACTTCGAGCCATGTCGCCAACATTTCGAGCCATGCCGTCATCATTTCGAGCCATGCCGCCAACATTTCGTACCATGCCGCCAACATTTCGAGCCATGCCGCCAACACTTCTAGCCATGCCGCCAACACTTCGAGCCATGCCGCCAACATTTCGAGCCATGCCGCTAACATTTCTAGCTATGCCGCCAACACTTCGAGCCATGCCGCCAACATTTCGAACCATGCCGCCAACATTTCGAGCCATGCCGCCAACATTTCGAGCCATGCCGCTAACATTTCGAGCCATGCCGCTAACATTTCTAGCTATGCCGCCAACACTTCGAGCCATGCCGCCAACATTTCAAGCCATGCCGCCAACATTTTGAGCCATGCCGCCAACATTTCGAGCCATTCCGCTAACACCTCGAGCCATGCCGCCAACACTTCGAGCCATGCCGCCGACATTTCGAGACATGCCGCCAACATTTCGAGCCATGCCGCTAACATTTCTAGCTATGCCGCCAACACTTCGAGCCATGCCGCCAACATTTCAAGCCATGCCGCCAACATTTTGAGCCATGCCGCCAACATTTCAAGACATGCCGCCAACATTTCGAGCCATGCCGCTAACATTTCTAGCTATGCCGCCAACACTTCGAGCCATGCCGCCAACATTTCGAGCCATGCCGCCAACATTTCGAGCCATGACGCCAACACTTACAGCCATGCCGCCAACATTTCGAGCCATGTTGCCAACATTTCGAGCCATGACGCCAACACCTCTAGCCATGCCGCCAACATTTCGAGCCAGGCCGCCAACATTTCGTGCCACGCCGCCAACATTTCGTGCCACGCCGCCAACATTTCGAGCCATGCCGCCAACATTTCGAGCCATGCCGCCAACATTTCCAGCCATGCCGCTATCATTTCGAGCCATGCCGCCAACATTTCGAGCCACGCCGCCAACACTTCGAGCCATGCCGCCAACATTTCGAGCCCTGCCGCCAACACTTCTAGCCATGCCGCCAACACTTCGAGCCATGTCGCCAACATTTCGAGCCTTGCCGTCATCATTTCGAGCCATGCCGCCAACATTTCGTACCATGCCGCCAACATTTCGAGCCATGCCGCCAACACTTCTAGCCATGCCGCCAACACTTCGAGCCATATCGCCAACATTTCGAGCCATGCCGTCATCATTTCGAGCCATGCCGCCAACATTTCGTACCATGCCGCCAACAATTCGAGCCATGCCGCCAACACTTCTAGCCATGCCGCCAACACTTCGAGCCATGCCGCCAACATTTCGAGCCATATCGCCAACATTTCGAGCCATGCCGCCAACACTTCTAGCCATGCCGCCAACACTTCTAGCCATGCCGCCAACACGTCGAGCCATATCGCCAACATTTCGAGCCATGCCGTCATCATTTCGAGCCATGCCGCCAACATTTCGTACCATGCCGCCAACATTTCGAGCCCTGCCGCCAACACTTCTAGCCATGCCGCCAACACTTCTAGCCATGCCGCCAACACTTCGTGCCATGCCGCTAACATTTCTAGCTATGCCGCCAACACTTCGAGCCATGCCGCCAACATTTCGAGCCATGCCGCCAACATTTCGAGCCATGCCGCCAACATTTCGAGCCATGCCGCCAACATTTCGAGCCATGCCGCTAACATTTCTAGCTATGCCGCCAACACTTCGAGCCATGGCGCCAACATTTCAAGCCATGCCGCCAACATTTTGAGCCATGCCGCCAACATTTCGAGCCATTCCGCTAACACCTCGAGCCATGCCGCCAACACTTCGAGCCATGCCGCCGACATTTCGAGACATGCCGCCAACATTTCGAGCCATGCCGCTAACATTTCTAGCCATGCCGCCAACATTTCGAGCCATGCCGCCAACATTTCCAGCCATGCCGACAACATTTCGAGCCATGCCGCCAACATTTCGAGCCATGCCGCCAACATTTCGAGCCATGACGCCAACACTTACAGTCATGCCGCCAACATTTCCAGCCATGCCGCCAACATTTCGAGCCATGCCGCCAACATTTCGAGCCATGCCGCCAACATTTCGAGCCATGACGCCAACACTTACAGCCATGCCGCCAACATTTCGAGCCATGCCGCCAACATTTCGAGCCATGACGCCAACACCTCTAGCCATGCCGCCAACATTTCGAGCCATGCCGCCAACATTTCGAGCCATGCCGCCAACATTTCCAGCCATGCCGCTAACATTTCGAGCCATGCCGCCAACATTTCGAGCCACGCCGCCAACACTTCGAGCCATGCCGCCAACATTTCGAGCCCTGCCGCCAATACTTCTAGCCATGCCGCCAACACTTCGAGCCATGTCGCCAACATTTCGAGCCATGCCGTCATCATTTCGAGCCATGCCGCCAACATTTCGTCCATGCCGCCAACATTTCGAGCCATGCCGCCAACACTTCTAGCCATGCCGCCAACACTTCGAGCCATATCGCCAACATTTCGAGCCATGCCGTCATCATTTCTAGCTATGCCGCCAACACTTCGAGCCATGCCGCCAACATTTCAAGCCATGCCGCCAACATTTTGAGCCATGCCGCCAACATTTCGAGCCATTCCGCTAACACCTCGAGCCATGCCGCCAACATTTCGAGCCATGCCGCCAACATTTCGAGATATGCCGCCAACATTTCGAGCCATGTCGCCAACATTTCGAGCCATGCCGCCAACATTTCGAGCCATGCCGCCAACATTTCCAGCCATGCCGTCAACATTTCGAGCCATGCCGCCAACATTTCGAGCCATGCCGCCAACATTTCGAGCTATGCCGCCAACATTCCGAGCCATGCCGCCAACATTTTGAGCCATGTCGCCAACATTTCGGGCAATGCCGCCAACATTTCGAGTCATGCCGCCATCATTTCGAGCCATGCCGCCAACATTTCGAGTCATGCCGCCAACATTTCGAGCCATGCCACCAACATTTCGAGCCATGCCGCCAACATTTCGAACCATGCCGCCAACATTTCGAGCCATGCCGCCAACATTTCGAGCTATGCCGCCAACACTTCGAGCCATGCCGCCAACATTTTGAGTCATGCCGCCATTTCGAGCCATGCCGCCAACATTTCGAGCCATGCCGCCAACATTTCGAGCAATGCCGCCAACATTTCCAGCCATGCCGCCAACATTTCGAGCTATGCCGCCAACACTTCGAGCCATGCCGCCAACATTTCGAGTCATGCCGCCATTTCGAACCATGCCGCCAACATTTCGAGCCTTGCCGCCAACATTTCGAGCCATGCCGCCAACATATCGAGCCATGCCGCCAACATTTCGAGCCATGACGCCAACACCTCTAGCCATGCCGCCAACATTTCGAGCCAGGCCGCCAACATTTCGTGCCACGCCGCCAACATTTCGAGCCATGCCGCCAACATTTCGAGCCATGCCGCCAACATTTCCAGCCATGCCGCTAACATTTCGAGCCATGCCGCCAACATTTCGAGCCACGCCGCCAACACTTCGAGCCATGCCGCCAACATTTCGAGCCTTGCCGCCAACACTTCTAGCCATGCCGCCAACACTTCGAGCCATGTCGCCAACATTTCGAGCCATGCCGTCATCATTTCGAGCCATGCCGCCAACATTTCGTACCATGCCGCCAACATTTCGAGCCATGCCGCCAACACTTCTAGCCATGCCGCCAACACTTCGAGCCATGCCGCCAACATTTCGATCCATGCCGCTAACATTTCTAGCTATGCCGCCAACACTTCGAGCCATGCCGCCAACATTTCGAGCCATGCCGCCAACATTTCGAGCCATGCCGCCAACATTTCGAGCCATGCCGCTAACATTTCTAGCTATGCCGCCAACACTTCGAGCCATGCCGCCAACATTTCAAGCCATGCCGCCAACATTTTGAGCCATGCCGCCAACATTTCGAGCTATTCCGCTAACACCTCGAGCCATGCCGCCAACACTTCGAGCTATGCCGCCGACATTTCGAGACATGCCGCCAACATTTCGAGCCATGCCGCTAACATTTCTAGCTATGCCGCCAACACTTCGAGCCATGCCGCCAACATTTCAAGCCATGCCGCCAACATTTTGAGCCATGCCGCCAACATTTCAAGCCATGCCGCCAACATTTCGAGCCATGCCGCTATTTCTAGCTATGCCGCCAACACTTCGAGCCATGCCGCCAACATTTCGAGCCATGCCGCCAACATTTCGAGCCATGACGCCAACACTTACAGCCATGCCGCCAAAATTTCGAGCCATGCCGCCAACATTTCGAGCCATGACGCCTACACCTCTAGCCATGCCGCCAACATTTCGAGCCAGGCCGCCAACATTTCCAGCCATGCCGCTAACATTTCGAGCGATGCCGCCAACATTTCGAGCCACGCCGCCAACACTTCGAGCCATGCCGCCAACATTTCGAGCCAGGCCGCCAACATTTCGAGCCATGCCGCCAACATTTCGAGCCATGCCGCCAACACTTCTAGCCATGCCGCCAACACTTCTAGCCATGCCGCCAACACGTCAAGCCATATCGCCAACATTTCGAGCCATGCCGTCATCATTTCGAGCCATGCCGCCAACATTTCGAGCCATTCCGCTAACACCTCGAGCCATGCCGCCAACACTTCGAGCCATGCCGCCGACATTTCGAGACATGCCGCCAACATTTCGAGCCATGCCGCTAACATTTCTAGCTATGCCGCCAACACTTCGAGCCATGCCGCCAACATTTCAAGCCATGCCGCCAACATTTTGAGCCATGCCGCCAACATTTCAAGCCATGCCGCCAACATTTCGAGCCATGCCGCTAACATTTCTAGCTATGCCGCCAACACTTCGAGCCATGCCGCCAACATTTCAAGCCATGCCGCCAACATTTTGAGCCACGCCGCCAACATTTCGAGCCATGCCGCCAACATTTCGAGCCATGCCGCCAACATTTCCAGCCATGCCGCTAACATTTCGAGCCATGCCGCCAACATTTCGAGCCACGCCGCCAACACTTCGAGCCATGCCGCCAACATTTCGAGCCCTGCCGCCAACACTTCTAGCCATGCCGCCTACACTTCGAGCCATGCCGCCAACATTTCGAGCCATGCCGCCAACATTTCGTCCATGGCGCCAACATTTCGAGCCATGCCGCCAACACTTCTAGCCATGCCGCCAACACTTAGAGCCATGCCGCCAACATTTCCAGCCATAACGCTAGCATTTCGAGCCATGCCGCCAACATTTCGAGCCACGCCGCCAACACTTCGAGCCATGCCGCCAACATTTCGAGCCCTGCCGCCAACACTTCTAGCCATGCCGCCAACACTTCGAGCCATGCCGTCATCATTTCGAGCCATGCCGCCAACATTTCGTCCATGCCGCCAACATTTCGAGCCATGCCGCCAACACTTCTAGCCATGCCGCCAACACTTCGAGCCATATCGCCAACATTTCGAGCCATGCCGTCATCATTTCTAGCTATGCCGCCAACACTTCGAGCCATGCCGCCAACATTTCAAGCCATGCCGCCAACATTTTGAGCCATGCCGCCAACATTACGAGCCATTCCGCTAACACCTCGAGCCATGCCGCCAACACTTCGAACCATGCCGCTAAAATTTCGAGACATGCCGCCAACATTTCGAGCCATGTCGCCAACATTTCGAGCCATGCCGCCAACATTTCGAGCCATGCCGCAAACATTTCCAGCCATGCCGCCAACATTTCGAGCCATGCCGCCAACATTTCGAGCCATGCCGCCAACATTTAGAGCTATGCCGCCAACATTCCGAGCCATGCCGCCAACATTTTGAGCCATGTCGCCAACATTTCGGGCAATGCCGCCAACATTTCGAGCCATGCCGCCATCATTTCGAGCCATGCCGCCAACATTTCGAGTCATGCCGCCAACATTTCGAGCCATGCCGCCAACATTTCGAGCCATGACGCCAACACCTCTAGCCATGCCGCCAACATTTCGAGCCATGCCGCCAACATTTTGAGCCATGTCGCCAACATTTCGGGCAATGCCGCCAACATTTCGAGCCATGCCGCCATCATTTCGAGCCATGACGCCAACACTTACAGCCATGCCGCCAACATTTCGAGCCATGCCGCCAACATTTCGAGCCATGACGCCAACACCTCTAGCCATGCCGCCAACATTTCGAGCCATGCCGCCAACATTTCGAGCCATGCCGCCAACATTTCCAGCCATGCCGCTAACATTTCGAGCCATGCCGCCAACATTTCGAGCCACGCCGCCAACACTTCGAGCCATGCCGCCAACATTTCGAGCCCTGCCGCCAATACTTCTAGCCATGCCGCCAACACTTCGAGCCATGTCGCCAACATTTCGAGCCATGCCGTCATCATTTCGAGCCATGCCGAGAACATTTCGTCCATGCCGCCAACATTTCGAGCCATGCCGCCAACACTTCTAGCCATGCCGCCAACACTTCGAGCCATATCGCCAACATTTCGAGCCATGCCGTCATCATTTCTAGCTATGCCGCCAACACTTCGAGCCATGCCGCCAACATTTCAAGCCATGCCGCCAACATTTTGAGCCATGCCGCCAACATTTCGAGCCATTCCGCTAACACCTCGAGCCATGCCGCCAACATTTCGAGCCATGCCGCCAACATTTCGAGATATGCCGCCAACATTTCGAGCCATGTCGCCAACATTTCGAGCCATGCCGCCAACATTTCGAGCCATGCCGCCAACATTTCCAGCCATGCCGTCAACATTTCGAGCCATGCCGCCAACATTTCGAGCCATGCCGCCCACATTTCGAGCTATGCCGCCAACATTCCGAGCCATGCCGCCAACATTTTGAGCCATGTCGCCAACATTTCGGGCAATGCCGCCAACATTTCGAGTCATGCCGCCATCATTTCGAGCCATGCCGCCAACATTTCGAGTCATGCCGCCAACATTTCGAGCCATGCCACCAACATTTCGAGCCATGCCGCCAACATTTCGAACCATGCCGCCAACATTTCGAGCCATGCCGCCAACATTTCGAGCTATGCCGCCAACACTTCGAGCCATGCCGCCAACATTTTGAGTCATGCCGCCATTTCGAGCCATGCCGCCAACATTTCGAGCCATGCCGCCAACATTTCGAGCAATGCCGCCAACATTTCCAGCCATGCCGCCAACATTTCGAGCTATGCCGCCAACACTTCGAGCCATGCCGCCAACATTTCGAGTCATGCCGCCATTTCGAACCATGCCGCCAACATTTCGAGCCTTGCCGCCAACATTTCGAGCCATGCCGCCAACATATCGAGCCATGCCGCCAACATTTCGAGCCATGACGCCAACACCTCTAGCCATGCCGCCAACATTTCGAGCCAGGCCGCCAACATTTCGTGCCACGCCGCCAACATTTCGAGCCATGCCGCCAACATTTCGAGCCATGCCGCCAACATTTCCAGCCATGCCGCTAACATTTCGAGCCATGCCGCCAACATTTCGAGCCACGCCGCCAACACTTCGAGCCATGCCGCCAACATTTCGAGCCTTGCCGCCAACACTTCTAGCCATGCCGCCAACACTTCGAGCCATGTCGCCAACATTTCGAGCCATGCCGTCATCATTTCGAGCCATGCCGCCAACATTTCGTACCATGCCGCCAACATTTCGAGCCATGCCGCCAACACTTCTAGCCATGCCGCCAACACTTCGAGCCATGCCGCCAACATTTCGATCCATGCCGCTAACATTTCTAGCTATGCCGCCAACACTTCGAGCCATGCCGCCAACATTTCGAGCCATGCCGCCAACATTTCGAGCCATGCCGCCAACATTTCGAGCCATGCCGCTAACATTTCTAGCTATGCCGCCAACACTTCGAGCCATGCCGCCAACATTTCAAGCCATGCCGCCAACATTTTGAGCCATGCCGCCAACATTTCGAGCTATTCCGCTAACACCTCGAGCCATGCCGCCAACACTTCGAGCCATGACGCCGACATTTCGAGACATGCCGCCAACATTTCGAGCCATGCCGCTAACATTTCTAGCTATGCCGCCAACACTTCGAGCCATGCCGCCAACATTTCAAGCCATGCCGCCACATTTTGAGCCATGCCGCCAACATTTCAAGCCATGCCGCCAACATTTAGAGCCATGCCGCTATTTCTAGCTATGCCGCCAACACTTCGAGCCATGCCGCCAACATTTCGAGCCATGCGCCAACATTTCGAGCCATGACGCCAACACTTACAGCCATGCCGCCAAAATTTCGAGCCATGCCGCCAACATTTCGAGCCATGACGCCTACACCTCTAGCCATGCCGCCAACATTTCGAGCCAGGCCGCCAACATTTCCAGCCATGCCGCTAACATTTCGAGCGATGCCGCCAACATTTCGAGCCACGCCGCCAACACTTCGAGCCATGCCGCCAACATTTCGAGCCAGGCCGCCAACATTTCGAGCCATGCCGCCAACATTTCGAGCCATGCCGCCAACACTTCTAGCCATGCCGCCAACACTTCTAGCCATGCCGCCAACACGTCGAGCCATATCGCCAACATTTCGAGCCATGCCGTCATCATTTCGAGCCATGCCGCCAACATTTCGAGCCATTCCGCTAACACCTCGAGCCATGCCGCCAACACTTCGAGCCATGCCGCCGACATTTCGAGACATGCGCCAACATTTCGAGCCATGCCGCTAACATTTTTTCTAGCTATGCCGCCAACACTTCGAGCCATGCCGCCAACATTTCAAGCCATGCCGCCAACATTTTGAGCCATGCCGCCAACATTTCAAGCCATGCCGCCAACATTTCGAGCCATGCCGCTAACATTTCTAGCTATGCCGCCAACACTTCGAGCCATGCCGCCAACATTTCAAGCCATGCCGCCAACATTTTGAGCCACGCCGCCAACATTTCGAGCCATGCCGCCAACATTTCGAGCCATGCCGCCAACATTTCCAGCCATGCCGCTAACATTTCGAGCCATGCCGCCAACATTTCGAGCCACGCCGCCAACACTTCGAGCCATGCCGCCAACATTTCGAGCCCTGCCGCCAACACTTCTAGCCATGCCGCCAACACTTCGAGCCATGCCGCCAACATTTCGAGCCATGCCGCCAACATTTCGTCCATGGCGCCAACATTTCGAGCCATGCCGCCAACACTTCTAGCCATGCCGCCAACACTTAGAGCCATGCCGCCAACATTTCCAGCCATGCCGCTAGCATTTCGAGCCATGCCGCCAACATTTCGAGCCACGCCGCCAACACTTCGAGCCATGCCGCCAACATTTCGAGCCCTGCCGCCAACACTTCTAGCCATGCCGCCAACACTTCGAGCCATGCCGTCATCATTTCGAGCCATGCCGCCAACATTTCGTCCATGCCGCCAACATTTCGAGCCATGCCGCCAACACTTCTAGCCATGCCGCCAACACTTCGAGCCATATCGCCAACATTTCGAGCCATGCCGTCATCATTTCTAGCTATGCCGCCAACACTTCGAGCCATGCCGCCAACATTTCAAGCCATGCCGACAACATTTTGAGCCATGCCGCCAACATTACGAGCCATTCCGCTAACACCTCGAGCCATGCCGCCAACACTTCGAACCATGCCGCTAAAATTTCGAGACATGCCGCCAACATTTCGAGCCATGTCGCCAACATTTCGAGCCATGCCGCCAACATTTCGAGCCATGCCGCAAACATTTCCAGCCATGCCGCCAACATTTCGAGCCATGCCGCCAACATTTCGAGCCATGCCGCCAACATTTAGAGCTATGCCGCCAACATTCCGAGCCATGCCGCCAACATTTTGAGCCATGTCGCCAACATTTCGGGCAATGCCGCCAACATTTCGAGCCATGCCGCCATCATTTCGAGCCATGCCGCCAACATTTCGAGTCATGCCGCCAACATTTCGAGCCATGCCACCAACATTTAGAGCCATGCCGCCAACATTTCGAACCATGCCGCACACATTTCGAGCCATGCCGCCAACATTTCGAGCTATGCCGCCAACACTTCGAGCCATGCCGCCAACATTTTGAGTCATGCCGCCATTTCGAGCCATGCCGCCAACATTTCGAGCCATGCCGCCAACATTTCGAGCAATGCCGCCAACATTTCCAGCCATGCCGCCAACATTTCGAGCTATGCCGCTAACATTTCGAGTCATGCCGCCATTTCGAACCATGCCGCCAACATTTCGAGTTATGCCGCCATTTCGAACCATGCCGCCAACATTTCGAGCCTTGCCGCCAACATTTCGAGCCATGCCGCCAACATATCGAGTCATGCCGCCAACATTTCGAGCCATGCCTCCAACATTTCGAGCCATGACGCCAACACCTCTAGCCATGCCGCCAACATTTCGAGCCAGGCCGCCAACATTTCGTGCCACGCCGCCAACATTTCGAGCCATGCCGCCAACATTTCGAGCCATGCCGCCAACATTTCCAGCCATGCCGCTAACATTTCGAGCCATGCCGCCAACATTTCGAGCCACGCCGCCAACACTTCGAGCAATGCCGCCAACATTTCGAGCCCTGCCGCCAACACTTCCAGCCATGCCGCCAACACTTCGAGCCATGTCGCCAACATTTCGAGCCATGCCGTCATCATTTCGAGCCATGCCGCCAACATTTCGTACCATGCCGCCAACATTTCGAGCCATGCCGCCAACACTTCTAGCCATGCCGCCAACACTTCGAGCCATGCCGCCAACATTTCGAGCCATGCCGCTAACATTTCTAGCTATGCCGCCAACACTTCGAGCCATGCCGCCAACATTTCGAACCATGCCGCCAACATTTCGAGCCATGCCGCCAACATTTCGAGCCATGCCGCTAACATTTCGAGCCATGCCGCTAACATTTCTAGCTATGCCGCCAACACTTCGAGCCATGCCGCCAACATTTCAAGCCATGCCGCCAACATTTTGAGCCATGCCGCCAACATTTCGAGCCATTCCGCTAACACCTCGAGCCATGCCGCCAACACTTCGAGCCATGCCGCCGACATTTCGAGACATGCCGCCAACATTTCGAGCCATGCCGCTAACATTTCTAGCTATGCCGCCAACACTTCGAGCCATGCCGCCAACATTTCAAGCCATGCCGCCAACATTTTGAGCCATGCCGCCAACATTTCAAGACATGCCGCCAACATTTCGAGCCATGCCGCTAACATTTCTAGCTATGCCGCCAACACTTCGAGCCATGCCGCCAACATTTCGAGCCATGCCGCCAACATTTCGAGCCATGACGCCAACACTTACAGCCATGCCGCCAACATTTCGAGCCATGTTGCCAACATTTCGAGCCATGACGCCAACATCTCTAGCCATGCCGCCAACATTTCGAGCCAGGCCGCCAACATTTCGTGCCACGCCGCCAACATTTCGTGCCACGCCGCCAACATTTCGAGCCATGCCGCCAACATTTCGAGCCATGCCGCCAACATTTCCAGCCATGCCGCTATCATTTCGAGCCATGCCGCCAACATTTCGAGCCACGCCGCCAACACTTCGAGCCATGCCGCCAACATTTCGAGCCCTGCCGCCAACACTTCTAGCCATGCCGCCAACACTTCGAGCCATGTCGCCAACATTTCGAGCCTTGCCGTCATCATTTCGAGCCATGCCGCCAACATTTCGTACCATGCCGCCAACATTTCGAGCCATGCCGCCAACACTTCTAGCCATGCCGCCAACACTTCGAGCCATATCGCCAACATTTCGAGCCATGCCGTCATCATTTCGAGCCATGCCGCCAACATTTCGTACCATGCCGCCAACAATTCGAGCCATGCCGCCAACACTTCTAGCCATGCCGCCAACACTTCGAGCCATGCCGCCAACATTTCGAGCCATATCGCCAACATTTCGAGCCATGCCGCCAACACTTCTAGCCATGCCGCCAACACTTCTAGCCATGCCGCCAACACGTCGAGCCATATCGCCAACATTTCGAGCCATGCCGTCATCATTTCGAGCCATGCCGCCAACATTTCGTACCATGCCGCCAACATTTCGAGCCCTGCCGCCAACACTTCTAGCCATGCCGCCAACACTTCTAGCCATGCCGCCAACACTTCGTGCCATGCCGCTAACATTTCTAGCTATGCCGCCAACACTTCGAGCCATGCCGCCAACATTTCGAGCCATGCCGCCAACATTTCGAGCCATGCCGCCAACATTTCGAGCCATGCCGCCAACATTTCGAGCCATGCCGCTAACATTTCTAGCTATGCCGCCAACACTTCGAGCCATGGCGCCAACATTTCAAGCCATGCCGCCAACATTTTGAGCCATGCCGCCAACATTTCGAGCCATTCCGCTAACACCTCGAGCCATGCCGCCAACACTTCGAGCCATGCCGCCGACATTTCGAGACATGCCGCCAACATTTCGAGCCATGCCGCTAACATTTCTAGCCATGCCGCCAACATTTCGAGCCATGCCGCCAACATTTCCAGCCATGCCGCCAACATTTCGAGCCATGCCGCCAACATTTCGAGCCATGCCGCCAACATTTCGAGCCATGACGCCAACACTTACAGTCATGCCGCCAACATTTCCAGCCATGCCGCCAACATTTCGAGCCATGCCGCCAACATTTCGAGCCATGCCGCCAACATTTCGAGCCATGACGCCAACACTTACAGCCATGCCGCCAACATTTCGAGCCATGCCGCCAACATTTCGAGCCATGACGCCAACACCTCTAGCCATGCCGCCAACATTTCGAGCCATGCCGCCAACATTTCGAGCCATGCCGCCAACATTTCCAGCCATGCCGCTAACATTTCGAGCCATGCCGCCAACATTTCGAGCCACGCCGCCAACACTTCGAGCCATGCCGCCAACATTTCGAGCCCTGCCGCCAATACTTCTAACCATGCCGCCAACACTTCGAGCCATGTCGCCAACATTTCGAGCCATGCCGTCATCATTTCGAGCCATGCCGCCAACATTTCGTCCATGCCGCCAACATTTCGAGCCATGCCGCCAACACTTCTAGCCATGCCGCCAACACTTCGAGCCATATCGCCAACATTTCGAGCCATGCCGTCATCATTTCTAGCTATGCCGCCAACACTTCGAGCCATGCCGCCAACATTTCAAGCCATGCCGCCAACATTTTGAGCCATGCCGCCAACATTTCGAGCCATTCCGCTAACACCTCGAGCCATGCCGCCAACATTTCGAGCCATGCCGCCAACATTTCGAGATATGCCGCCAACATTTCGAGCCATGTCGCCAACATTTCGAGCCATGCCGCCAACATTTCGAGCCATGCCGCCAACATTTCCAGCCATGCCGTCAACATTTCGAGCCATGCCGCCAACATTTCGAGCCATGCCGCCAACATTTCGAGCTATGCCGCCAACATTCCGAGCCATGCCGCCAACATTTTGAGCCATGTCGCCAACATTTCGGGCAATGCCGCCAACATTTCGAGTCATGCCGCCATCATTTCGAGCCATGCCGCCAACATTTCGAGTCATGCCGCCAACATTTCGAGCCATGCCACCAACATTTCGAGCCATGCCGCCAACATTTCGAACCATGCCGCCAACATTTCGAGCCATGCCGCCAACATTTTGAGCTATGCCGCCAACACTTCGAGCCATGCCGCCAACATTTTGAGTCATGCCGCCATTTCGAGCCATGCCGCCAACATTTCGAGCCATGCCGCCAACATTTCGAGCAATGCCGCCAACATTTCCAGCCATGCCGCCAACATTTCGAGCTATGCCGCCAACACTTCGAGCCATGCCGCCAACATTTCGAGTCATGCCGCCATTTCGAACCATGCCGCCAACATTTCGAGCCTTGCCGCCAACATTTCGAGCCATGCCGCCAACATATCGAGCCATGCCGCCAACATTTCGAGCCATGACGCCAACACCTCTAGCCATGCCGCCAACATTTCGAGCCAGGCCGCCAACATTTCGTGCCACGCCGCCAACATTTCGAGCCATGCCGCCAACATTTCGAGCCATGCCGCCAACATTTCCAGCCATGCCGCTAACATTTCGAGCCATGCCGCTAACATTTCGAGCCACGCCGCCAACACTTCGAGCCATGCCGCCAACATTTCGAGCCTTGCCGCCAACACTTCTAGCCATGCCGCCAACACTTCGAGCCATGTCGCCAACATTTCGAGCCATGCCGTCATCATTTCGAGCCATGCCGCCAACATTTCGTACCATGCCGCCAACATTTCGAGCCATGCCGCCAACACTTCTAGCCATGCCGCCAACACTTCGAGCCATGCCGCCAACATTTCGATCCATGCCGCTAACATTTCTAGCTATGCCGCCAACACTTCGAGCCATGCCGCCAACATTTCGAGCCATGCCGCCAACATTTCGAGCCATGCCGCCAACATTTCGAGCCATGCCGCTAACATTTCTAGCTATGCCGCCAACACTTCGAGCCATGCCGCCAACATTTCAAGCCATGCCGCCAACATTTTGAGCCATGCCGCCAACATTTCGAGCTATTCCGCTAACACCTCGAGCCATGCCGCCAACACTTCGAGCCATGCCGCCGACATTTCGAGACATGCCGCCAACATTTCGAGCCATGCCGCTAACATTTCTAGCTATGCCGCCAACACTTCGAGCCATGCCGCCAACATTTCAAGCCATGCCGCCAACATTTTGAGCCATGCCGCCAACATTTCAAGCCATGCCGCCAACATTTCGAGCCATGCCGCTATTTCTAGCTATGCCGCCAACACTTCGAGCCATGCCGCCAACATTTCGAGCCATGCCGCCAACATTTCGAGCCATGACGCCAACACTTACAGCCATGCCGCCAAAATTTCGAGCCATGCCGCCAACATTTCGAGCCATGACGCCTACACCTCTAGCCATGCCGCCAACATTTCGAGCCAGGCCGCCAACATTTCCAGCCATGCCGCTAACATTTCGAGCGATGCCGCCAACATTTCGAGCCACGCCGCCAACACTTCGAGCCATGCCGCCAACATTTCGAGCCAGGCCGCCAACATTTCGAGCCATGCCGCCAACATTTCGAGCCATGCCGCCAACACTTCTAGCCATGCCGCCAACACTTCTAGCCATGCCGCCAACACGTCGAGCCATATCGCCAACATTTCGAGCCATGCCGTCATCATTTCGAGCCATGCCGCCAACATTTCGAGCCATTCCGCTAACACCTCGAGCCATGCCGCCAACACTTCGAGCCATGCCGCCGACATTTCGAGACATGCCGCCAACATTTCGAGCCATGCCGCTAACATTTCTAGCTATGCCGCCAACACTTCGAGCCATGCCGCCAACATTTCAAGCCATGCCGCCAACATTTTGAGCCATGCCGCCAACATTTCAAGCCATGCCGCCAACATTTCGAGCCATGCCGCTAACATTTCTATCTATGCCGCCAACACTTCGAGCCATGCCGCCAACATTTCGAGCCATGCCGCCAACATTTCGAGCCATGACGCCAACACTTACAGCCATGCCGCCAACATTTCGAGCCATGCCGCCAACATCTCGAGCCATGACGCCAACACCTCTAGCCATGCCGCCAACATTTCGAGCCAGGCCGCCAACATTTCGAGCCATGCCGCCAACATTTCGAGCCATGCCGCCAACACTTCTAGCCATGCCGCCAACACTTCTAGCCATGCCGCCAACACTTCGAGCCATGCCGCCAACATTTCGAGCCATGCCGCCAACATTTCGAGCCATGCCGCCAACATTTCGAGCCATGCCGCCAACATTTCGAGCCATGCCGCCAACATTTCGAGCCATGCCGCTAACATTTCTAGCTATGGCGCCAACACTTCGAGCCATGCCGCCAACATTTCATGCCATGCCGCCAACATTTTGAGCCATGCCGCCAACATTTCGAGCCATTCCGCTAACACCTCGAGCCATGCCGCCAACACTTCGAGCCATGCCGCCGACATTTCGAGACATGCCGCTAACATTTCTAGCCATGCCGCCAACACTTCGAGCCATGCCGCCAACATTTCGAGCCATGCCGCCAACATTTCGAGCCATGCCGCCAACATTTCGAGCCATGCCGCCAACATTTCGAGCCATGCCGCTAACATTTCTAGCTATGCCGCCAACACTTCGAGCCATGCCGCCAACATTTCGAGCCATGCCGCTAACATTTCTAGCTATGCCGCCAACACTTCGAGCCATGCCGCCAACATTTCAAGCCATGCCGCCAACATTTTGAGCCATGCCGCCAACATTTCGAGCCATTCCGCTAACACCTCGAGCCATGCCGCCAACACTTCGAGCCATGCCGCCGACATTTCGAGACATGCCGCCAACATTTCGAGCCATGCCGCTAACATTTCTAGCTATGCCGCCAACACTTCGAGCCATGCCGCCTACATTTCAAGCCATGCCGCCAACATTTTGAGCCATGCCGCCAACATTTCAAGCCATGCCGCCAACATTTCGAGCCATGCCGCTAACATTTCTAGCTATGCCGCCAACACTTCGAGCCATGCCGCCAACATTTCGAGCCATGCCGCCAACACTTACAGCCATGCCGCCAACATTTCGAGCCATGCCGCCAACATTTCGAGCCATGACGCCAACACCTCTAGCCATGACGCCAACACCTCTAGCCATGCCGCCAACATTTCGAGCCAGGCCGCCAACATTTCGAGCCATGCCGCCAACATTTCGAGCCATGCCGCCAACACTTCTAGCCATGCCGCCAACACTTCTAGCCATGCCGCCAACACGTCGAGCCATATCGCCAACATTTCAAGCCATGCCGTCATCATTTCGAGCCATGCCGCCAACATTTCGTACCATGCCGCCAACATTTAAAGCCCTGCCGCCAACACTTCTAGCCATGCCGCCAACACTTCGAGCCATGCCGCCAACATTTCGAGCCATGCCGCCAACATTTCGAGCCATGCCGCCAACATTTCGAGCCATGCCGCCAACATTTCGAGCCATGCCGCTAACATTTCTAGCTATGCCGCCAACACTTCGAGCCATGCCGCCAACATTTCAAGCCATGCCGCCAACATTTTGAGCCATGCCGCCAACATTTCGAGCCATTCCGCTAACACCTCGAGCCATGCCGCCAACACTTCGAGCCATGCCGCCGACATTTCGAGACATGCCGCCAACATTTCGAGCCATGCCGCTAACATTTCTAGCTATGCCGCCAACACTTCGAGCCATGCCGCCAACATTTCAAGTCATGCCGCCAACATTTTGAGCCATGCCGCCAACATTTCAAGCAATGCCGCCAACATTTCGAGCCATGCCGCTAACATTTCTAGCTATGCCGCCAACACTTCGAGCCATGCCGCCAACATTTCGAGCCATGCCGCCAACATTTCGAGCCATGACGCCAACACTTACAGCCATGCCGCCAACATTTCGAGCCATGTTGCCAACATTTCGAGCCATGACGCCAACACCTCTAGCCATGCCGCCAACATTTCGAGCCAGGCCGCCAACATTTCGTGCCACGCCGCCAACATTTCGAGCCATGCCGCCAACATTTCGAGCCATGCCGCCAACATTTCCAGCCAGCCCGCTATCATTTCGAGCCATGCCGCCAACATTTCGAGCCACGCCGCCAACACTTCGAGCCATGCCGCCAACATTTCGAGCCCTGCCGCCAACACTTCTAGCCATGCCGCCAACACTTCGAGCCATGTCGCCAACATTTCGAGCCATGCCGTCATCATTTCGAGCCATGCCGCCAACATTTCGTACCATGCCGCCAACATTTCGAGCCATGCCGCCAACACTTCTAGCCATGCCGCCAACACTTCGAGCCATATCGCCAACATTTCGAGCCATGCCGCCAACACTTCTAGCCATGCCGCCAACACTTCGAGCCATGCCGCCAACATTTCGAGCCATGCCGCTAACATTTCTAGCTATGCCGCCAACACTTCGAGCCATGCCGCCAACATTTCGAACCATGCCGCCAACATTTCGAGCCATGCCGCCAACATTTCGAGCCATGCCGCTAACATTTCGAGCCATGCCGCTAACATTTCTAGCTATGCCGCCAACACTTCGAGCCATGCCGCCAACATTTCAAGCCATGCCGCCAACATTTTGAGCCATGCCGCCAACATTTCGAGCCATTCCGCTAACACCTCGAGCCATGCCGCCAACACTTCGAGCCATGCCGCCGACATTTCGAGACATGCCGCCAACATTTCGAGCCATGCCGCTAACATTTCTAGCTATGCCGCCAACACTTCGAGCCATGCCGCCAACATTTCAAGCCATGCCGCCAACATTTTGAGCCATGCCGCCAACATTTCAAGACATGCCGCCAACATTTTGAGCCATGCCGCTAACATTTCTAGCTATGCCGCCAACACTTCGAGCCATGCCGCCAACATTTCGAGCCATGCCGCCAACATTTCGAGCCATGACGCCAACACTTACAGCCATGCCGCCAACATTTCGAGCCATGTTGCCAACATTTCGAGCCATGACGCCAACACCTCTAGCCATGCCGCCAACATTTCGAGCCAGGCCGCCAACATTTCGTGCCACGCCGCCAACATTTCGTGCCACGCCGCCAACATTTCGAGCCATGCCGCCAACATTTCGAGCCATGCCGCCAACATTTCCAGCCATGCCGCTATCATTTCGAGCCATGCCGCCAACATTTCGAGCCACGCCGCCAACACTTCGAGCCATGCCGCCAACATTTCGAGCCCTGCCGCCAACACTTCTAGCCATGCCGCCAACACTTCGAGCCATGTCGCCAACATTTCGAGCCTTGCCGTCATCATTTCGAGCCATGCCGCCAACATTTCGTACCATGCCGCCAACATTTCGAGCCATGCCGCCAACACTTCTAGCCATGCCGCCAACACTTCGAGCCATATCGCCAACATTTCGAGCCATGCCGTCATCATTTCGAGCCATGCCGCCAACATTTCGTACCATGCCGCCAACAATTCGAGCCATGCCGCCAACACTTCTAGCCATGCCGCCAACACTTCGAGCCATGCCGCCAACATTTCGAGCCATATCGCCAACATTTCGAGCCATGCCGCCAACACTTCTAGCCATGCCGCCAACACTTCTAGCCATGCCGCCAACACGTCGAGCCATATCGCCAACATTTCGAGCCATGCCGTCATCATTTCGAGCCATGCCGCCAACATTTCGTACCATGCCGCCAACATTTCGAGCCCTGCCGCCAACACTTCTAGCCATGCCGCCAACACTTCTAGCCATGCCGCCAACACTTCGTGCCATGCCGCTAACATTTCTAGCTATGCCGCCAACACTTCGAGCCACGCCGCCAACATTTCGAGCCATGCCGCCAACATTTCGAGCCATGCCGCCAACATTTCGAGCCATGCCGCCAACATTTCGAGCCATGCCGCTAACATTTCTAGCTATGCCGCCAACACTTCGAGCCATGGCGCCAACATTTCAAGCCATGCCGCCAACATTTTGAGCCATGCCGCCAACATTTCGAGCCATTCCGCTAACACCTCGAGCCATGCCGCCAACACTTCGAGCCATGCCGCCGACATTTCGAGACATGCCGCCAACATTTCGAGCCATGCCGCTAACATTTCTAGCCATGCCGCCAACATTTCGAGCCATGCGCGCCAACATTTCCAGCCATGCCGCCAACATTCGAGCCATGCCGCCAACATTTCGAGCCATGCCGCCAACATTTCGAGCCATGACGCCAACACTTACAGTCATGCCGCCAACATTTCCAGCCATGCCGCCAACATTTCGAGCCATGCCGCCAACATTTCGAGCCATGCCGCCAAAATTTCGAGCCATGACGCCAACACTTACAGCCATGCCGCCAACATTTCGAGCCATGCCGCCAACATTTCGAGCCATGACGCCAACACCTCTAGCCATGCCGCCAACATTTCGAGCCATGCCGCCAACATTTCGAGCCATGCCGCCAACATTTCCAGCCATGCCGCTAACATTTCGAGCCATGCCGCCAACATTTCGAGCCACGCCGCCAACACTTCGAGCCATGCCGCCACATTTCGAGCCATGCCGCCAACACTTCGAGCCATGTCGCCAACATTTCGAGCCATGCCGTCATCATTTCGAGCCATGCCGCCAACATTTCGTCCATGCCGCCAACATTTCGAGCCATGCCGCCAACATTTCGAGCCATGACGCCAACACTTACAGCCATGCCGCCAACATTTCGAGCCATGCCGCCAACATTTCGAGCCATGACGCCAACACCTCTAGCCATGCCGCCAACATTTCGAGCCATGCCGCCAACATTTCGAGCCATGCCGCCAACATTTCCAGCCATGCCGCTAACATTTCGAGCCCATGCCGCCAACATTTCGAGCCACGCCGCCAACACTTCGAGCCATGCCGCCAACATTTCGAGCCATGCCGCCAACACTTCGAGCCATGTCGCCAACATTTCGAGCCATGCCGTCATCATTTCGAGCCATGCCGCCAACATTTCGTCCATGCCGCCACATTTCGAGCCATGCCGCCAACACTTCTAGCCATGCCGCCAACACTTCGAGCCATATCGCCAACATTTCGAGCCATGCCGTCATCATTTCTAGCTATGCCGCCAACACTTCGAGCCATGCCGCCAACATTTCAAGCCATGCCGCCAACATTTTGAGCCATGCCGCCAACATTTCGAGCCATTCCGCTAACACCTCGAGCCATGCCGCCAACATTTCGAGCCATGCCGCCAACATTTCGAGATATGCCGCCAACATTTCGAGCCATGTCGCCAACATTTCGAGCCATGCCGCCAACATTTCGAGCCATGCCGCCAACATTTCCAGCCATGCCGTCAACATTTCGAGCCATGCCGCCAACATTTCGAGCCATGCCGCCAACATTTCGAGCTATGCCGCCAACATTCCGAGCCATGCCGCCAACATTTTGAGCCATGTCGCCAACATTTCGGGCAATGCCGCCAACATTTCGAGTCATGCCGCCATCATTTCGAGCCATGCCGCCAACATTTCGAGTCATGCCGCCAACATTTCGAGCCATGCCACCAACATTTCGAGCCATGCCGCCAACATTTCGAACCATGCCGCCAACATTTCGAGCCATGCCGCCAACATTTCGAGCTATGCCGCCAACACTTCGAGCCATGCCGCCAACATTTGAGTCATGCCGCCATTTCGAGCCATGCCGCCAACATTTCGAGCCATGCCGCCAACATTTCGAGCAATGCCGCCAACATTTCCAGCCATGCCGCCAACATTTCGAGCTATGCCGCCAACACTTCGAGCCATGCCGCCAACATTTCGAGTCATGCCGCCATTTCGAACCATGCCGCCAACATTTCGAGCCTTGCCGCCAACATTTCGAGCCATGCCGCCAACATATCGAGCCATGCCGCCAACATTTCGAGCCATGACGCCAACACCTCTAGCCATGCCGCCAACATTTCGAGCCAGGCCGCCAACATTTCGTGCCACGCCGCCAACATTTCGAGCCATGCCGCCACATTTCGAGCCATGCCGCCAACATTTCCAGCCATGCCGCTAACATTTCGAGCCATGCCGCCAACATTTCGAGCCACGCCGCCAACACTTCGAGCCATGCCGCCAACATTTCGAGCCTTGCCGCCAACACTTCTAGCCATGCCGCCAACACTTCGAGCCATGTCGCCAACATTTCGAGCCATGCCGTCATCATTTCGAGCCATGCCGCCAACATTTCGTACCATGCCGCCAACATTTCGAGCCATGCCGCCAACACTTCTAGCCATGCCGCCAACACTTCGAGCCATGCCGCCAACATTTCGATCCATGCCGCTAACATTTCTAGCTATGCCGCCAACACTTCGAGCCATGCCGCCAACATTTCGAGCCATGCCGCCAACATTTCGAGCCATGCCGCCAACATTTCGAGCCATGCCGCTAACATTTCTAGCTATGCCGCCAACACTTCGAGCCATGCCGCCAACATTTCAAGCCATGCCGCCAACATTTTGAGCCATGCCGCCAACATTTCGAGCTATTCCGCTAACACCTCGAGCCATGCCGCCAACACTTCGAGCCATGCCGCCGACATTTCGAGACATGCCGCCAACATTTCGAGCCATGCCGCTAACATTTCTAGCTATGCCGCCAACACTTCTCGAGCCATGCCGCCAACATTTCAAGCCATGCCGCCAACATTTTGAGCCATGCCGCCAACATTTCAAGCCATGCCGCCAACATTTCGAGCCATGCCGCTATTTCTAGCTATGCCGCCAACACTTCGAGCCATGCCGCCAACATTTCGAGCCATGCCGCCAACATTTCGAGCCATGACGCCAACACTTACAGCCATGCCGCCAAAATTTCGAGCCATGCCGCCAACATTTCGAGCCATGACGCCTACACCTCTAGCCATGCCGCCAACATTTCGAGCCAGGCCGCCAACATTTCCAGCCATGCCGCTAACATTTCGAGCGATGCCGCCAACATTTCGAGCCACGCCGCCAACACTTCGAGCCATGCCGCCAACATTTCGAGCCAGGCCGCCAACATTTCGAGCCATGCCGCCAACATTTCGAGCCATGCCGCCAACACTTCTAGCCATGCCGCCAACACTTCTAGCCATGCCGCCAACACGTCGAGCCATATCGCCAACATTTCGAGCCATGCCGTCATCATTTCGAGCCATGCCGCCAACATTTCGAGCCATTCCGCTAACACCTCGAGCCATGCCGCCAACACTTCGAGCCATGCCGCCGACATTTCGAGACATGCCGCCAACATTTCGAGCCATGCCGCTAACATTTCTAGCTATGCCGCCAACACTTCGAGCCATGCCGCCAACATTTCAAGCCATGCCGCTAACATTTTGAGCCATGCCGCCAACATTTCAAGCCATGCCGCCAACATTTCGAGCCATGCCGCTAACATTTCTATCTATGCCGCCAACACTTCGAGCCATGCCGCCAACATTTCGAGCCATGCCGCCAACATTTCGAGCCATGACGCCAACACTTACAGCCATGCCGCCAACATTTCGAGCCATGCCGCCAACATCTCGAGCCATGACGCCAACACCTCTAGCCATGCCGCCAACATTTCGAGCCAGGCCGCCAACATTTCGAGCCATGCCGCCAACATTTCGAGCCATGCCGCCAACACTTCTAGCCATGCCGCCAACACTTCTAGCCATGCCGCCAACACTTCGAGCCATGCCGCCAACATTTCGAGCCATGCCGCCAACATTTCGAGCCATGCCGCCAACATTTCGAGCCATGCCGCCAACATTTCGAGCCATGCCGCCAACATTTCGAGCCATGCCGCTAACATTTCTAGCTATGCCGCCAACACTTCGAGCCATGCCGCCAACATTTCATGCCATGCCGCCAACATTTTGAGCCATGCCGCCAACATTTCGAGCCATTCCGCTAACACCTCGAGCCATGCCGCCAACACTTCGAGCCATGCCGCCGACATTTCGAGACATGCCGCTAACATTTCTAGCCATGCCGCCAACACTTCGAGCCATGCCGCCAACATTTCGAGCCATGCCGCCAACATTTCGAGCCATGCCGCCAACATTTCGAGCCATGCCGCCAACATTTCGAGCCATGCCGCTAACATTTCTAGCTATGCCGCCAACACTTCGAGCCATGCCGCCAACATTTCGAGCCATGCCGCTAACATTTCTAGCTATGCCGCCAACACTTCGAGCCATGCCGCCAACATTTCAAGCCATGCCGCCAACATTTTGAGCCATGCCGCCAACATTTCGAGCCATTCCGCTAACACCTCGAGCCATGCCGCCAACACTTCGAGCCATGCCGCCGACATTTCGAGACATGCCGCCAACATTTCGAGCCATGCCGCTAACATTTCTAGCTATGCCGCCAACACTTCGAGCCATGCCGCCTACATTTCAAGCCATGCCGCCAACATTTTGAGCCATGCCGCCAACATTTCAAGCCATGCCGCCAACATTTCGAGCCATGCCGCTAACATTTCTAGCTATGCCGCCAACACTTCGAGCCATGCCGCCAACATTTCGAGCCATGCCGCCAACACTTACAGCCATGCCGCCAACATTTCGAGCCATGCCGCCAACATTTCGAGCCATGACGCCAACACCTCTAGCCATGACGCCAACACCTCTAGCCATGCCGCCAACATTTCGAGCCAGGCCGCCAACATTTCGAGCCATGCCGCCAACATTTCGAGCCATGCCGCCAACACTTCTAGCCATGCCGCCAACACTTCTAGCCATGCCGCCAACACGTCGAGCCATATCGCCAACATTTCGAGCCATGCCGTCATCATTTCGAGCCATGCCGCCAACATTTCGTACCATGCCGCCAACATTTAAAGCCCTGCCGCCAACACTTCTAGCCATGCCGCCAACACTTCGAGCCATGCCGCCAACATTTCGAGCCATGCCGCCAACATTTCGAGCCATGCCGCCAACATTTCGAGCCATGCCGCCAACATTTCGAGCCATGCCGCTAACATTTCTAGCTATGCCGCCAACACTTCGAGCCATGCCGCCAACATTTCAAGCCATGCCGCCAACATTTTGAGCCATGCCGCCAACATTTCGAGCCATTCCGCTAACACCTCGAGCCATGCCGCCAACACTTCGAGCCATGCCGCCGACATTTCGAGACATGCCGCCAACATTTCGAGCCATGCCGCTAACATTTCTAGCTATGCCGCCAACACTTCGAGCCATGCCGCCAACATTTCAAGCCATGCCGCCAACATTTTGAGCCATGCCGCCAACATTTCAAGCAATGCCGCCAACATTTCGAGCCATGCCGCTAACATTTCTAGCTATGCCGCCAACACTTCGAGCCATGCCGCCAACATTTCGAGCCATGCCGCCAACATTTCGAGCCATGACGCCAACACTTACAGCCATGCCGCCAACATTTCGAGCCATGTTGCCAACATTTCGAGCCATGACGCCAACACCTCTAGCCATGCCGCCAACATTTCGAGCCAGGCCGCCAACATTTCGTGCCACGCCGCCAACATTTCGAGCCATGCCGCCAACATTTCGAGCCATGCCGCCAACATTTCCAGCCAGCCCGCTATCATTTCGAGCCATGCCGCCAACATTTCGAGCCACGCCGCCAACACTTCGAGCCATGCCGCCAACATTTCGAGCCCTGCCGCCAACACTTCTAGCCATGCCGCCAACACTTCGAGCCATGTCGCCAACATTTCGAGCCATGCCGTCATCATTTCGAGCCATGCCGCCAACATTTCGTACCATGCCGCCAACATTTCGAGCCATGCCGCCAACACTTCTAGCCATGCCGCCAACACTTCGAGCCATATCGCCAACATTTCGAGCCATGCCGTCATCATTTCGAGCCATGCCGCCAACATTTCGTACCATGCCGCCAACATTTCGAGCCATGCCGCCAACACTTCTAGCCATGCCGCCAACACTTCGAGCCATGCCGCCAACATTTCGAGCCATATCGCCAACATTTCGAGCCATGCCGCCAACACTTCTAGCCATGCCGCCAACACTTCTAGCCATGCCGCCAACACGTCGAGCCTTGCCGCCAACATTTCGAGCCATGCCGCCAACATTTCGTGCCACGCTGCCAACATTTCGAGCCATGCCGCCAACATTTCGTGCCACGCCGCCAACATTTCGAGCCATGCCGCCAACACTTACAGCCATGCCGCCAACATTTCGAGCCATGCCGCCAACATTTCGAGCCATGACGCCAACACCTCGAGCCATGCCGCCAACATTTCGAGCCAGGCCGCCAACATTTCGTGCCACGCCGCCAACATTTCGAGCCATGCCGCCAACATTTCGAGTCATGCCGCCAACATTTCCAGCCATGCCGCCAACATTTCGAGCCATGCCGCCAACATTTCGAGCCATGCCGCCAACATTTCGAGCTATGCCGCCATCATTTCGAGCCATGCCGCCAACATTTCGAGTCATGCCGCCAACATTTCGAGCCATGCCACCAACATTTCGAGCCATGCCGCCAACATTTCGAGCCATGCCGCCAACATTTTGAGCCATGCTTCCATCATTTCGAGCCATGCCGCCAACATTTCGAGTCATGCCGCCAACATTTCGAGCCATGCCACCAACATTTCGAGCAATGCCGCCAACATTTCGAGCCATGCCGCCAACATTTCTAGCCATGCCGCCGACACTTCGAGCCATGCCGCCAACATTTCGAGCCACGCCGTCAACATTTCGAGCCATGCCGCCAACATTTCGTACCATGCCGCCAACATTTCGAGCCATGCCACCAACATTTCGAGCAATGCCGCCAACATTTCGAGCCATGCCGCCAACATTTCTAGCCATGCCGCCGACACTTCGAGCCATGCCGCCAACATTTCGAGTCATGCCGCCAACATTTCGAGCCATGCCACCAACATTTCGAGCAATGCCGCCAACATTTCGAGCCATGCCGCCAACATTTCTAGCCATGCCGCCGACACTTCGAGCCATGCCGCCAACATTTCGAGCCACGCCGTCAACATTTCGAGCCATGCCGCCAACATTTCGAGCCATGCCGTCATCATTTCGAGCCATGCCGCCAACATTTCGTACCATGCCGCCAACATTTCGAGCCCTGCCGCCAACACTTCTAGCCATGCCGCCAACACTTCTAGCCATGCCGCCAACACTTCGTGCCATGCCGCTAACATTTCTAGCTATGCCGCCAACACTTCGAGCCATGCCGCCAACATTTCGAGCCATGCCACCAACATTTCGAGCCATGCCGCCAACATTTCGAGCCATGCCGCCAACATTTCGAGCCATGCCGCTAACATTTCTAGCTATGCCGCCAACACTTCGAGCCATGCCGCCAACATTTCAAGCCATGCCGCCAACATTTTGAGCCATGCCGCCAACATTTCGAGCCATTCCGCTAACACCTCGAGCCATGCCGCCAACACTTCGAGCCATGCCGCCGACATTTCGAGACATGCCGCCAACATTTCGAGCCATGCCGCTAACATTTCTAGCCATGCCGCCAACATTTCGAGCCATGCCGCCAACATTTCCAGCCATGCCGCCAACATTTCGAGCCATGCCGCCAACATTTCGAGCCATGCCGCCAACATTTCGAGCCATGACGCCAACACTTACAGTCATGCCGCCAACATTTCCAGCCATGCCGCCAACATTTCGAGCCATGCCGCCAACATTTCGAGCCATGCCGCCAACATTTCGAGCCATGACGCCAACACTTACAGCCATGCCGCCAACATTTCGAGCCATGCCGCCAACATTTCGAGCCATGACGCCAACACCTCTAGCCATGCCGCCAACATTTCGAGCCATGCCGCCAACATTTCGAGCCATGCCGCCAACATTTCCAGCCATGCCGCTAACATTTCGAGCCATGCCGCCAACATTTCGAGCCACGCCGCCAACACTTCGAGCCATGCCGCCAACATTTCGAGCCCTGCCGCCAATACTTCTAGCCATGCCGCCAACACTTCGAGCCATGTCGCCAACATTTCGAGCCATGCCGTCATCATTTCGAGCCATGCCGCCAACATTTCGTCCATGCCGCCAACATTTCGAGCCATGCCGCCAACACTTCTAGCCATGCCGCCAACACTTCGAGCCATATCGCCAACATTTCGAGCCATGCCGTCATCATTTCTAGCTATGCCGCCAACACTTCGAGCCATGCCGCCAACATTTCAAGCCATGCCGCCAACATTTTGAGCCATGCCGCCAACATTTCGAGCCATTCCGCTAACACCTCGAGCCATGCCGCCAACATCTCGAGCCATGACGCCAACACCTCTAGCCATGCCGCCAACATTTCGAGCCAGGCCGCCAACATTTCGAGCCATGCCGCCAACATTTCGAGCCATGCCGCCAACACTTCTAGCCATGCCGCCAACACTTCTAGCCATGCCGCCAACACTTCGAGCCATGCCGCCAACATTTCGAGCCATGCCGCCAACATTTCGAGCCATGCCGCCAACATTTCGAGCCATGCCGCCAACATTTCGAGCCATGCCGCCAACATTTCGAGCCATGCCGCTAACATTTCTAGCTATGCCGCCAACACTTCGAGCCATGCCGCCAACATTTCATGCCATGCCGCCAACATTTTGAGCCATGCCGCCAACATTTCGAGCCATTCCGCTAACACCCCGAGCCATGCCGCCAACACTTCGAGCCATGCCGCCGACATTTCGAGACATGCCGCTAACATTTCTAGCCATGCCGCCAACACTTCGAGCCATGCCGCCAACATTTCGAGCCATGCCGCCAACATTTCGAGCCATGCCGCCAACATTTCGAGCCATGCCGCCAACATTTCGAGCCATGCCGCTAACATTTCTAGCTATGCCGCCAACACTTCGAGCCATGCCGCCAACATTTCAAGCCATGCCGCCAACATTTTGAGCCATGCCGCCAACATTTCGAGCCATTCCGCTAACACCTCGAGCCATGCCGCCAACACTTCGAGCCATGCCGCCGACATTTCGAGACATGCCGCCAACATTTCGAGCCATGCCGCTAACATTTCTAGCTATGCCGCCAACACTTCGAGCCATGCCGCCTACATTTCAAGCCATGCCGCCAACATTTTGAGCCATGCCGCCAACATTTCAAGCCATGCCGCCAACATTTCGAGCCATGCCGCTAACATTTCTAGCTATGCCGCCAACACTTCGAGCCATGCCGCCAACATTTCGAGCCATGCCGCCAACACTTACAGCCATGCCGCCAACATTTCGAGCCATGCCGCCAACATTTCGAGCCATGACGCCAACATTTCGAGCCATGCCGCTAACATTTCTAGCTATGCCGCCAACACTTCGAGCCATGCCGCCAACATTTCGAGCCATGCCGCCAACGCCATGCCACCAACATTTCGAGCAATGCCGCCAACATTTCGAGCCATGCCGCCAACATTTCTAGCCATGCCGCCGACACTTCGAGCCATGCCGCCAACATTTCGAGCCACGCCGTCAACATTTCGAGCCATGCCGCCAACATTTCGAGCCATGCCGTCATCATTTCGAGCCATGCCGCCAACATTTCGTACCATGCCGCCAACATTTCGAGCCCTGCCGCCAACACTTCTAGCCATGCCGCCAACACTTCTAGCCATGCCGCCAACACTTCGTGCCATGCCGCTAACATTTCTAGCTATGCCGCCAACACTTCGAGCCATGCCGCCAACATTTCGAGCCATGCCGCCAACATTTCGAGCCATGCCGCCAACATTTCGAGCCATGCCGCCAACATTTCGAGCCATGCCGCTAACATTTCTAGCTATGCCGCCAACACTTCGAGCCATGCCGCCAACATTTCAAGCCATGCCGCCAACATTTTGAGCCATGCCGCCAACATTTCGAGCCATTCCGCTAACACCTCGAGCCATGCCGCCAACACTTCGAGCCATGCCGCCGACATTTCGAGACATGCCGCCAACATTTCGAGCCATGCCGCTAACATTTCTAGCCATGCCGCCAACATTTCGAGCCATACCGCCAACATTTCCAGCCATGCCGCCAACATTTCGAGCCATGCCGCCAACATTTCGAGCCATGCCGCCAACATTTCGAGCCATGACGCCAACACTTACAGTCATGCCGCCAACATTTCCAGCCATGCCGCCAACATTTCGAGCCATGCCGCCAACATTTCGAGCCATGCCGCCAACATTTCGAGCCATGACGCCAACACTTACAGCCATGCCGCCAACATTTCGAGCCATGCCGCCAACATTTCGAGCCATGACGCCAACACCTCTAGCCATGCCGCCAACATTTCGAGCCATGCCGCCAACATTTCGAGCCATGCCGCCAACATTTCCAGCCATGCCGCTAACATTTCGAGCCATGCCGCCAACATTTCGAGCCACGCCGCCAACACTTCGAGCCATGCCGCCAACATTTCGAGCCCTGCCGCCAATACTTCTAGCCATGCCGCCAACACTTCGAGCCATGTCGCCAACATTTCGAGCCATGCCGTCATCATTTCGAGCCATGCCGCCAACATTTCGTCCATGCCGCCAACATTTCGAGCCATGCCGCCAACACTTCTAGCCATGCCGCCAACACTTCGAGCCATATCGCCAACATTTCGAGCCATGCCGTCATCATTTCTAGCTATGCCGCCAACACTTCGAGCCATGCCGCCAACATTTCAAGCCATGCCGCCAACATTTTGAGCCATGCCGCCAACATTTCGAGCCATTCCGCTAACACCTCGAGCCATGCCGCCAACATTTCGAGCCATGCCGCCAACATTTCGAGATATGCCGCCAACATTTCGAGCCATGTCGCCAACATTTCGAGCCATGCCGCCAACATTTCGAGCCATGCCGCCAACATTTCCAGCCATGCCGTCAACATTTCGAGCCATGCCGCCAACATTTCGAGCCATGCCGCCAACATTTCGAGCTATGCCGCCAACATTCCGAGCCATGCCGCCAACATTTTGAGCCATGTCGCCAACATTTCGGGCAATGCCGCCAACATTTCGAGTCATGCCGCCATCATTTCGAGCCATGCCGCCAACATTTCGAGTCATGCCGCCAACATTTCGAGCCATGCCACCAACATTTCGAGCCATGCCGCCAACATTTCGAACCATGCCGCCAACATTTCGAGCCATGCCGCCAACATTTCGAGCTATGCCGCCAACACTTCGAGCCATGCCGCCAACATTTTGAGTCATGCCGCCATTTCGAGCCATGCCGCCAACATTTCGAGCCATGCCGCCAACATTTCGAGCAATGCCGCCAACATTTCCAGCCATGCCGCCAACATTTCGAGCTATGCCGCCAACACTTCGAGCCATGCCGCCAACATTTCGAGTCATGCCGCCATTTCGAACCATGCCGCCAACATTTCGAGCCTTGCCGCCAACATTTCGAGCCATGCCGCCAACATATCGAGCCATGCCGCCAACATTTCGAGCCATGACGCCAACACCTCTAGCCATGCCGCCAACATTTCGAGCCAGGCCGCCAACATTTCGTGCCACGCCGCCAACATTTCGAGCCATGCCGCCAACATTTCGAGCCATGCCGCCAACATTTCCAGCCATGCCGCTAACATTTCGAGCCATGCCGCCAACATTTCGAGCCACGCCGCCAACACTTCGAGCCATGCCGCCAACATTTCGAGCCTTGCCGCCAACACTTCTAGCCATGCCGCCAACACTTCGAGATATGTCGCCAACATTTCGAGCCATGCCGTCATCATTTCGAGCCATGCCGCCAACATTTCGTACCATGCCGCCAACATTTCGAGCCATGCCGCCAACACTTCTAGCCATGCCGCCAACACTTCGAGCCATGCCGCCAACATTTCGATCCATGCCGCTAACATTTCTAGCTATGCCGCCAACACTTCGAGCCATGCCGCCAACATTTCGAGCCATGCCGCCAACATTTCGAGCCATGCCGCCAACATTTCGAGCCATGCCGCTAACATTTCTAGCTATGCCGCCAACACTTCGAGCCATGCCGCCAACATTTCAAGCCATGCCGCCAACATTTTGAGCCATGCCGCCAACATTTCGAGCTATTCCGCTAACACCTCGAGCCATGCCGCCAACACTTCGAGCCATGCCGCCGACATTTCGAGACATGCCGCCAACATTTCGAGTCATGCCGCTAACATTTCTAGCTATGCCGCCAACACTTCGAGCCATGCCGCCAACATTTCAAGCCATGCCGCCAACATTTTGAGCCATGCCGCCAACATTTCAAGCCATGCCGCCAACATTTCGAGCCATGCCGCTATTTCTAGCTATGCCGCCAACACTTCGAGCCATGCCGCTAACATTTCTAGCTATGCCGCCAACACTTCGAGCCATGCCGCCAACATTTCAAGCCATGCCGCCAACATTTCGAGCCATGACGCCAACACTTACAGCCATGCCGCCAAAATTTCGAGCCATGCCGCCAACATTTCGAGCCATGACGCCTACACCTCTAGCCATGCCGCCAACATTTCGAGCCAGGCCGCCAACATTTCCAGCCATGCCGCTAACATTTCGAGCGATGCCGCCAACATTTCGAGCCACGCCGCCAACACTTCGAGCCATGCCGCCAACATTTCGAGCCAGGCCGCCAACATTTCGAGCCATGCCGCCAACATTTCGAGCCATGCCGCCAACACTTCTAGCCATGCCGCCAACACTTCTAGCCATGCCGCCAACACGTCGAGCCATATCGCCAACATTTCGAGCCATGCCGTCATCATTTCGAGCCATGCCGCCAACATTTCGTGCCATTCCGCTAACACCTCGAGCCATGCCGCCAACACTTCGAGCCATGCCGCCGACATTTCGAGACATGCCGCCAACATTTCGAGCCATGCCGCTAACATTTCTAGCTATGCCGCCAACACTTCGAGCCATGCCGCCAACATTTCAAGCCATGCCGCCAACATTTTGAGCCATGCCGCCAACATTTCAAGCCATGCCGCCAACATTTCGAGCCATGCCGCTAACATTTCTATCTATGCCGCCAACACTTCGAGCCATGCCGCCAACATTTCGAGCCATGCCGCCAACATTTCCAGCCATGACGCCAACACTTACAGCCATGCCGCCAACATTTCGAGCCATGCCGCCAACATTTCGAGCCATGACGCCAACACCTCTAGCCATGCCGCCAACATTTCGAGCCAGGCCGCCAACATTTCGAGCCATGCCGCCAACATTTCGAGCCATGCCGCCAACACTTCTAGCCATGCCGCCAACACTTCTAGCCATGCCGCCAACACTTCGAGCCATGCCGCCAACATTTCGAGCCATGCCGCCAACATTTCGAGCCATGCCGCCAACATTTCGAGCCATGCCGCCAACATTTCGAGCCATGCCGCCAACATTTCGAGCCATGCCGCTAACATTTCTAGCTATGCCGCCAACACTTCGAGCCATGCCGCCAACATTTCATGCCATGCCGCCAACATTTTGAGCCATGCCGCCAACATTTCGAGCCATTCCGCTAACACCTCGAGCCATGCCGCCAACACTTCGAGCCATGCCGCCGACATTTCGAGACATGCCGCTAACATTTCTAGCCATGCCGCCAACACTTCGAGCCATGCCGCCAACATTTCGAGCCATGCCGCCAACATTTCGAGCCATGCCGCCAACATTTCGAGCCATGCCGCCAACATTTCGAGCCATGCCGCTAACATTTCTAGCTATGCCGCCAACACTTCGAGCCATGCCGCCAACATTTCGAGCCATGCCGCTAACATTTCTAGCTATGCCGCCAACACTTCGAGCCATGCCGCCAACATTTCAAGCCATGCCGCCAACATTTTGAGCCATGCCGCCAACATTTCGAGCCATTCCGCTAACACCTCGAGCCATGCCGCCAACACTTCGAGCCATGCCGCCGACATTTCGAGACATGCCGCCAACATTTCGAGCCATGCCGCTAACATTTCTAGCTATGCCGCCAACACTTCGAGCCATGCCGCCTACATTTCAAGCCATGCCGCCAACATTTTGAGCCATGCCGCCAACATTTCAAGCCATGCCGCCAACATTTCGAGCCATGCCGCTAACATTTCTAGCTATGCCGCCAACACTTCGAGCAATGCCGCCAACATTTCGAGCCATGCCGCCAACACTTACAGCCATGCCGCCAACATTTCGAGCCATGCCGCCAACATTTCGAGCCATGACGCCAACACCTCTAGCCATGACGCCAACACCTCTAGCCATGCCGCCAACATTTCGAGCCAGGCCGCCAACATTTCGAGCCATGCCGCCAACATTTCGAGCCATGCCGCCAACACTTCTAGCCATGCCGCCAACACTTCTAGCCATGCCGCCAACACGTCGAGCCATATCGCCAACATTTCGAGCCATGCCGTCATCATTTCGAGCCATGCCGCCAACATTTCGTACCATGCCGCCAACATTTAAAGCCCTGCCGCCAACACTTCTAGCCATGCCGCCAACACTTCGAGCCATGCCGCCAACATTTCGAGCCATGCCGCCAACATTTCGAGCCATGCCGCCAACATTTCGAGCCATGCCGCCAACATTTCGAGCCATGCCGCTAACATTTCTAGCTATGCCGCCAACACTTCGAGCCATGCCGCCAACATTTCAAGCCATGCCGCCAACATTTTGAGCCATGCCGCCAACATTTCGAGCCATTCCGCTAACACCTCGAGCCATGCCGCCAACACTTCGAGCCATGCCGCCGACATTTCGAGACATGCCGCCAACATTTCGAGCCATGCCGCTAACATTTCTAGCTATGCCGCCAACACTTCGAGCCATGCCGCCAACATTTCAAGCCATGCCGCCAACATTTTGAGCCATGCCGCCAACATTTCAAGCAATGCCGCCAACATTTCGAGCCATGGCGCTAACATTTCTAGCTATGCCGCCAACACTTCGAGCCATGCCGCCAACATTTCGAGCCATGCCGCCAACATTTCGAGCCATGACGCCAACACTTACAGCCATGCCGCCAACATTTCGAGCCATGTTGCCAACATTTCGAGCCATGACGCCAACACCTCTAGCCCTGCCGATAACATTTCGAGCCAGGCCGCCAACATTTCGTGCCACGCCGCCAACATTTCGAGCCATGCCGCCAACATTTCGAGCCTTGCCGCCAACATTTCCAGCCAGCCCGCTATCATTTCGAGCCATGCCGCCAACATTTCGAGCCACGCCGCCAACACTTCGAGCCATGCCGCCAACATTTCGAGCCCTGCCGCCAACACTTCTAGCCATGCCGCCAACACTTCGAGCCATGTCGCCAACATTTCGAGCCATGCCGTCATCATTTCGAGCCATGCCGCCAACATTTCGTACCATGCCGCCAACATTTCGAGCCATGCCGCCAACACTTCTAGCCATGCCGCCAACACTTCGAGCCATATCGCCAACATTTCGAGCCATGCCGTCATCATTTCGAGCCATGCCGCCAACATTTCGTACCATGCCGCCAACATTTCGAGCCATGCCGCCAACACTTCTAGCCATGCCGCCAACACTTCGAGCCATGCCGCCAACATTTCGAGCCATGCCGCCAACATTTCGAGCCATGCCGCCAACATTTCCAGCCATGCCGTCAACATTTCGAGCCATGCCGCCAACATTTCGAGCCATGCCGCCAACATTTCGAGCTATGCCGCCAACATTCCGAGCCATGCCGCCAACATTTTGAGCCATGTCGCCAACATTTCGAGCCATGCCGCCAACATTTCGAGCCATGCCGCCAACATTTCCAGCCATGCCGTCAACATTTCGAGCCATGCCGCCAACATTTCGAGCCATGCCGCCAACATTTCGAGCTATGCCGCCAACATTCCGAGCCATGCCGCCAACATTTTGAGCCATGTCGCCAACATTTCGGGCAATGCCGCCAACATTTCGAGTCATGCCGCCATCATTTCGAGCCATGCCGCCAACATTTCGAGTCATGCCGCCAACATTTCGAGCCATGCCACCAACATTTCGAGCCATGCCGCCAACATTTCGAACCATGCCGCCAACATTTCGAGCCATGCCGCCAACATTTCGAGCTATGCCGCCAACACTTCGAGCCATGCCGCCAACATTTTGAGTCATGCCGCCATTTCGAGCCATGCCGCCAACATTTCGAGCCATGCCGCCAACATTTCGAGCAATGCCGCCAACATTTCCAGCCATGCCGCCAACATTTCGAGCTATGCCGCCAACACTTCGAGCCATGCCGCCAACATTTCGAGTCATGCCGCCATTTCGAACCATGCCGCCAACATTTCGAGCCTTGCCGCCAACATTTCGAGCCATGCCGCCAACATATCGAGCCATGCCGCCAACATTTCGAGCCATGACGCCAACACCTCTAGCCATGCCGCCAACATTTCGAGCCAGGCCGCCAACATTTCGTGCCACGCCGCCAACATTTCGAGCCATGCCGCCAACATTTCGAGCCATGCCGCCAACATTTCCAGCCATGCCGCTAACATTTCGAGCCATGCCGCCAACATTTCGAGCCACGCCGCCAACACTTCGAGCCATGCCGCCAACATTTCGAGCCTTGCCGCCAACACTTCTAGCCATGCCGCCAACACTTCGAGCCATGTCGCCAACATTTCGAGCCATGCCGTCATCATTTCGAGCCATGCCGCCAACATTTCGTACCATGCCGCCAACATTTCGAGCCATGCCGCCAACACTTCTAGCCATGCCGCCAACACTTCGAGCCATGCCGCCAACATTTCGATCCATGCCGCTAACATTTCTAGCTATGCCGCCAACACTTCGAGCCATGCCGCCAACATTTCGAGCCATGCCGCCAACATTTCGAGCCATGCCGCCAACATTTCGAGCCATGCCGCTAACATTTCTAGCTATGCCGCCAACACTTCGAGCCATGCCGCCAACATTTCAAGCCATGCCGCCAACATTTTGAGCCATGCCGCCAACATTTCGAGCTATTCCGCTAACACCTCGAGCCATGCCGCCAACACTTCGAGCCATGCCGCCGACATTTCGAGACATGCCGCCAACATTTCGAGCCATGCCGCTAACATTTCTAGCTATGCCGCCAACACTTCGAGCCATGCCGCCAACATTTCAAGCCATGCCGCCAACATTTTGAGCCATGCCGCCAACATTTCAAGCCATGCCGCCAACATTTCGAGCCATGCCGCTATTTCTAGCTATGCCGCCAACACTTCGAGCCATGCCGCCAACATTTCGAGCCATGCCGCCAACATTTCGAGCCATGACGCCAACACTTACAGCCATGCCGCCAAAATTTCGAGCCATGCCGCCAACATTTCGAGCCATGACGCCTACACCTCTAGCCATGCCGCCAACATTTCGAGCCAGGCCGCCAACATTTCCAGCCATGCCGCTAACATTTCGAGCGATGCCGCCAACATTTCGAGCCACGCCGCCAACACTTCGAGCCATGCCGCCAACATTTCGAGCCAGGCCGCCAACATTTCGAGCCATGCCGCCAACATTTCGAGCCATGCCGCCAACACTTCTAGCCATGCCGCCAACACTTCTAGCCATGCCGCCAACACGTCGAGCCATATCGCCAACATTTCGAGCCATGCCGTCATCATTTCGAGCCATGCCGCCAACATTTCGTGCCATTCCGCTAACACCTCGAGCCATGCCGCCAACACTTCGAGCCATGCCGCCGACATTTCGAGACATGCCGCCAACATTTCGAGCCATGCCGCTAACATTTCTAGCTATGCCGCCAACACTTCGAGCCATGCCGCCAACATTTCAAGCCATGCCGCCAACATTTTGAGCCATGCCGCCAACATTTCAAGCCATGCCGCCAACATTTCGAGCCATGCCGCTAACATTTCTATCTATGCCGCCAACACTTCGAGCCATGCCGCCAACATTTCGAGCCATGCCGCCAACATTTCGAGCCATGACGCCAACACTTACAGCCATGCCGCCAACATTTCGAGCCATGCCGCCAACATTTCGAGCCATGACGCCAACACCTCTAGCCATGCCGCCAACATTTCGAGCCAGGCCGCCAACATTTCGAGCCATGCCGCCAACATTTCGAGCCATGCCGCCAACACTTCTAGCCATGCCGCCAACACTTCTAGCCATGCCGCCAACACTTCGAGCCATGCCGCCAACATTTCGAGCCATGCCGCCAACATTTCGAGCCATGCCGCCAACATTTCGAGCCATGCCGCCAACATTTCGAGCCATGCCCCCAACATTTCGAGCCATGCCGCTAACATTTCTAGCTATGCCGCCAACACTTCGAGCCATGCCGCCAACATTTCATGCCATGCCGCCAACATTTTGAGCCATGCCGCCAACATTTCGAGCCATTCCGCTAACACCTCGAGCCATGCCGCCAACACTTCGAGCCATGCCGCCGACATTTCGAGACATGCCGCTAACATTTCTAGCCATGCCGCCAACACTTCGAGCCATGCCGCCAACATTTCGAGCCATGCCGCCAACATTTCGAGCCATGCCGCCAACATTTCGAGCCATGCCGCCAACATTTCGAGCCATGCCGCTAACATTTCTAGCTATGCCGCCAACACTTCGAGCCATGCCGCCAACATTTCGAGCCATGCCGCTAACATTTCTAGCTATGCCGCCAACACTTCGAGCCATGCCGCCAACATTTCAAGCCATGCCGCCAACATTTTGAGCCATGCCGCCAACATTTCGAGCCATTCCGCTAACACCTCGAGCCATGCCGCCAACACTTCGAGCCATGCCGCCGACATTTCGAGACATGCCGCCAACATTTCGAGCCATGCCGCTAACATTTCTAGCTATGCCGCCAACACTTCGAGCCATGCCGCCTACATTTCAAGCCATGCCGCCAACATTTTGAGCCATGCCGCCAACATTTCAAGCCATGCCGCCAACATTTCGAGCCATGCCGCTAACATTTCTAGCTATGCCGCCAACACTTCGAGCCATGCCGCCAACATTTCGAGCCATGCCGCCAACACTTACAGCCATGCCGCCAACATTTCGAGCCATGCCGCCAACATTTCGAGCCATGACGCCAACACCTCTAGCCATGACGCCAACACCTCTAGCCATGCCGCCAACATTTCGAGCCAGGCCGCCAACATTTCGAGCCATGCCGCCAACATTTCGAGCCATGCCGCCAACACTTCTAGCCATGCCGCCAACACTTCTAGCCATGCCGCCAACACGTCGAGCCATATCGCCAACATTTCGAGCCATGCCGTCATCATTTCGAGCCATGCCGCCAACATTTCGTACCATGCCGCCAACATTTAAAGCCCTGCCGCCAACACTTCTAGCCATGCCGCCAACACTTCGAGCCATGCCGCCAACATTTCGAGCCATGCCGCCAACATTTCGAGCCATGCCGCCAACATTTCGAGCCATGCCGCCAACATTTCGAGCCATGCCGCTAACATTTCTAGCTATGCCGCCAACACTTCGAGCCATGCCGCCAACATTTCAAGCCATGCCGCCAACATTTTGAGCCATGCCGCCAACATTTCGAGCCATTCCGCTAACACCTCGAGCCATGCCGCCAACACTTCGAGCCATGCCGCCGACATTTCGAGACATGCCGCCAACATTTCGAGCCATGCCGCTAACATTTCTAGCTATGCCGCCAACACTTCGAGCCATGCCGCCAACATTTCAAGCCATGCCGCCAACATTTTGAGCCATGCCGCCAACATTTCAAGCAATGCCGCCAACATTTCGAGCCATGCCGCTAACATTTCTAGCTATGCCGCCAACACTTCGAGCCATGCCGCCAACATTTCGAGCCATGCCGCCAACATTTCGAGCCATGACGCCAACACTTACAGCCATGCCGCCAACATTTCGAGCCATGTTGCCAACATTTCGAGCCATGACGCCAACACCTCTAGCCATGCCGCCAACATTTCGAGCCAGGCCGCCAACATTTCGTGCCACGCCGCCAACATTTCGAGCCATGCCGCCAACATTTCGAGCCATGCCGCCAACATTTCCAGCCAGCCCGCTATCATTTCGAGCCATGCCGCCAACATTTCGAGCCACGCCGCCAACACTTCGAGCAATGCCGCCAACATTTCGAGCCCTGCCGCCAACACTTCTAGCCATGCCGCCAACACTTCGAGCCATGTCGCCAACATTTCGAGCCATGCCGTCATCATTTCGAGCCATGCCGCCAACATTTCGTACCATGCCGCCAACATTTCGAGCCATGCCGCCAACACTTCTAGCCATGCCGCCAACACTTCGAGCCATATCGCCAACATTTCGAGCCAAGCCGTCATCATTTCGAGCCATGCCGCCAACATTTCGTACCATGCCGCCAACATTTCGAGCCATGCCGCCAACACTTCTAGCCATGCCGCCAACACTTCGAGCCATGCCGCCAACATTTCGAGCCATATCGCCAACATTTCGAGCCATGCCGCCAACACTTCTAGCCATGCCGCCAACACTTCTAGCCATGCCGCCAACACGTCGAGCCATATCGCCAACATTTCGAGCCATGCCGTCATCATTTCGAGCCATGCCGCCAACATTTCGTACCATGCCGCCATCATTTCGAGCCCTGCTGCCAACACTTCTAGCCATGCCGCCAACACTTCTAGCCATGCCGCCAACACTTCGAGCCATGCCGCCAACATTTCGAGCCATGCCGCTAACATTTCTAGCTATGCCGCCAACACTTCGAGCCATGCCGCCAACATTTCGAGCCATGCCGCCAACATTTCGAGCCATGCCGCCAACATTTCGAGCCATGCCGCCAACATTTCGAGCCATGCCGCTAACATTTCTAGCTATGCCGCCAACACTTCGAGCCATGCCGCCAACATTTCAAGCCATGCCGCCAACATTTTGAGCCATGCCGCCAACATTTCGAGCCATTCCGCTAACACCTCGAGCCATGCCGCCAACACTTCGAGCCATGCCGCCGACATTTCGAGACATGCCGCCAAAATTTCGAGCCATGCCGCTAACATTTCTAGCCATGCCGCCAACATTTCGAGCCATGCCGCCAACATTTCCAGCCATGCCGCCAACATTTCGAGCCATGCCGCCAACATTTCGAGCCATGCCGCCAACATTTCGAGCCATGACGCCAACACTTACAGCCATGCCGCCAACATTTCCAGCCATGCCGCCAACATTTCGAGCCATGCCGCCAACATTTCGAGCCATGCCGCCAACATTTCGAGCCATGACGCCAACACTTACAGCCATGCCGCCAACATTTCGAGCCATGCCGCCAACATTTCGAGCCATGCCGCCAACATTTCGAGCCATGACGCCAACACCTCTAGCCATGCCGCCAACATTTCGAGCCAGGCCGCCAACATTTCGTGCCACGCCGCCGACATTTCGAGCCATGCCGCCAACATTTCGAGCCATGCCGCCAACATTTCGAGCCATGACGCCAACACCTCTAGCCATGCCGCCAACATTTCGAGCCAGGCCGCCAACATTTCGTGCCACGCCGCCGACATTTCGAGCCATGCCGCCAACATTTCGAGCCATGCCGCCAACATTTCCAGCCATGCCGCTAACATTTCGAGCCATGCCGCCAACATTTCGAGCCACGCCGCCAACACTTCGAGCCATGCCGCCAACATTTCGAGCCCTGCCGCCAACACTTCTAGCCATGCCGCCAACACTTCTAGCCATGCCGCCAACACGTCGAGCCATATCGCCAACATTTCGAGCCATGCCGTCATCATTTCGAGCCAAGCCGCCAACATTTCGTACCATGCCGCCATCATTTCGAGCCCTGCTGCCAACACTTCTAGCCATGCCGCCAACACTTCGAGCCATGTCGCCAACATTTCGAGCCATGCCGTCATCATTTCGAGCCATGCCGCCAACATTTCGTACCATGCCGCCAACATTTCGAGCCATGCCGCCAACACTTCTAGCCATGCCGCCAACACTTCGAGCCATATCGCCAACATTTCGAGCCATGCCGTCATCATTTCGAGCCATGCCGCCAACATTTCGTACCATGCCGCCAACATTTCGAGCCATGCCGCCAACACTTCTAGCCATGCCGCCAACACTTCGAGCCATGCCGCCAACATTTCGAGCCATATCGCCAACATTTCGAGCCATGCCGCCAACATTTCTAGCCATGCCGCCAACACTTCTAGCCATGCCGCCAACACGTCGAGCCATATCGCCAACATTTCGAGCCATGCCGTCATCATTTCGAGCCATGCCGCCAACATTTCGTACCATGCCGCCATCATTTCGAGCCCTGCTGCCAACACTTCTAGCCATGCCGCCAACACTTCTAGCCATGCCGCCAACACTTCGAGCCATGCCGCCAACATTTCGAGCCATGCCGCTAACATTTCTAGCTATGCCGCCAACACTTCGAGCCATGCCGCCAACATTTCGAGCCATGCCGCCAACATTTCGAGCCATGCCGCCAACATTTCGAGCCATGCCGCCAACATTTCGAGCCATGCCGCTAACATTTCTAGCTATGCCGCCAACACTTCGAGCCATGCCGCCAACATTTCAAGCCATGCCGCCAACATTTTGAGCCATGCCGCCAACATTTCGAGCCATTCCGCTAACACCTCGAGCCATGCCGCCAACACTTCGAGCCATGCCGCCGACATTTCGAGACATGCCGCCAAAATTTCGAGCCATGCCGCTAACATTTCTAGCTATGCCGCCAACATTTCGAGCCATGCCGCCAACATTTCCAGCCATGCCGCCAACATTTCGAGCCATGCCGCCAACATTTCGAGCCATGCCGCCAACATTTCGAGCCATGACGCCAACACTTACAGCCATGCCGCCAACATTTCCAGCCATGCCGCCAACATTTCGAGCCATGCCGCCAACATTTCGAGCCATGCCGCCAACATTTCGAGCCATGACGCCAACACTTACAGCCATGCCGCCAACATTTCGAGCCATGCCGCCAACATTTCGAGCCATGCCGCCAACATTTCGAGCCATGACGCCAACACCTCTAGCCATGCCGCCAACATTTCGAGCCAGGCCGCCAACATTTCGTGCCACGCCGCCGACATTTCGAGCCATGCCGCCAACATTTCGAGCCATGCCGCCAACATTTCCAGCCATGCCGCTAACATTTCGAGCCATGCCGCCAACATTTCGAGCCACGCCGCCAACACTTCGAGCCATGCCGCCAACATTTCGAGCCCTGCCGCCAACACTTCTAGCCATGCCGCCAACACTTCTAGCCATGCCGCCAACACGTCGAGCCATATCGCCAACATTTCGAGCCATGCCGTCATCATTTCGAGCCAAGCCGCCAACATTTCGTACCATGCCGCCATCATTTCGAGCCCTGCTGCCAACACTTCTAGCCATGCCGCCAACACTTCTAGCCATGCCGCCAACACTTCGAGCCATGCCGCCAACATTTCGAGCCATGCCGCTAACATTTCTAGCTATGCCGCCAACACTTCGAGCCATGCCGCCAACATTTCGAGCCATGCCGCCAACATTTCGAGCCATGCCGCCAACATTTCGAGCCATGCCGCCAACATTTCGAGCCATGCCGCTAACATTTCTAGCTATGCCGCCAACACTTCGAGCCATGCCGCCAACATTTCAAGCCATGCCGCCAACATTTTGAGCCATGCCGCCAACATTTCGAGCCATTCCGCTAACACCTCGAGCCATGCCGCCAACACTTCGAGCCATGCCGCCGACATTTCGAGACATGCCGCCAAAATTTCGAGCCATGCCGCTAACATTTCTAGCCATGCCGCCAACATTTCGAGCCATGCCGCCAACATTTCCAGCCATGCCGCCAACATTTCGAGCCATGCCGCCAACATTTCGAGCCATGCCGCCAACATTTCGAGCCATGCCGCCAACACTTCGAGCCATGCCGCCAACATTTCGAGCCCTGCCGCCAACACTTCTAGCCATGCCGCCAACACTTCTAGCCATGCCGCCAACACGTCGAGCCATATCGCCAACATTTCGAGCCATGCCGTCATCATTTCGAGCCAAGCCGCCAACATTTCGTACCATGCCGCCATCATTTCGAGCCCTGCTGCCAACACTTCTAGCCATGCCGCCAACACTTCTAGCCATGCCGCCAACACTTCGAGCCATGCCGCCAACATTTCGAGCCATGCCGCTAACATTTCTAGCTATGCCGCCAACACTTCGAGCCATGCCGCCAACATTTCGAGCCATGCCGCCAACATTTCGAGCCATGCCGCCAACATTTCGAGCCATGCCGCCAACATTTCGAGCCATGCCGCTAACATTTCTAGCTATGCCGCCAACACTTCGAGCCATGCCGCCAACATTTCAAGCCATGCCGCCAACATTTTGAGCCATGCCGCCAACATTTCGAGCCATTCCGCTAACACCTCGAGCCATGCCGCCAACACTTCGAGCCATGCCGCCGACATTTCGAGACATGCCGCCAAAATTTCGAGCCATGCCGCTAACATTTCTAGCCATGCCGCCAACATTTCGAGCCATGCCGCCAACATTTCCAGCCATGCCGCCAACATTTCGAGCCATGCCGCCAACATTTCGAGCCATGCCGCCAACATTTCGAGCCATGACGCCAACACTTACAGCCATGCCGCCAACATTTCCAGCCATGCCGCCAACATTTCGAGCCATGCCGCCAACATTTCGAGCCATGCCGCCAACATTTCGAGCCATGACGCCAACACTTACAGCCATGCCGCCAACATTTCGAGCCATGCCGCCAACATTTCGAGCCATGCCGCCAACATTTCGAGCCATGACGCCAACACCTCTAGCCATGCCGCCAACATTTCGAGCCAGGCCGCCAACATTTCGTGCCACGCCGCCGACATTTCGAGCCATGCCGCCAACATTTCGAGCCATGCCGCCAACATTTCCAGCCATGCCGCTAACATCGAGCCATGCCGCCAACATTTCGAGCCACGCCGCCAACACTTCGAGCCATGCCGCCAACATTTCGAGCCCTGCCGCCAACACTTCTAGCCATGCCGCCAACACTTCGAGCCATGTCGCCAACATTTCGAGCCATGCCGTCATCATTTCGAGCCATGCCGCCAACATTTTGTCCATGCCGCCAACATTTCGAGCCATGCCGCCAACACTTCTAGCCATGCCGCCAACACTTCGAGCCATATCGCCAACATTTCGAGCCATGCCGTCATCATTTCTAGCTATGCCGCCAACACTTCGAGCCATGCCGCCAACATTTCAAGCCATGCCGCCAACATTTTGAGCCATGCCGCCAACACTTCTAGCCATGCCGCCAACACTTCTAGCCATGCCGCCAACACGTCGAGCCATATCGCCAACATTTCGAGCCATGCCGTCATCATTTCGAGCCATGCCGCCAACATTTCGTACCATGCCGCCAACATTTCGAGCCCTGCCGCCAACTCTTCTAGCCATGCCGCCAACACTTCTAGCCATGCCGCCAACACTTCGAGCCATGCCGCCAACATTTCGAGCCATGCCGCTAACATTTCTAGCTATGCCGCCAACACTTCGAGCCATGCCGCCAACATTTCGAGCCATGCCGCCAACATTTCGAGCCATGCCGCCAACATTTCGAGCCATGCCGCTAACATTTCTAGCTATGCCGCCAACACTTCGAGCCATGCCGCCAACATTTCAAGCCATGCCGCCAACATTTTGAGCCATGCCGCCAACATTTCGAGCCATTCCGCTAACACCTCGAGCCATGCCGCCAACACTTCGAGCCATGCCGCCGACATTTCGAGACATGCCGCCAACATTTCGAGCCATGCCGCTAACATTTCTAGCCATGCCGCCAACATTTCGAGCCATGCCGCCAACATTTCCAGCCATGCCGCCAACATTTCGAGCCATGCCGCCAACATTTCGAGCCATGCCGCCAACATTTCGAGCCATGACGCCAACACTTACAGCCATGCCGTAAACATTTCCAGCCATGCCGCCTACATTTCGAGCCATGCCGCCAACATTTCGAGCCATGCCGCCAACATTTCGAGCCATGACGCCAACACTTACAGCCATGCCGTCAACATTTCGAGCCATGCCGCCAACATTTCGAGCCATGACGCCAACACCTCTAGCCATGCCGCCAACATTTAGAGCCAGGCCGCCAACATTTTGTGCCACGCCGCCGACATTTCGAGCCATGCCGCCAACATTTCGAGCCATGCCGCCAACATTTCCAGCCATGCCGCTAACATTTCGAGCCATGCCGCCAACATTTCGAGCCATGCCGCCAACACTTCGAGCCATGCCGCCAACATTTCGAGCCCTGCCGCCAACACTTCTAGCCATGCCGCCAACACTTCGAGCCATGTCGCCAACATTTCGAGCCATGCCGTCATCATTTCGAGCCATGCCGCCAACATTTCGTCCATGCCGCCAACATTTCGAGCCATGCCGCCAACACTTCTAGCCATGCCGCCAACACTTCGAGCCATATCGCCAACATTTCGAGCCATGCCGTCATCATTTCTAGCTATGCCGCCAACACTTTGAGCCATGCCGCCAACATTTCAAGCCATGCCGCCAACATTTTGAGCCATGCCGCCAACATTTCGAGCCATTCCGCTAACACCTCGAGCCATGCCGCCAACACTTCGAGCCATGCCGCCAACATTTCGAGACATGCCGCCAACATTTCGAGTAATGTCGCCAACATTTCGAGCCATGCCGCCAACATTTCGAGCCATGCCGCCAACATTTCGAGCTATGCCGCCAACATTTCGAGCCATGCCGCCAACATTTTGAGCCATGTCGCCAACATTTCGGGCAATGCCGCCAACATTTCGAGTCATGCCGCCATCATTTCGAGCCATGCCGCCAACATTTCGAGTCATGCCGCCAACATTTCGAGCCATGCCACCAACATTTCGAGCCATGCCGCCAACATTTCGAACCATGCCGCCAATATTTCGAGCCATGCCGCCAACATTTCGAGCTATGCCGCCAACACTTCGAGCCATGCCGCCAACATTTTGAGTCATGCCGCCATTTCGAGCCATGCCGCCAACATTTCGAGCCATGCCGCCAACATTTCGAGCCATGACGCCAACACTTACAGCCATGCCGCCAACACTTCTAGCCATGCCGCCAACACGTCGAGCCTTATCGCCAACATTTCGAGCCATGACGCCAACACTTACAGCCATGCCGCCAACATTTCGAGCCATGCCGCCAACATTTCGAGCCATGACGCCAACACCTCTAGCCATGCCGCCAACATTTCGAGCCATGCCGCCAACATTTCGAGCCATGCCGCCAACATTTCGAGCCATGACGCCAACACTTACAGCCATGCCGTAAACATTTCCAGCCATGCCGCCTACATTTCGAGCCATGCCGCCAACATTTCGAGCCATGCCGCCAACATTTCGAGCCATGACGCCAACACCTCTAGCCATGCCGCCAACATTTCGAGCCATGCCGCCAACATTTCGAGCCATGCCGCCAACATTTCGAGCCATGACGCCAACACTTACAGCCATGCCGTAAACATTTCCAGCCATGCCGCCTACATTTCGAGCCATGCCGCCAACATTTCGAGCCATGCCGTCAACATTTCGAGCCATGCCGCCAACATTTCGAGCCATGACGCCAACACCTCTAGCCATGCCGCCAACATTTAGAGCCAGGCCGCCAACATTTCGTGCCACGCCGCCGACATTTCGAGCCATGCCGCCAACATTTCGAGCCATGCCGCCAACATTTCCAGCCATGCCGCTAACATTTCGAGCCATGCCGCCAACATTTCGAGCCATGCCGCCAACACTTCGAGCCATGCCGCCAACATTTCGAGCCCTGCCGCCAACACTTCTAGCCATGCCGCCAACACTTCGAGCCATGTCGCCAACATTTCGAGCCATGCCGTCATCATTTCGAGCCATGCCGCCAACATTTCGTCCATGCCGCCAACACTTCTAGCCATGCCGCCAACACTTCGAGCCATATCGCCAACATTTCGAGCCATGCCGTCATCATTTCTAGCTATGCCGCCAACACTTTGAGCCATGCCGCCAACATTTCAAGCCATGCCGCCAACATTTTGAGCCATGCCGCCAACATTTCGAGCCATTCCGCTAACACCTCGAGCCATGCCGCCAACACTTCGAGCCATGCCGCCAACATTTCAAGCCATGCCGCCAACATTTTGAGCCATGCCGCCAACATTTCGAGCCATTCCGCTAACACCTCGAGCCATGCCGCCAACACTTCGAGCCATGCCGCCGACATTTCGAGACATGCCGCCAAAATTTCGAGCCATGCCGCTAACATTTCTAGCCATGCCGCCAACATTTCGAGCCATGCCGCCAACATTTCCAGCCATGCCGCCAACATTTCGAGCCATGCCGCCAACATTTCGAGCCATGCCGCCAACATTTCGAGCCATGACGCCAACACTTACAGCCATGCCGCCAACATTTCCAGCCATGCCGCCAACATTTCGAGCCATGCCGCCAACATTTCGAGCCATGCCGCCAACATTTCGAGCCATGACGCCAACACTTACAGCCATGCCGCCAACATTTCGAGCCATGCCGCCAACATTTCGAGCCATGCCGCCAACATTTCGAGCCATGACGCCAACACCTCTAGCCATGCCGCCAACATTTCGAGCCAGGCCGCCAACATTTCGTGCCACGCCGCCGACATTTCGAGCCATGCCGCCAACATTTCGAGCCATGCCGCCAACATTTCCAGCCATGCCGCTAACATTTCGAGCCATGCCGCCAACATTTCGAGCCACGCCGCCAACACTTCGAGCCATGCCGCCAACATTTCGAGCCCTGCCGCCAACACTTCTAGCCATGCCGCCAACACTTCGAGCCATGTCGCCAACATTTCGAGCCATGCCGTCATCATTTCGAGCCATGCCGCCAACATTTTGTCCATGCCGCCAACATTTCGAGCCATGCCGCCAACACTTCTAGCCATGCCGCCAACACTTCGAGCCATATCGCCAACATTTCGAGCCATGCCGTCATCATTTCTAGCTATGCCGCCAACACTTCGAGCCATGCCGCCAACATTTCAAGCCATGCCGCCAACATTTTGAGCCATGCCGCCAACACTTCTAGCCATGCCGCCAACACTTCTAGCCATGCCGCCAACACGTCGAGCCATATCGCCAACATTTCGAGCCATGCCGTCATCATTTCGAGCCATGCCGCCAACATTTCGTACCATGCCGCCAACATTTCGAGCCCTGCCGCCAACTCTTCTAGCCATGCCGCCAACACTTCTAGCCATGCCGCCAACACTTCGAGCCATGCCGCCAACATTTCGAGCCATGCCGCTAACATTTCTAGCTATGCCGCCAACACTTCGAGCCATGCCGCCAACATTTCGAGCCATGCCGCCAACATTTCGAGCCATGCCGCCAACATTTCGAGCCATGCCGCTAACATTTCTAGCTATGCCGCCAACACTTCGAGCCATGCCGCCAACATTTCAAGCCATGCCGCCAACATTTTGAGCCATGCCGCCAACATTTCGAGCCATTCCGCTAACACCTCGAGCCATGCCGCCAACACTTCGAGCCATGCCGCCGACATTTCGAGACATGCCGCCAACATTTCGAGCCATGCCGCTAACATTTCTAGCCATGCCGCCAACATTTCGAGCCATGCCGCCAACATTTCCAGCCATGCCGCCAACATTTCGAGCCATGCCGCCAACATTTCGAGCCATGCCGCCAACATTTCGAGCCATGACGCCAACACTTACAGCCATGCCGTAAACATTTCCAGCCATGCCGCCTACATTTCGAGCCATGCCGCCAACATTTCGAGCCATGCCGCCAACATTTCGAGCCATGACGCCAACACTTACAGCCATGCCGTCAACATTTCGAGCCATGCCGCCAACATTTCGAGCCATGACGCCAACACCTCTAGCCATGCCGCCAACATTTAGAGCCAGGCCGCCAACATTTTGTGCCACGCCGCCGACATTTCGAGCCATGCCGCCAACATTTCGAGCCATGCCGCCAACATTTCCAGCCATGCCGCTAACATTTCGAGCCATGCCGCCAACATTTCGAGCCATGCCGCCAACACTTCGAGCCATGCCGCCAACATTTCGAGCCCTGCCGCCAACACTTCTAGCCATGCCGCCAACACTTCGAGCCATGTCGCCAACATTTCGAGCCATGCCGTCATCATTTCGAGCCATGCCGCCAACATTTCGTCCATGCCGCCAACATTTCGAGCCATGCCGCCAACACTTCTAGCCATGCCGCCAACACTTCGAGCCATATCGCCAACATTTCGAGCCATGCCGTCATCATTTCTAGCTATGCCGCCAACACTTTGAGCCATGCCGCCAACATTTCAAGCCATGCCGCCAACATTTTGAGCCATGCCGCCAACATTTCGAGCCATTCCGCTAACACCTCGAGCCATGCCGCCAACACTTCGAGCCATGCCGCCAACATTTCGAGACATGCCGCCAACATTTCGAGTAATGTCGCCAACATTTCGAGCCATGCCGCCAACATTTCGAGCCATGCCGCCAACATTTCGAGCTATGCCGCCAACATTTCGAGCCATGCCGCCAACATTTTGAGCCATGTCGCCAACATTTCGGGCAATGCCGCCAACATTTCGAGTCATGCCGCCATCATTTCGAGCCATGCCGCCAACATTTCGAGTCATGCCGCCAACATTTCGAGCCATGCCACCAACATTTCGAGCCATGCCGCCAACATTTCGAACCATGCCGCCAATATTTCGAGCCATGCCGCCAACATTTCGAGCTATGCCGCCAACACTTCGAGCCATGCCGCCAACATTTTGAGTCATGCCGCCATTTCGAGCCATGCCGCCAACATTTCGAGCCATGCCGCCAACATTTCGAGCCATGACGCCAACACTTACAGCCATGCCGCCAACACTTCTAGCCATGCCGCCAACACGTCGAGCCTTATCGCCAACATTTCGAGCCATGACGCCAACACTTACAGCCATGCCGCCAACATTTCGAGCCATGCCGCCAACATTTCGAGCCATGACGCCAACACCTCTAGCCATGCCGCCAACATTTCGAGCCATGCCGCCAACATTTCGAGCCATGCCGCCAACATTTCGAGCCATGACGCCAACACTTACAGCCATGCCGTAAACATTTCCAGCCATGCCGCCTACATTTCGAGCCATGCCGCCAACATTTCGAGCCATGCCGCCAACATTTCGAGCCATGACGCCAACACCTCTAGCCATGCCGCCAACATTTCGAGCCATGCCGCCAACATTTCGAGCCATGCCGCCAACATTTCGAGCCATGACGCCAACACTTACAGCCATGCCGTAAACATTTCCAGCCATGCCGCCTACATTTCGAGCCATGCCGCCAACATTTCGAGCCATGCCGTCAACATTTCGAGCCATGCCGCCAACATTTCGAGCCATGACGCCAACACCTCTAGCCATGCCGCCAACATTTAGAGCCAGGCCGCCAACATTTCGTGCCACGCCGCCGACATTTCGAGCCATGCCGCCAACATTTCGAGCCATGCCGCCAACATTTCCAGCCATGCCGCTAACATTTCGAGCCATGCCGCCAACATTTCGAGCCATGCCGCCAACACTTCGAGCCATGCCGCCAACATTTCGAGCCCTGCCGCCAACACTTCTAGCCATGCCGCCAACACTTCGAGCCATGTCGCCAACATTTCGAGCCATGCCGTCATCATTTCGAGCCATGCCGCCAACATTTCGTCCATGCCGCCAACACTTCTAGCCATGCCGCCAACACTTCGAGCCATATCGCCAACATTTCGAGCCATGCCGTCATCATTTCTAGCTATGCCGCCAACACTTTGAGCCATGCCGCCAACATTTCAAGCCATGCCGCCAACATTTTGAGCCATGCCGCCAACATTTCGAGCCATTCCGCTAACACCTCGAGCCATGCCGCCAACACTTCGAGCCATGCCGCCAACATTTCGAGACATGCCGCCAACATTTCGAGTAATGTCGCCAACATTTCGAGCCATGCCGCCAACATTTCGAGCCATGCCGCCAACATTTCCAGCCATGCCGTCAACATTTCGAGCCATGCCGCCAATATTTCGAGCCATGCCGCCAACATTTCGAGCTATGCCGCCAACATTCCGAGCCATGCCGCCAACATTTTGAGCCATGTCGCCAACATTTCGGGCAATGCCGCCAACATTTCGAGTCATGCCGCCATCATTTCGAGCCATGCCGCCAACATTTCGAGCCATGCCGCCAACATTTCCAGCCATGCCGTCATCATTTCGAGCCATGCCGCCAACATTTCGAGTCATGCCGCCAACATTTCGAGCCATGCCACCAACATTTCGAGCCATGCCGCCAACATTTCGAACCATGCCGCCAACATTTCGAGCCATGCCGCCAACATTTCGAGCTATGCCGCCAACACTTCGAGCCATGCCGCCAACATTTCGAGCCATGCCGCCAACATTTCGAGCCATGACGCCAACACTTACAGCCATGCCGCCAACACTTCTAGCCATGCCGCCAACACGTCGAGCCATATCGCCAACATTTCGAGCCATGACGCCAACACTTACAGCCATGCCGCCAACATTTCGAGCCATGCCGCCAACATTTCGAGCCATGACGCCAACACCTCTAGCCATGCCGCCAACATTTCGACCAGGCCGCCAACATTTCGTGCCACGCCGCCAACATTTCAAGCCATGCCGCCAAAATTTCGTGCCATGCCGCCAACATTTCCAGCCATGCCGCTAACATTTCGAGCCATGCCGCCAACATTTCGAGCCACGCCGCCAACACTTCGAGCCATGCCGCCAACATTTCGAGCCCTGCCGCCAACACTTCTAGCCATGCCGCCAACACTTCGAGCCATGTCGCCAACATTTCGAGCCATGCCGTCATCATTTCGAGCCATGCCGCCAACATTTCGTACCATGCCGCCAACATTTCGAGCCATGCCGCCAACACTTCTAGCCATGCCGCCAACACTTCGAGCCATATCGCCAACATTTCGAGCCATGCCGTCATCATTTCGAGCCATGCCGCCAACATTTCGTACCATGCCATCAACATTTCGAGCCATGCCGCCAACACTTCTAGCCATGCCGCCAACACTTCGAGCCATGCCGCCAACATTTCGAGCCATATCGCCAACATTTCGAGCCATGCCGCCAACACTTCTAGCCATGCCGCCAACACTTTTAGCCATGCCGCCAACACGTCGAGCCATATCGCCAACATTTCGAGCCATGCCGTCATCATTTCGAGCCATGCCGCCAACATATCGTACCATGCCGCCAACATTTCGAGCCCTGCCGCCAACACTTCTAGCCATGCCGCCAACACTTCTAGCCATGCCGCCAACACTTCGAGCCATGCCGCCAACATTTCGAGCCATGCCGCTAACATTTCTAGCTATGCCGCCAACACTTCGAGCCATGTCGCCAACATTTCGAGCCATGCCGCCAACATTTCGAGCCATGACGCCAACACTTACAGCCATGCCGCCAACACTTCTAGCCATGCCGCCAACACGTCGAGCCATATCGCCAACATTTCGAGCCATGACGCCAACACTTACAGCCATGCCGCCAACATTTCGAGCCATGCCGCCAACATTTCGAGCCATGACGCCAACACCTCTAGCCAACATTTCGAGCCAGGCCGCCAACATTTCGTTCCACGCCGCCAACATTTCGAGCCATGCCGCCAAAATTTCGAGCCATGCCGTCAACATTTCCAGCCATGCCGCTAACATTTCGAGCCATGCCGCCAACATTTCGAGCCACGCCGCCAACACTTCGAGCCATGCCGCCAACATTTCGAGCCCTGCCGCCAACACTTCTAGCCATGCCGCCAACACTTCGAGCCATGTCGCCAACATTTCGAGCCATGCCGTCATCATTTCGAGCCATGTCGCCAACATTTCGAGCCATGCCGCCAACATTTCGAGCCCTGCCGCCAACACTTCTAGCCATGCCGCCAACACTTCGAGCCATGTCGCCAACATTTCCAGCCATGCCGCTAACATTTCGAGCCATGCCGCCAACATTTCGAGCCACGCCGCCAACACTTCGAGCCATGCCGCCAACATTTCGAGCCCTGCCGCCAACACTTCTAGCCATGCCGCCAACACTTCGAGCCATATCGCCAACATTTCGAGCCATGCCGTCATCATTTCGAGCCATGCCGCCAACATTTCGTACCATGCCATCAACATTTCGAGCCATGCCGCCAACACTTCTAGCCATGCCGCCAACACTTCGAGCCATGCCGCCAACATTTCGAGCCATATCGCCAACATTTCGAGCCATGCCGCCAACACTTCTAGCCATGCCGCCAACACTTCTAGCCATGCCGCCAACACGTCGAGCCATATCGCCAACATTTCGAGCCATGCCGTCATCATTTCGAGCCATGCCGCCAACATATCGTACCATGCTGCCAACATTTCGAGCCCTGCCGCCAACACTTCTAGCCATGCCGCCAACACTTCTAGCCATGCCGCCAACACTTCGAGCCATGCCGCCAACATTTCGAGCCATGCCGCTAACATTTCTAGCTATGCCGCCAACACTTCGAGCCATGCCGCCAACATTTCGAGCCATGCCGCCAACATTTCGAGCCATGCCGCCAACATTTCGAGCCATGCCGCCAACACTTCTAGCCATGCCGCCAACACTTCGAGCCATATCGCCAACATTTCGAGCCATGCCGTCATCATTTCTAGCTATGCCGCCAACACTTCGAGCCATGCAGCCAACATTTCGAGCCATGCCGCCAACATTTCGAGCCAGGCCGCCAACAGTTCGTGCCATGCCGCTAACATTTCTAGCTATGCCGCCAACACTTCGAGCCATGCCTCCAACATTTCGAGCCATGCCGCCAACACTTCGAGCCATGCCGCCAACATTTCGAGCCATGCCGCCAACATTTCGAGCCATGACGCCAACACTTACAGCCATGCCGCCAACATTTCGAGCCATGCCGCCAACATTTCGAGCCATGACGCCAACACTTCTAGCCATGCCGCCAACATTTCGAGCCAGGCCGCCAACATTTCGTGCCACGCCGCCAACATTTCGAGCCATGCCGCCAACATTTCGAGCCATGCCGCCAACATTTCGAGCCATGCCGCCAACATTTCGAGCCATGCCGCTAACATTTCTAGCTATGCCGCCAACACTTCGAGCCATGCCGCCAACATTTCGAGCCATGCCGCCAACATTTCGAGCCATGCCGCCAACATTTCGAGCCATGCCGCCAACATTTCGAGCCATGCCGCTAACATTTCTAGCTATGCCGCCAACACTTCGAGCCATGCCGCCAACATTTCGAGCCATGCCGCCAACACTTCTAGCCATGCCGCCAACACTTCTAGCCATGCCGCCAACACGTCGAGCCATATCGCCAACATTTGGAGCCATGCCGTCATCATTTCGAGCCATGCCGCCAACATTTCGTACCATGCCGCCAACATTTCGAGCCCTGCCGTCAACACTTCTAGCCATGCCGCCAACACTTCTAGCCATGCCGCCAACACTTCGAGCCATGTCGCCAACATTTCGAGCCATGCCGTCATCATTTCGAGCCATGCCGCCAACATTTCGTCCATGCCGCCAACATTTCGAGCCATGCCGCCAACACTTCTAGCCATGCCGCCAACACTTCGAGCCATATCGCCAACATTTCGAGCCATGCCGTCATCATTTCTAGCTATGCCGCCAACACATCGAGCCATGCCGCCAACATTTCAAGCCATGCCGCCAACATTTTGAGCCATGCCGCCAACATTTCGAGCCATTCCGCTAACACCTCGAGCCATGCCGCCAACACTTCGAGCCATGCCGCCAACATTTCGAGACATGCCGCCAACATTTCGAGCCATGTCGCCAACATTTCGAGCCATGCCGCCAACATTTCGAGCCATGCCGCCAACATTTCCAGCCATGCCGTCAACATTTCGAGCCATGCCGCCAACATTTCGAGCCATGCCGCCAACATTTCGAGCTATGCCGCCAACATTCCGAGCCATGCCGCCAACATTTTGAGCCATGTCGCCAACATTTCGGGCAATGCCGCCAACATTTCGAGTCATGCCGCCATCATTTCGAGCCATGCCGCCAACATTTCGAGTCATGCCGCCAACATTTCGAGCCATGCCACCAACATTTCGAGCCATGCCGCCAACATTTCGAACCATGCCGCCAACATTTCGAGCCATGCCGCCAACATTTCGAGCTATGACGCCAACACTTCGAGCCATGCCGCCAACATTTTGAGTCATGCCGCCATTTCGAGCCATGCCGCCAACATTTCGAGCCATGCCGCCAACGTTTCGAGCAATGCCGCCAACATTTCCAGCCATGCCGCCAACATTTCGAGCTATGCCGCCAACACTTCGAGCCATGCCGCCAACATTTCGAGGCATGCCGCCATTTCGAACCATGCCGCCAACATTTCGAGCCTTGCCGCCAACATTTCGAGCCATGCCGCCAACATATCGAGCCATGCCGCCAACATTTCGAGCCATGCCGCCAACATTTCGAGCCATGACGCCAACACCTCTAGCCATGCCGCCAACATTTCGAGCTATGCCGCCAACACTTCGAGCCATGCCGCCAACATTTTGAGTCATGCCGCCATTTCGAGCCATGCCGCCAACATTTCGAGCAATGCCGCCAACATTTCGAGCAATGCCGCCAACATTTCCAGCCATGCCGCCAACATTTCGAGCTATGCCGCCAACACTTCGAGCCATGCCGCCAACATTTCGAGGCATGCCGCCATTTCGAACCATGCCGCCAACATTTCGAGCCTTGCCGCCAACATTTCGAGCCATGCCGTCAACATATCGAGCCATGCCGCCAACATTTCGAGCCATGCCGCCAACATTTCGAGCCATGACGCCAACACCTCTAGCCATGCCGCCAACATTTCGAGCCTTGCCGCCAACATTTCGAGCCATGCCGCCAACATATCGAGCCATGCCGCCAACATTTCGAGCCATGCCGCCAACATTTCGAGCCATGACGCCAACACCTCTAGCCATGCCGCCAACATTTCGAGCTATGCCGCCAACACTTCGAGCCATGCCGCCAACATTTTGAGTCATGCCGCCATTTCGAGCCATGCCGCCAACATTTCGAGCCATGCCGCCAACATTTCGAGCAATGCCGCCAACATTTCCAGCCATGCCGCCAACATTTCGAGCTATGCCGACAACACTTCGAGCCATGCCGCCAACATTTCGAGGCATGCCGCCATTTTGAACCATGCCGCCAACATTTCGAGCCTTGCCGCCAACATTTCGAGCCATGCCGCCAACATATCGAGCCATGCCGCCAACATTTCGAGCCATGCCGCCAACATTTCGAGCCATGACGCCAACACCTCTAGCCATGCCGCCAACATTTCGAGCTATGCCGCCAACACTTCGAGCCATGCCGCCAACATTTTGAGTCATGCCGCCATTTCGAGCCATGCCGCCAACATTTCGAGCCATGCCGCCAACATTTCGAGCAATGCCGCCAACATTTCAAGCCATGCCGCCAACATTTCGAGCTATGCCGCCAACACTTCGAGCCATGCCGCCAACATTTCGAGGCATGCCGCCATTTCGAACCATGCCGCCAACATTTCGAGCCTTGCCGCCAACATTTCGAGCCATGCCGCCAACATATCGAGCCATGCCGCCAACATTTCGAGCCATGCCGCCAACATTTCGAGCCATGACGCCAACACCTCTAGCCATGCCGCCAACATTTTGAGTCATGCCGCCATTTCGAGCCATGCCGCCAACATTTCGAGCCATGCCGCCAACATTTCGAGCAATGCCGCCAACATTTCCAGCCATGCCGCCAACATTTCGAGCTATGCCGCCAACACTTCGAGCCATGCCGCCAACATTTCGAGGCATGCCGCCATTTCGAACCATGCCGCCAACATTTCGAGCCTTGCCGCCAACATTTCGAACCATGCCGCCAACATATCGAGCCATGCCGCCAACATTTCGAGCCATGCCGCCAACATTTCGAGCCATGACGCCAACACCTCTAGCCATGCCGCCAACATTTCGAGCAATGCCGCCAACATTTCCAGCCATGCCGCCAACATTTCGAGCTATGCCGCCAACACTTCGAGCCATGCCGCCAACATTTCGAGGCATGCCGCCATTTCGAACCATGCCGCCTACATTTCGAGCCTTGCCGCCAACATTTCGAGCCATGCCGCCAACATATCGAGCCATGCCGCCAACATTTCGAGAAATGCCGCCAACATTTCCAGCCATGCCGCCAACATTTCGAGCTATGCCGCCAACACTTCGAGCCATGCCGTCAACATTTCGAAACATGCCGCCATTTCGAACCATGCCGCCAACATTTCGAGCCTTGCCGCCAACATTTCGAGCCATGCCGCCAACATATCGAGCCATGCCGCCAACATTTCGAGCCATGCCGCCAACATTTCGAGCCATGCCGCCAACATTTCGAGCCTTGCCGCCAACATTTCCAGCCATGCCGCTAACATTTCGAGCCATGCCGCCAACATTTCGAGCCACGCCGCCAACACTTCGAGCCATGCCGCCAACATTTCGAGCCCTGCCGCCTACACTTCTAGCCATGCCGCCAACACTACGAGCCATGTCGCCAACATTTCGAGCCATGCCGTCATCATTTCGAGCCATGCCGCCAACATTTCGTACCATGCCGCCAACATTTCGAGCCATGCCGCCAACACTTCTAGCCATGCCGCCAACACTTCGAGCCATGCCGCCAACATTTCGATCCATGCCGCTAACATTTCTAGCTATGCCGCCAACACTTCGAGCCATGCCGCCAACATTTCGAGCCATGCCGCCAACATTTCGAGCCATGCCGCCAACATTTCGAGCCATGCCGCTAACATTTCTAGCTATGCCGCCAACACTTCGAGCCATGCCGCCAACATTTCAAGCCATGCCGCCAACATTTTGAGCCATGCCGCCAACATTTCGAGCCATTCCGCTAACACCTCGAGCCATGCCGCCAACACTTCGAGCCATGCCGCCGACATTTGGAGACATGCCGCCAACATTTCGAGCCATGCCGCTAACATTTCTAGCTATGCCGCCAACACTTCGAGCCATGCCGCCAACATTTCAAGCCATGCCGCCAACATTTTGAGCCATGCCGCCAACATTTCAAGCCTTGCCGCCAACATTTCGAGCCATGCCGCTAACATTTCTAGCTATGCCGCCAACACTTCGAGCCATGCCGCCAACATTTCGAGCCATGCCGCCAACATTTCGAGCCATGACGCCAACACTTACAGCCATGCCGCCAACATTTCGAGCCATGCCGCCAACATTTCGAGCCATGACGCCAACACCTCTAGCCATGCCGCCAACATTTCGAGCCAGGCCGCCAACATTTCGTGCCACGCCGCCAACATTTCGAGCCATGCCGCCAACATTTCGAGCCATGCCGACATTTCCAGCCATGCCGCTAACATTTCGAGCGATGCCGCCAACATTTCGAGCCACGCCGAAAACACTTCGAGCCATGCCGCCAACATTTCGAGCCCTGCCGCCAACACCTCTAGCCATGCCGCCAACACTTCGAGCCATGTCGCCAACATTTCGAGCCATGCCGTCATTATTTCGAGCCATGCCGCCAACATTTCGTACCATGCCGCCAACATTTCGAGCCATGCCGCCAACACTTCTAGCCATGCCGCAAACACTTCGAGCCATATCGCCAACATTTCGAGCCATGCCGTCATCATTTCGAGCCATGCCTCCAACAATTCGTACCATGCCATCAACATTTCGAGCCATGCCGCCAACACTTCTAGCCATGCCGCCAACACTTCGAGCCATGCCGCCAACATTTCGAGCCATATCGCCAACATTTCGAGCCATGCCGCCAACACTTCTAGCCATGCCGCCAACACTTCTAGCCATGCCGCCAACACGTCGAGCCATATCGCCAACATTTCGAGCCATGCCGTCATCATTTCGAGCCATGCCGCCAACATTTCGTACCATGCCGCCAACATTTCGAGCCCTGCCGCCAACACTTCTAGCCATGCCGCCAACACTTTTAGCCATGCCGCCAACACTTCGAGCCATGCCGCCAACATTTCGAGCCATGCCGCTAACATTTCTAGCTATGCCGCCAACACTTCGAGCCATGCCGCCAACATTTCGAGCCATGCCGCCAACATTTCGAGCCATGCCGCCAACATTTCGAGCCATGCCGCCAACATTTCGAGCCATGCCGCTAACATTTCTAGCTATGCCGCCAACACTTCGAGCCATGCCGCCAACATTTCAAGCCATGCCGCCAACATTTTGAGCCATGCCGCCAACATTTCGAGCCATGCCGCCGACATTTCGAGACATGCCGCCAACATTTCGAGCCATGCCGCTAACATTTCTAGCTATGCCGCCAACACTTCGAGCCATGCCGCCAACATTTTGAGCCATGACGCCAACATTTCAAGCCATGCCGCCAACATTTCGAGCCATGCCGCTAACATTTCTAGCTATGCCGCCAACACTTCGAGCCATGCCGCCAACATTTCGAGCCATGCCGCCAACATTTCGAGCCATGACGCCAACACTTACAGCCATGCCGCCAACATTTCGAGCCATGCCGCCAACATTTCGAGCCATGACGCCAACACCTCTAGCCATGCCGCCAACATTTCGAGCCAGGCCGCCAACATTTCGTGCCACGCCGCCAACATTTCGAGCCATGCCGCCAACATTTCGAGCCATGCCGCCAACATTTCCAGCCATGCCGCTAACATTTCGAGCCATGCCGCCAACATTTCGAGCCACGCCGCCAACACTTCGAGCCATGCCGCCAACATTTCGAGCCCTGCCGCCAACACTTCTAGCCATGCCGCCAACACTTCGAGCCATGTCGCCAACATTTCGAGCCATGCCGTCATCATTTCGAGCCATGCCACCAACATTTCGTACCATGCCGCCAACATTTCGAGCCATGCCGCCAACACTTCTAGCCATGCCGCCAACACTTCGAGCCATGCCGCCAACATTTCGAGCCATGCCGCTAACATTTCTAGCTATGCCGCCAACACTTCGAGCCATGCCGCCAACATTTCGAGCCATGCCGCCAACATTTCGAGCCATGCCGCCAACATTTCGAGCCATGCCGCTAACATTTCTAGCTATGCCGCCAACTTCGAGCCATGCCGCCAACATTTCAAGCCATGCCGCCAACATTTTGAGCCATGCCGCCAACATTTCGAGCCATTCAGCTAACACCTCGAGCCATGCCGCCAACACTTCGAGCCATGCCGCCTACATTTCGAGACATGCCGCCAACATTTCGAGCCATGCCGTTAACATTTCTAGCTATGCCGCCAACACTTCGAGCCATGCCGCCAACATTTCAAGCCATGCCGCCAACATTTTGAGCCATGCCGCCAACATTTCAAGCCATGCCGCCAACATTTCGAGCCATGCCGCTAACATTTCTAGCTATGCCGCCAACACTTCGAGCCATGCCGCCAACATTTCGAGCCATGCCGCCAACATTTCGAGCCATGCCGCCAACATTTCGAGCCATGCCGCTAACATTTCTAGCTATGCCGCCAACTTCGAGCCATGCCGCCAACATTTCAAGCCATGCCGCCAACATTTTGAGCCATGCCGCCAACATTTCGAGCCATTCCGCTAACACCTCGAGCCATGCCGCCAACACTTCGAGCCATGCCGCCAACATTTCGAGCCATGCCGCCAACATTTCGAGCCATGACGCCAACACTTACAGCCATGCCGCCAACACCTCTAGCCATGCCGCCAACATTTCGAGCCAGGCCGCCAACATTTCGTGCCACGCCGCCAACATTTCGAGCCATGCCGCCAACATTTCGAGCCATGCCGCAACATTTCCAGCCATGCCGCTAACATTTCGAGCCATGCCGCCAACATTTCGAGCCACGCCGCCAACACTTCGAGCCATGCCGCCAACATTTCGAGCCCTGCCGCCAACATTTCGAGCCACGCCGCCAACACTTCGAGCCATGCCGCCAACATTTCGAGCCAGGCCGCCAACATTTCGTGCCACGCCGCCAACATTTCGAGCCATGCCGCCAACATTTCGAGCCACGCCGCCAACACTTCGAGCCATGCCGCCAACATTTCCAGCCATGCCGCTAACATTTCGAGCCATCCCGCCAACATTTCGAGCCACGCCGCCAACACTTCGAGCCATGCCACCAACATTTCGAGCCCTGCCGCCAACACTGCTAGCCATGCCGCCAACATTTCGAGCCATGACGCCAACACTTACAGCCATGCCGCCAACATTTCGAGCCATGCCGCCAACATTTCGAGCCATGACGCCAACACCTCTAGCCATGCCGCCAACATTTCAAGCCTTGCCGCCAACATTTCGAGCCATGCCGCCAACATTTCCAGCCATGCCGCTAACATTTCGAGCCATGCCGCCAACATTTCGAGCCACGCCGCCAACACTTCGAGCCATGCCGCCAACATTTCGAGCCATGCCGCCAACATTTCGAGCCATGACGCCAACACCTCTAGCCATGCCGCCAACATTTCAAGCCTTGCCGCCAACATTTCGAGCCAGGCCGCCAACATTTCGTGCCACGCCGCCAACATTTCGAGCCATGCCGCCAACATTTCGAGCCACCCCGCCAACACTTCGAGCCATGCCGCCAACATTTCCAGCCATGCCGCTAACATTTCGTGCCATCCCGCCAACATTTCGAGCCACGCCGCCAACACTTCGAGCCATGCCGCCAACATTTCGAGCCCTGCCGCCAACACTGCTAGCCATGCCGCCAACATTTCGAGCCATGACGCCAACATTTCGAGCCATGCCGCCAACATTTCGAGCCATGACGCCAACACCTCTAGCCATGCCGCCAACATTTCAAGCCTTGCCGCCAACATTTCGAGCCAGGCCGCCAACATTTCGTGCCACGCCGCCAACATTTCGAGCCATGCCGCCAACATTTCGAGCCACGCCGCCAACACTTCGAGCCATGCCGCCAACATTTCCAGCCATGCCGCTAACATTTCGAGCCATCCCGCCAACATTTCGAGCCACGCCGCCAACACTTCGAGCCATGCCGCCAACATTTCGAGCCCTGCCGCCAACACTGCTAGCCATGCCGCCAACATTTCGAGCCATGACGCCAACACTTACAGCCACGCCGCCAACATTTCGAGCCATGCCGCCAACATTTCGAGCCATGACGCCAACACCTCTAGCCATGCCGCCAACATTTCAAGCCTTGCCGCCAACATTTCGAGCCATGCCGCCAACATTTCCAGCCATGCCGCCAACATTTCAAGCCTTGCCGCCAACATTTCGAGCCATGCCGCCAACATTTCCAGCCATGCCGCTAACATTTCGAGCCATCCCGCCAACATTTCGAGCCACGCCGCCAACACTTCGAGCCATGCCGCCAACTTTTCGAGCCCTGCCGCCAACACTGCTAGCCATGCCGCCAACATTTCGAGCCATGACGCCAACACTTACAGCCATGCCGCCAACATTTCGAGCCATGCCGCCAACATTTCGAGCCATGACGCCAATACCTCTAGCCATGCCGCCAACATTTCAAGCCTTGCCGCCAACATTTCGAGCCATGCCGCTAACATTTCTAGCTATGCCGCCAACACTTCGAGCCATGCCGCCAACATTTCGAGCCATGCCGCCAACATTTCGAGCCATGACGCCAACACTTACAGCCATGCCGCCAACATTTCGAGCCATGCCGCCAACATTTCGAGCCATGACGCCAACACCTCTAGCCATGCCGCCAACATTTCGAGCCAGGCCGCCAACATTTCGTGCCACGCCGCCAACATTTCGAGCCATGCCGCCAACATTTCGAGCCATGCCGACATTTCCAGCCATGCCGCTAACATTTCGAGCGATGCCGCCAACATTTCGAGCCACGCCAACACTTCGAGCCATGCCGCCAACATTTCGAGCCCTGCCGCCAACACCTCTAGCCATGCCGCCAACACATCGAGCCATGTCGCCAACATTTCGAGCCATGCCGTCATTATTTCGAGCCATGCCGCCAACATTTCGTACCATGCCGCCAACATTTCGAGCCATGCCGCCAACACTTCTAGCCATGCCGCCAACACTTCGAGCCATATCGCCAACATTTCGAGCCATGCCGTCATCATTTCGAGCCATGCCGCCAACTTTCGTACCATGCCATCAACATTTCGAGCCATGCCGCCAACACTTCTAGCCATGCCGCCAACACTTCGAGCCATGCCGCCAACATTTCGAGCCATATCGCCAACATTTTGAGTCATGCCGCCAACACTTCTAGCCATGCCGCCAACACTTCTAGCCATGCCGCCAACACGTCGAGCCATATCGCCAACATTTCGAGCCATGCCGTCATCATTTCGAGCCATGCCGCCAACATTTCGTACCATGCCGCCAACATTTCGAGCCCTGCCGCCAACACTTCTAGCCATGCCGCCAACACTTCTAGCCATGCCGCCAACACTTCGAGCCATGCCGCCAACATTTCGAGCCATGCCGCTAACATTTCTAGCTATGCCGCCAACACTTCGAGCCATGCCGCCAACATTTCGAGCCATGCCGCCAACATTTCGAGCCATGCCGCCAACATTTCGAGCCATGCCGCCAACATTTCGAGCCATGCCGCTAACATTTCTAGCTATGCCGCCAACACTTCGAACCATGCCGCCAACATTTCAAGCATGCCGCCAACATTTTGAGCCATGCCGCCAACATTTCGAGCCATTCCGCTAACACCTCGAGCCATGCCGCCAACACTTCGAGCCATGCCGCCAACACGTCGAGCCATATCGCCAACATTTCGAGCCATGCCGTCATCATTTCGAGCCATGCCGCCAACATTTCGTACCATGCCGCCAACATTTCGAGCCCTGCCGCCAACACTTCTAGCCATGCCGCCAACACTTCTAGCCATGCCGCCAACACTTCGAGCCATGCCGCCAACATTTCGAGCCATGCCGCTAACATTTCTAGCTATGCCGCCAACACTTCGAGCCATGCCGCCAACAGTTTCGAGCCATGCCGCCAACATTTCGAGCCATGCCGCCAACATTTCGAGCCATGCCGCAACATTTCGAGCCATGCCGCTAACATTTCTAGCTATGCCGCCAACACTTCGAACCATGCCGCCAACATTTCAAGCCATGCCGCCAACATTTTGAGCCATGCCGCCAACATTTCGAGCCATTCCGCTAACACCTCGAGCCATGCCGCCAACACTTCGAGCCATGCCGCCGACATTTCGAGACATGCCGCCAACATTTCGAGCCATGCCGCTAACATTTCTAGCTATGCCGCCAACACTTCGAGCCATGCCGCCAACATTTCAAGCCATGCCGCCAACATTTTGAGCCATGCCGCCAACATTTCAAGCCATGCCGCCAACATTTCGAGCCATGCCGCTAACATTTCTAGCTATGCCGCCAACACTTCGAGCCATGCCGCCAACATTTCGAGCCATGCCGCCAACATTTCGAGCCATGACGCCAACACTTACAGCCATGCCGCCAACATTTCGAGCCATGCCGCCAACATTTCGAGCCATGACGCCAACACCTCTAGCCATGTCGCCAACATTTCGAGCCAAGCCGCCAACATTTCGTGCCACGCCGCCAACATTTCGAGCCATGCCGCCAACATTTCGAGCCATGCCGCCAACATTTCCAGCCATGCCGCTAACATTTCGAGCCATGCCGCCAACATTTCGAGCCACGCCGAGAACACTTCGAGCCATGCCGCCAACATTTCGAGCCCTGCCGCCAACACTTCTAGCCATGCCGCCAACACTTCGAGCCATGTCGCCAACATTTCGAGCCATGCCGTCATCATTTCGAGCCATGCACCAACATTTCGTACCATGCCGCCAACATTTCGAGCCATGCCGCCAACACTTCTAGCCATGCCGCCAACACTTCGAGCCATGCCGCCAACATTTCGAGCCATGCCGCTAACATTTCTAGCTATGCCGCCAACACTTCGAGCCATGCCGCCAACATTTCGAGCCATGCCGCCAACATTTCGAGCCATGCCGCCAACATTTCGAGCCATGCCGCTAACATTTCTAGCTATGCCGCCAACTTCGAGCCATGCCGCCAACATTTCAAGCCATGATGCCAACATTTTGAGCCATGCCGCCAACATTTCGAGCCATTCCGCTAACACCTCGAGCCATGCCGCCAACACTTCGAGCCATGCCGCCTACATTTCGAGACATGCCGCCAACATTTCGAGCCATGCCGCTAACATTTCTAGCTATGCCGCCAACACTTCGAGCCATGCCGCCAACATTTCAAGCCATGCCGCCAACATTTTGAGCCATGCCGCCAACATTTCAAGCCATGCCGCCAACATTTCGAGCCATGCCGCTAACATTTCTAGCTATGCCGCCAACACTTCGAGCCATGCCGCCAACATTTCGAGCCATGCCGCCAACATTTCGAGCCATGACGCCAACACTTACAGCTATGCCGCCAACATTTCGAGCCATGCCGCCAACATTTCGAGCCATGACGCCATCACCTCTAGCCATGCCGCCAACATTTCGAGCCAGGCCGCCAACATTTCGTGCCACGCCGCTAACATTTCGAGATATGCCGCCAACATTTCGAGCCATGCCGCCAACATTTCGAGCCATGACGCCAACACCTCTAGCCATGCCGCCAACATTTCAAGCCTTGCCGCAACATTTCGAGCCAGGCCGCCAACATTTCGTGCCACGCCGCCAACATTTCGAGCCATGCCGCCAACATTTCGAGCCACGCCGCCAACACTTCGAGCCATGCCGCCAACATTTCCAGCCATGCCGCTAACATTTCGAGCCATCCGCCAACATTTCGAGCCACGCCGCCAACACTTCGAGCCATGCCGCCAACATTTCGAGCCCTGCCGCCAACACTGCTAGCCATGCCGCCAACATTTCGAGCCATGACGCCAACACTTACAGCCATGCCGCCAACATTTCGAGCCATGCCGCCAACATTTCGAGCCATGACGCCAACACCTCTAGCCATGCCGCCAACATTTCAAGCCTTGCCGCCAACATTTCGAGCCATGCCGCCAACATTTCCAGCCATGCCGCCAACATTTCAAGCCTTGCCGCCAACATTTCGAGCCATGCCGCCAACATTTCCAGCCATGCCGCTAACATTTCGAGCCATCCCGCCAACATTTCGAGCCACGCCGCCAACACTTCGAGCCATGCCGCCAACATTTCGAGCCCTGCCGCCAACACTGCTAGCCATGCCGCCAACATTTCGAGCCATGACGCCAACACTTACAGCCATGCCGCCAGCATTTCGAGCCATGCCGCCAACATTTCGAGCCATGACGCAACACCTCTAGCCATGCCGCCAACATTTCAAGCCTTGCCGCCAACATTTCGAGCCATGCCGCTAACATTTCTAGCTATGCCGCCAACACTTCGAGCCATGCCGCCAACATTTCGAGCCATGCCGCCAACATTTCGAGCCATGACGCCAACACTTACAGCCATGCCGCCAACATTTCGAGCCATGCCGCCAACATTTCGAGCCATGACGCCAACACCTCTAGCCATGCCGCCAACATTTCGAGCCAGGCCGCCAACATTTCGTGCCACGCCGCCAACATTTCAAGCCATGCCGCCAACATTTCGAGCCATGCGACATTTCCAGCCATGCCGCTAACATTTCGAGCGATGCCGCCAACATTTCGAGCCACGCCGCCAACACTTCGAGCCATGCCGCCAACATTTCGAGCCCTGCCGCCAACACCTCTAGCCATGCCGCCAACACATCGAGCCATGTCGCCAACATTTCGAGCCATGCCGTCATTATTTCGAGCCATGCCGCCAACATTTCGTACCATGCCGCCAACATTTCGAGCCATGCCGCCAACACTTCTAGCCATGCCGCCACACTTCGAGCCATATCGCCAACATTTCGAGCCATGCCGTCATCATTTCGAGCCATGCCGCCAACTTTCGTACCATGCCATCAACATTTCGAGCCATGCCGCCAACACTTCTAGCCATGCCGCCAACACTTCGAGCCATGCCGCCAACATTTCGAGCCATATCGCCAACATTTTGAGCCATGCCGCCACACTTCTAGCCATGCCGCCAACACTTCTAGCCATGCCGCCAACACGTCGAGCCATATCGCCAACATTTCGAGCCATGCCGTCATCATTTCGAGCCATGCCGCCAACATTTCGTACCATGCCGCCAACATTTCGAGCCCTGCCGCCAACACTTCTAGCCATGCCGCCAACACTTCTAGCCATGCCGCCAACACTTCGAGCCATGCCGCCAACATTTCGAGCCATGCCGCTAACATTTCTAGCTATGCCGCCAACACTTCGAGCCATGCCGCCAACATTTCGAGCCATGCCGCCAATATTTCGAGCCATGCCGCCAACATTTCGAGCCATGCCGCCAACATTTCGAGCCATGCCGCTAACATTTCTAGCTATGCCGCCAACACTTCGAACCATGCCGCCAACATTTCAAGCCATGCCGCCAACATTTTGAGCCATGCCGCCAACATTTCGAGCCATTCCGCTAACACCTCGAGCCATGCCGCCAACACTTCGAGCCATGCCGCCGACATTTCGAGACATGCCGCCAACATTTCGAGCCATGCCGCTAACATTTCTAGCTATGCCGCCAACACTTCGAGCCATGCCGCCAACATTTCAAGCCATGCCGCCAACATTTTGAGCCATGCCGCCAACATTTCAAGCCATGCCGCCAACATTTCGAGCCATGCCGCTAACATTTCTAGCTATGCCGCCAACACTTCGAGCCATGCCGCCAACATTTCGAGCCATGCCGCCAACATTTCGAGCCATGACGCCAACACTTACAGCCATGCCGCCAACATTTCGAGCCATGCCGCCAACATTTCGAGCCATGACGCCAACACCTCTAGCCATGTCGCCAACATTTCGAGCCAAGCCGCCAACATTTCGTGCCACGCCGCCAACATTTCGAGCCATGCCGCCAACATTTCGAGCCATGCCGCCAACATTTCCAGCCATGCCGCTAACATTTCGAGCCATGCCGCCAACATTTCGAGCCACGCCGAGAACACTTCGAGCCATGCCGCCAACATTTCGAGCCCTGCCGCCAACACTTCTAGCCATGCCGCCAACACTTCGAGCCATGTCGCCAACATTTCGAGCCATGCCGTCATCATTTCGAGCCATGCCACCAACATTTCGTACCATGCCGCCAACATTTCGAGCCATGCCGCCAACACTTCTAGCCATGCCGCCAACACTTCGAGCCATGCCGCCAACATTTCGAGCCATGCCGCTAACATTTCTAGCTATGCCGCCAACACTTCGAGCCATGCCGCCAACATTTCGAGCCATGCCGCCAACATTTCGAGCCATGCCGCCAACATTTCGAGCCATGCCGCTAACATTTCTAGCTATGCCGCCAACTTCGAGCCATGCCGCCAACATTTCAAGCCATGCCGCCAACATTTTGAGCCATGCCGCCAACATTTCGAGCCATTCCGCTAACACCTCGAGCCATGCCGCCAACACTTCGAGCCATGCCGCCTACATTTCGAGACATGCCGCCAACATTTCGAGCCATGCCGCTAACATTTCTAGCTATGCCGCCAACACTTCGAGCCATGCCGCCAACATTTCAAGCCATGCCGCCAACATTTTGAGCCATGCCGCCAACATTTCAAGCCATGCCGCCAACATTTCGAGCCATGCCGCTAACATTTCTAGCTATGCCGCCAACACTTCGAGCCATGCCGCCAACATTTCGAGCCATGCCGCCAACATTTCGAGCCATGACGCCAACACTTACAGCCATGCCGCCAACATTTCTAGCCATGCCGCCAACATTTCGAGCCATGACGCCATCACCTCTAGCCATGCCGCCAACATTTCGAGCCAGGCCGCCAACATTTCGTGCCACGCCGCTAACATTTCGAGCCATGCCGCCAACATTTCGAGCCACGCCGCCAACACTTCGAGCCATGCCGCCAACATTTCGAGCCCTGCCGCCAACACTTCTAGCCATGCCGCCAACACTTCGAGCCATGTCGCCAACATTTCGAGCCATGCCGTCATCATTTCGAGCCATGCCACCAACATTTCGTAACATGCCGCCAACATTTCGAGCCATGCCGCCAAACCTTCTAGCCATGCCGCCAACACTTCGAGCCATGCCGCCAACATTTCGAGCCATGCCGCTAACATTTCTAGCTATGCCGCCAACACTTCGAGCCATGCCGCCAACATTTCGAGCCATGCCGCCAACATTTCGAGCCATGCCGCCAACATTTCGAGCCATGCCGCTAACATTTCTAGCTATGCCGCCAACACTTCGAGCCATGCCGCCAACATTTCAAGCCATGCCGCCAACATTTTGAGCCATGCCGCCAACATTTCAAGCCATGCCGCCAACATTTCGAGCCATGCCGCTAACATTTCTAGCTATGCCGCCAACACTTCGAGCCATGCCGCCAACATTTCGAGCCATGCCGCCAACATTTCGAGCCATGACGCCAACACTTACAGCCATGCCGCCAACATTTCGAGCCATGCCGCCAACATTTCGAGCCATGACGCCAACACCTCTAGCAATGCCGCCAACATTTCGAGCCAGGCCGCCAACATTTCGTGCCACGCCGCCAACATTTCGAGCCATGCCGCCAACATTTCGAGCCATGCCGCCAACATTTCCAGCCATGCCGCTAACATTTCGAGCCCGCCAACATTTTGAGCCACGCCGCCAACACTTCTAGCCATGCCGCCAACACTTCGAGCCATGTCGCCAACACTTCTATCCATGCCGCCAACACTTCGAGCCATATCGCCAACATTTCGAGCCATGCCGTCATCATTCGAGCCATGCCGCCAACATTTCGTACCATGCCATCAACATTTCGAGCCATGCCGCCAACACTTCTAGCCATGCCGCCAACACTTCGAGCCATGCCGCCAACATTTCGAGCCATATCGCCAACATTTCGAGCCATGCGCCAACACTTCTAGCCATGCCGCCAACACTTCTAGCCATGCCGCCAACATTTCGAGCCATGACGCCAACACTTACAGCCATGCCGCCAACATTTCGAGCCATGCCGCCAACATTTCGAGCCATGACGCCAACACCTCTAGCAATGCCGCCAACATTTCGAGCCAGGCCGCCAACATTTCGTGCCACGCCGCCAACATTTCGAGCCATGCCGCCAACATTTCGAGCCATGCCGCCAACATTTCCAGCCATGCCGCTAACATTTCGAGCCATGCCGCCAACATTTTGAGCCACGCCGCCAACACTTCTAGCCATGCCGCCAACACTTCGAGCCATGTCGCCAACATTTCGAGCCATGCCGTCATCATTTCGAGCCATGCCGCCAACATTTCGTACCATGCCGCCAACATTTCGAGCCATGCCGCCAACACTTCTATCCATGCCGCCAACACTTCGAGCCATATCGCCAACATTTCGAGCCATGCCGTCATCATTTCGAGCCATGCCGCCAACATTTCGTACCATGCCATCAACATTTCGAGCCATGCCGCCAACACTTCTAGCCATGCCGCCAACACTTCGAGCCATGCCGCCAACATTTCGAGCCATATCGCCAACATTTCGAGCCATGCCGCCAACACTTCTAGCCATGCCGCCAACACTTCTAGCCATGCCGCCAACACGTCGAGCCATATCGCCAACATTTCGAGCCATGCCGTCATCATTTCGAGCCATGCCGCCAACATTTCGTACCATGCCGCCAACATTTCGAGCCCTGCCGCCAACACTTCTAGCCATGCCGCCAACACTTCTAGCCATGCCGCCAACACTTCGAGCCATGCCGCCAACATTTCGAGCCATGCCGCTAACATTTCTAGCTATGCCGCAAACACTTCGAGCCATGGCCGCCAACATTTCGAGCCATGCCGCCACATTTCGAGCCACGCCGCCAACACTTTGAGCCATGCCGCCAACATTTCGAGCCCTGCCGCCAACACTTCAAGCCATGTCGCCAACATTTCGAGCCATGCCGTCATCATTTCGAGCCATGCCGCCCACATTTCGTACCATGCCGCCAACATTTCGAGCCATGCCGCCAACACTTCTAGCCATGCCGCCAACACTTCGAGCCATATCGCCAACATTTCGAGCCATGCCGTCATCATTTCTAGCTATGCCGCCAACACTTCGAGCCATGCCGCCAACATTTCGAGCCATGACGCCAACACTTACAGCCATGCCGCCAACATTTCGAGCCAGGCCGCCAACATTTCGTGCCACGCCGCCAACATTTCGAGCCATGCCGCCAACATTTCGAGCCATGCCGCCAACATTTCCAGCCATGCCGCTAACATTTCGAGCCAGGCCGCCAACATTTCGTGCCACGCCGCTAACATTTCGAGCCATGCCGCCAACATTTCGAGCCATGCCGCCAACATTTCGAGCCATGACGCCAACACCTCTAGCCATGCCGCCAACATTTCAAGCCTTGCCGCCAACATTTCGAGCCAGGCCGCCAACATTTCGTGCCACGCCGCCAACATTCGAGCCATGCCGCCAACATTTCGAGCCACGCCGCCAACACTTCGAGCCATGCCGCCAACATTTCCAGCCATGCCGCTAACATTTCGAGCCATCCCGCCAACATTTCGAGCCACGCCGCCAACACTTCGAGCCATGCCGCCAACATTTCGAGCCCTGCCGCCAACACTGCTAGCCATGCCGCCAACATTTCGAGCCATGACGCCAACACTTACAGCCATGCCGCCAACATTTCGAGCCATGCCGCCAACATTTCGAGCCATGACGCCAACACCTCTAGCCATGCCGACAACATTTCAAGCCTTGCCGCCAACATTTCGAGCCATGCCGCCAACATTTCCAGCATGCCGCCAACATTTCAAGCCTTGCCGCCAACATTTCGAGCCATGCCGCCAACATTTCCAGCCATGCCGCTAACATTTCGAGCCATCCCGCCAACATTTCGAGCCACGCCGCCAACACTTCGAGCCATGCCGCCAACATTTCGAGCCCTGCCGCCAACACTGCTAGCCATGCCGCCAACATTTCGAGCCATGACGCCAACACTTACAGCCATGCCGCCAACATTTCGAGCCATGCCGCCAACATTTCGAGCCATGACGCCAACACCTCTAGCCATGCCGCCAACATTTCAAGCCTTGCCGCCAACATTTCGAGCCATGCCGCTAACATTTCTAGCTATGCCGCCAACACTTCGAGCCATGCGCCGACATTTCGAGCCATGCCGCCAACATTTCGAGCCATGACGCCAACACTTACAGCCATGCCGCCAACATTTCGAGCCATGCCGCCAACATTTCGAGCCATGACGCCAACACCTCTAGCCATGCCGCCAACATTTCGAGCCAGGCCGCCAACATTTCGTGCCACGCCGCCAACATTTCGAGCCATGCCGCCAACATTTCGAGCCATGCCGACATTTCCAGCCATGCCGCTAACATTTCGAGCGATGCCGCCAACATTTCGAGCCACGCCGCCAACACTTCGAGCCATGCCGCCAACATTTCGAGCCCTGCCGCCAACACCTCTAGCCATGCCGCCAACACATCGAGCCATGTCGCCAACATTTCGAGCCATGCCGTCATTATTTCGAGCCATGCCGCCAACATTTCGTACCATGCCGCCAACATTTCGAGCCATGCCGCCAACACTTCTAGCCATGCCGCCAACACTTCGAGCCATATCGCCAACATTTCGAGCCATGCCGTCATCATTTCGAGCCATGCCGCCAACTTTCGTACCATGCCATCAACATTTCGAGCCATGCCGCCAACACTTCTAGCCATGCCGCCAACACTTCGAGCCATGCCGCCAACATTTCGAGCCATATCGCCAACATTTTGAGCCATGCCGCCAACACTTCTAGCCATGCCGCCAACACTTCTAGCCATGCCGCCAACACGTCGAGCCATATCGCCAACATTTCGAGCCATGCCGTCATCATTTCGAGCCATGCCGCCACATTTCGTACCATGCCGCCACATTTCGAGCCCTGCCGCCAACACTTCTAGCCATGCCGCCAACACTTCTAGCCATGCCGCCAACACTTCGAGCCATGCCGCCAACATTTCGAGCCATGCCGCTAACATTTCTAGCTATGCCGCCAACACTTCGAGCCATGCCGCCAACATTTCGAGCCATGCCGCCAACATTTCGAGCCATGCCGCCAACATTTCGAGCCATGCCGCCAACATTTCGAGCCATGCCGCTAACATTTCTAGCTATGCCGCCAACACTTCGAACCATGCCGCCAACATTTCAAGCCATGCCGCCAACATTTTGAGCCATGCCGCCAACATTTCGAGCCATTCCGCTAACACCTCGAGCCATGCCGCCAACACTTCGAGCCATGCCGCCGACATTTCGAGACATGCCGCCAACATTTCGAGCCATGCCGCTAACATTTCTAGCTATGCGCCAACACTTCGAGCCATGCCGCCAACATTTCAAGCCATGCCGCCAACATTTTGAGCCATGCCGCCAACATTCCAAGCCATGCCGCCAACATTTCGAGCCATGCCGCTAACATTTCTAGCTATGCCGCCAACACTTCGAGCCATGCCGCCAACATTTCGAGCCATGCCGCCAACATTTCGAGCCATGACGCCAACACTTACAGCCATGCCGCCAACATTTCGAGCCATGCCGCCAACATTTCGAGCCATGACGCCAACACCTCTAGCCATGTCGCCAACATTTCGTGCCACGCCGCCAACATTTCGAGCCATGCCGCCAACATTTCGAGCCATGCCGCCAACATTTCGAGCCACGCCGAGAACACTTCGAGCCATGCCGCCAACATTTCGAGCCCTGCCGCCAACACTTCTAGCCATGCCGCCAACACTTCGAGCCATGTCGCCAACATTTCGAGCCATGCCGTCATCATTTCGAGCCATGCCGCCAACATTTCGAGCCATGACGCCAACACTTACAGCCATGCCGCCAACATTTCGAGCCATGCCGCCAACACCTCTAGCCATGTCGCCAACATTTCGAGCCAAGCCGCCAACATTTCGTGCCACGCCGCCAACATTTCGAGCCATGCCGCCAACATTTCGAGCCATGCCGCCAACATTTCGAGCCACGCCGAGAACACTTCGAGCCATGCCGCCAACATTTCGAGCCCTGCCGCCAACACTTCTAGCCATGCCGCCAACATTTCGAGCCATGCCGTCATCATTTCGAGCCATGTCGCCAACATTTCGAGCCAAGCCGCCAACATTTCGTGCCCCGCCGCCAACATTTCGAGCCATGCCGCTAACATTTCGAGCCATGCCGCCAACATTTCGAGCCACGCCGAGAACACTTCGAGCCATGCCGCCAACATTTCGAGCCCTGCCGCCAACACTTCTAGCCATGCCGCCAACACTTCGAGCCATGTCGCCAAATTTCGAGCCATGCCGTCATCATTTCGAGCCATGCCACCAACATTTCGTACCATGCCGCCAACATTTCGAGCCATGCCGCCAACACTTCTAGCCATGCCGCCAACACTTCGAGCCATGCCGCCAACATTTCGAGCCATGCCGCTAACATTTCTAGCTATGCCGCCAACACTTCGAGCCATGCCGCCAACATTTCGAGCCATGCCGCCAACATTTCGAGCCATGCCGCCAACATTTCGAGCCATGCCGCTAACATTTCTAGCTATGCCGCCAACTTCGAGCCATGCCGCCAACATTTCAAGCCATGCCGCCAACATTTTGAGCCATGCCGCCAACATTTCGAGCCATTCCGCTAACACCTCGAGCCATGCCGCCAACACTTCGAGCCATGCCGCCTACATTTCGAGACATGCCGCCAACATTTCGAGCCATGCCGCTAACATTTCTAGCTATGCCGCCAATACTTCGAGCCATGCCGCCAACATTTCAAGCCATGCCGCCAACATTTTGAGCCATGCCGCCAACATTTCAAGCCATGCCGCCAACATTTCGAGCCATGCCGCTAACATTTCTAGCTATGCCGCCAACACTTCGAGCCATGCCGCCAACATTTCGAGCCATGCCGCCAACATTTCGAGCCATGACGCCAACACTTACAGCCATGCCGCCAACATTTCGAGCCATGCCGCCAACATTTCGAGCCATGACGCCATCACCTCTAGCCATGCCGCCAACATTTCGAGCCAGGCCGCCAACATTTCGTGCCACGCCGCTAACATTTCGAGCCATGCCGCCAACATTTCGAGCCACGCCGCCAACACTTCGAGCCATGCCGCCAACATTTCGAGCCCTGCCGCCAACACTTCTAGCCATGCCGCCAACACTTCGAGCCATGTCGCCAACATTTCGAGCCATGCCGTCATCATTTCGAGCCATGCCACCAACATTTCGTACCATGCCGCCAACATTTTGAGCCATGCCGCCAAACCTTCTAGCCATGCCGCCAACACTTCGAGCCATGCCGCCAACATTTCGAGCCATGCCGCTAACATTTCTAGCTATGCCGCCAACACTTCGAGCCATGCCGCCAACATTTCGAGCCATGCCGCCAACATTTCGAGCCATGCCGCCAACATTTCGAGCCATGCCGCTAACATTTCTAGCTATGCCGCCAACACTTCGAGCCATGCCGCCAACATTTCAAGCCATGCCGCCAACATTTTGAGCCATGCCGCCAACATTTCAAGCCATGCCGCCAACATTTCGAGCCATGCCGCTAACATTTCTAGCTATGCCGCCAACACTTCGAGCCATGCCGCCAACATTTCGAGCCATGCCGCCAACATTTCGAGCCATGACGCCAACACTTACAGCCATGCCGCCAACATTTCGAGCCATGCCGCCAACATTTCGAGCCATGACGCCAACACCTCTAGCAATGCCGCCAACATTTCGAGCCAGGCCGCCAACATTTCGTGCCACGCCGCCAACATTTCGAGCCATGCCGCCAACATTTCGAGCCATGCCGCCAACATTTCCAGCCATGCCGCTAACATTTCGAGCCATGCCGCCAACATTTTGAGCCACGCCGCCAACACTTCTAGCCATGCCGCCAACACTTCGAGCCATGTCGCCAACATTTCGAGCCATGCCGTCATCATTTCGAGCCATGCCGCCAACATTTCGTACCATGCCGCCAACATTTCGAGCCATGCCGCCAACACTTCTATCCATGCCGCCAACACTTCGAGCCATATCGCCAACATTTCGAGCCATGCCGTCATCATTTCGAGCCATGCCGCCAACATTTCGTACCATGCCATCAACATTTCGAGCCATGCCGCCAACACTTCTAGCCATGCCGCCAACACTTCGAGCCATGCCGCCAACATTTCGAGCCATATCGCCAACATTTCGAGCCATGCCGCCAACACTTCTAGCCATGCCGCCAACACTTCTAGCCATGCCGCCAACACGTCGAGCCATATCGCCAACATTTCGAGCCATGCCGTCATCATTTCGAGCCATGCCGCCAACATTTCGTACCATGCCGCCAACATTTCGAGCCCTGCCGCCAACACTTCTAGCCATGCCGCCAACACTTCTAGCCATGCCGCCAACACTTCGAGCCATGCCGCCAACATTTCGAGCCATGCCGCTAACATTTCTAGCTATGCCGCAAACACTTCGAGCCATGCCGCCAACATTTCGAGCCATGCCGCCAACACTTCGAGCCATGCCGCCAACATTTCAAGCCATGCCGCCAACATTTTGAGCCATGCCGCCAACATTTCGAGCCATTCCGCTAACACCTCGAGCCATGCCGCCAACACTTCGAGCCATGCCGCCGACATTTCGAGACATGCCGCCAACATTTCGAGCCATGCCGCTAACATTTCTAGCTATGCCGCCAACACTTCGAGCCATGCCGCCAACATTTCAAGCCATGCCGCCAACATTTTGAGCCATGCCGCCAACATTTCAAGCCATGCCGCCAACATTTCGAACCATGCCGCTAACATTTCTAGCTATGCCGCCAACACTTCGAGCCATGACGCCAACACCTCTAGCCATGCCGCCAACATTTCGCATGCCGCCAACATTTCGAGCCAGGCCGCCAAAATTTCGTGCCACGCCGCCAACATTTCGAGCCATGCCGCCAACATTTCGAGCCATGCCGCCAACATTTCCAGCCATGCCGCTAACATTTCGAGCCATGCCGCCAACATTTCGAGCCACGCCGCCAACACTTTGAGCCATGCCGCCAACATTTCGAGCCCTGCCGCCAACACTTCAAGCCATGTCGCCAACATTTCGAGCCATGCCGTCATCATTTCGAGCCATGCCGCCCACATTTCGTACCATGCCGCCAACATTTCGAGCCATGCCGCCAACACTTCTAGCCATGCCGCCAACACTTCGAGCCATATCGCCAACATTTCGAGCCATGCCGTCATCATTTCTAGCTATGCCGCCAACACTTCGAGCCATGCCGCCAACATTTCGAGCCATGACGCCAACACTTACAGCCATGCCGCCAACATTTCGAGCCAGGCCGCCAACATTTCGTGCCACGCCGCCAACATTTTGAGCCATGCCGCCAACATTTCGAGCCATGCCGCCAACATTTCCAGCCATGCCGCTAACATTTCGAGCCATGCCGCCAACATTTCGAGCCACGCCGCCAACACTTCGAGCAATGCCGCCAACATTTCGAGCCCTGCCGCCAACACTTCTAGCCATGCCGCCAACACTTCGAGCCATGTCGCCAACATTTCGAGCCATGCCGTCATCATTTCGAGCCATGCCGCCAACATTTCGTACCATGCCGCCAACATTTCGAGCCATGCCGCCAACACTTCTAGGAATGCCGCCAACACTTCGAGCCATATCGCCAACATTTCGAGCCATGCCGTCATCATTTCGAGCCATGCCGCCAACATTTCGTACCATGCCGCCAACATTTCGAGCCATGCCGCCAACACTTCTAGCCATGCCGCCAACACTTCGAGCCATGCCGCCAACATTTCGAGCCATATCGCCAACATTTCGAGCCATGCCGCCAACACTTCTAGCCATGCCGCCAACACTTCTAGCCATGCCGCCAACACGTCGAGCCATATCGCCAACATTTCGAGCCATGCCGCCAACACTTCTAGCCATGCCGCCAACACTTCTAGCCATGCCGCCAACACTTCGAGCCATGCCGCCAACATTTCGAGCCATATCGCCAACATTTCGAGCCATACCGCCAACACTTCTAGCCATGCCGCCAACACTTCTAGCCATGCCGCCAACACTTCGAGCCATGCCGCCAACATTTCGAGCCATGCCGCTAACATTTCTAGCTATGCCGCCAACACTTCGAGCCATGCCGCCAACATTTCGAGCCATGCCGCCAACATTTCGAGCCATGCCGCCAACATTTCGTACCATGCCGCCAATATTTCGGGCCATGCCGCCAACACTTCTAGGAATGCCGCCAACACTTCGAGCCATATCGCCAACATTTCGAGCCATGCCGTCATCATTTCGAGCCATGCCGCCAACATTTCGTACCATGCCGCCAACATTTCGAGCCATGCCGCCAACACTTCGAGCCATGCCGCCAACACTTCTAGCCATGCCGCCAACACTTCGAGCCATGCCGCCAACATTTCGAGCCATATCGCCAACATTTCGAGCCATGCCGCCAACACTTCTAGCCATGCCGCCAACACTTCTAGCCATGCCGCCAACACTTCGAGCCATGCCGCCAACATTTCGAGCCATGCCGCTAACATTTCTAGCTATGCCGCCAACACTTCGAGCCATGCCGCCAACATTTCGAGCCATGCCGCCAACATTTCGAGCCATGCCGCCAACATTTCGTACCATGCCGCCAACATTTCGAGCCATGCCGCCAACACTTCTAGGAATGCCGCCAACACTTCGAGCCATATCGCCAACATTTCGAGCCATGCCGTCATCATTTCGAGCCATGCCGCCAACATTTCGTACCATGCCGCCAACATTTCGAGCCATGCCGCCAACACTTCTAGCCATGCCGCCAACACTTCGAGCCATGCCGCCAACATTTCGAGCCATATCGCCAACATTTCGAGCCATGCCGCCAACACTTCTAGCCATGCCGCCAACACTTCTAGCCATGCCGCCAACACGTCGAGCCATATCGCCAACATTTCGAGCCATGCCGTCATCATTTCGAGCCATGCCGCCAACATTTCGTACCATGCCGCCAACATTTCGAGCCCTGCCGCCAACACTTCTAGCCATGCCGCCAACACTTCTAGCCATGCCGCCAACACTTCGAGCCATGCCGCCAACATTTCGAGCCATGCCGCTAACATTTCTAGCTATGCCGCCAACACTTCGAGCCATGCCGCCAACATTTCGAGCCATGCCGCCAACATTTCGAGCCATGCCGCCAACATTTCGAGCCATGCCGCCAACATTTCGAGCCATGCCGCTAACATTTCTAGCTATGCCGCCAACACTTCAAGCCATGCCGCCAACATTTCAAGCCATGCCGCCAACATTTCGAGCCCTGCCGCCAACACTTCTAGCCATGCCGCCAACACTTCTAGCCATGCCGCCAACACTTCGAGCCATGCCGCCAACATTTCGAGCCATGCCGCTAACATTTCTAGCTATGCCGCCAACACTTCGAGCCATGCCGCCAACATTTCGAGCCATGCCGCCAACATTTCGAGCCATGCCGCCAACATTTCGAGCCATGCCGCCAACATTTCGAGCCATGCCGCTAACATTTCTAGCTATGCCGCCAACACTTCGAGCCATGCCGCCAACATTTCGAGCCATGCCGCCAACACTTCTAGCCATGTCGCCAACACTTCTAGCCATGCCGCCAACACGTCGAGCCATATCGCCAACATTTCGAGCCATGCCGTCATCATTTCGAGCCATGCCGCCAACATTTCGTACCATGCCGCCAACATTTCAAGCCATGCCGCCAACACTTCGAGCCATGCCGCCAACACTTCTAGCCATGCCGCTAACACTTCGAGCCATGCCGCCAACATTTCGAGCCATATCGCCAACATTTCGAGCCATGCCGCCAACACTTCTAGCCATGCCGCCAACACTTCTAGCCATGCCGCCAACACTTCGAGCCATGCCGCCAACATTTCGAGCCATGCCGCTAACATTTCTAGCTATGCCGCCAACACTTCGAGCCATGCCGCCAACATTTCGAGCCATGCCGCCAACATTTCGAGCCATGCCGCCAACATTTCGTACCATGCCGCCAACATTTCGAGCCTTGCCGCCAACACTTCTAGGAATGCCGCCAACACTTCGAGCCATATCGCCAACATTTCGAGCCATGCCGTCATCATTTCGAGCCATGCCGCCAACATTTCGTACCATGCCGCCAACATTTCGAGCCATGCCGCCAACACTTCTAGCCATGCCGCCAACACTTCGAGCCATGCCGCCAACATTTCGAGCCTTATCGCCAACATTTCGAGCCATGCCGCCAACACTTCTAGCCATGCCGCCAACACTTCTAGCCATGCCGCCAACACGTCGAGCCATATCGCCAACATTTCGAGCCATGCCGTCATCATTTCGAGCCATGCCGCCAACATTTCGTACCATGCCGCCAACATTTCGAGCCATGCCGCCAACACTTCTAGCCATGCCGCCAACACTTCGAGCCATGCCGCCAACATTTCGAGCCATATCGCCAACATTTCGAGCCATGCCGCCAACACTTCTAGCCATGCCGCCAACACTTCTAGCCATGCCGCCAACACTTCTAGCCATGCCGCCAACACTTCTAGCCATGCCGCCAACACTTCTAGCCATGCCGCCAACACGTCGAGCCATATCGCCAACATTTCGTACCATGCCGCCAACATTTCGAGCCCTGCCGCCAACACTTCTAGCCATGCCGCCAACACTTCTAGCCATGCCGCCAACACTTCGAGCCATGCCGCCAACATTTCGAGCCATGCCGCTAACATTTCTAGCTATGCCGCCAACACTTCGAGCCATGCCGCCAACATTTCGAGCCATGCCGCCAACATTTCGAGCCATGCCGCCAACATTTCGAGCCATGCCGCCAACATTTCGAGCCATGCCGCTAACATTTCTAGCTATGCCGCCAACACCTCAAGCCATGCCGCCAACATTTCAAGCCATGCCGCCAACATTTTGAGCCATGCCGCCAACATTTCAAGCCATGCCGCCAACATTTCGAACCATGCCGCTAACATTTCTAGCTATGCCGCCAACACTTCGAGCCATGACGCCAACACCTCTAGCCATGCCGCCAACATTTCGAGCCAGGCCGCCAACATTTCGTGCCACGCCGCCAACATTTCGAGCCATGCCGCCAACATTTCGAGCCATGCCGCCAACATTTCCAGCCATGCCGCTAACATTTCGAGCCATGCCGCCAACATTTCGAGCCACGCCGCCAACACTTTGAGCCATGCCGCCAACATTTCGAGCCCTGCCGCCAACACTTCAAGCCATGTCGCCAACATTTCGAGCCATGCCGTCATCATTTCGAGCCATGCCGCCCACATTTCGTACCATGCCGCCAACATTTCGAGCCATGCCGCCAACACTTCTAGCCATGCCGCCAACACTTCGAGCCATATCGCCAACATTTCGAGCCATGCCGTCATCATTTCTAGCTATGCCGCCAACACTTCGAGCCATGCCGCCAACATTTCGAGCCATGACGCCAACACTTACAGCCATGCCGCCAACATTTCGTGCCAGGCCGCCAACATTTCGTGCCACGCCGCCAACATTTCGAGCCATGCCGCCAACATTTCGAGCCATGCCGCCAACATTTCCAGCCATGCCGCTAACATTTCGAGCCATGCCGCCAACATTTCGAGCCACGCCGCCAACACTTCGAGCCATGCCGCCAACATTTCGAGCCCTGCCGCCAACACTTCTAGCCATGCCGCCAACACTTCGAGCCATGTCGCCAACATTTCGAGCCATGCCGTCATCATTTCGAGCCATGCCGCCAACATTTCGTACCATGCCGCCAACATTTCGAGCCATGCCGCCAACACTTCTAGGAATGCCGCCAACACTTCGAGCCATATCGCCAACATTTCGAGCCATGCCGTCATCATTTCGAGCCATGCCGCCAACATTTCGTACCATGCCGCCAACATTTCGAGCCATGCCGCCAACACTTCTAGCCATGCCGCCAACACTTCGAGCCATGCCGCCAACATTTCGAGCCATATCGCCAACATTTCGAACCATGCCGCCAACACTTCTAGCCATGCCGCCAACACTTCTAGCCATGCCGCCAACATGTCGAGCCATATCGCCAACATTTCGAGCCATGCCGCCAACACTTCTAGCCATGCCGCCAACACTTCTAGCCATGCCGTCAACACTTCGAGCCATGCCGCCAACATTTCGAGCCATATCGCCAACATTTCGAGCCATACCGCCAACACTTCTAGCCATGCCGCCAACACTTCTAGCCATGCCGCCAACACTTCGAGCCATGCCGCCAACATTTCGAGCCATGCCGCTAACATTTCTAGCTATGCCGCCAACACTTCGAGCCATGCCGCCAACATTTCGAGCCATGCCGCCAACATTTCGAGCCATGCCGCCAACATTTCGTACCATGCCGCCAACATTTCGGGCCATGCCGCCAACACTTCTAGGAATGCCGCCAACACTTCGAGCCATATCGCCAACATTTCGAGCCATGCCGTCATCATTTCGAGCCATGCCGCCAACATTTCGTACCATGCCGCCAACATTTCGAGCCATGCCGCCAACACTTCGAGCCATGCCGCCAACACTTCTAGCCATGCCGCCAACACTTCGAGCCATGCCGCCAACATTTCGAGCCATATCGCCAACATTTCGAGCCATGCCGCCAACACTTCTAGCCATGCCGCCAACACTTCTAGCCATGCCGCCAACACTTCGAGCCATGCCGCCAACATTTCGAGAAATGCCGCTAACATTTCTAGCTATGCCGCCAACACTTCGAGCCATGCCGCCAACATTTCGAGCCATGCCGCCAACATTTCGAGCCATGCCGCCAACATTTCGTACCATGCCGCCAACATTTCGAGCCATGCCGCCAACACTTCTAGGAATGCCGCCAACACTTCGAGCCATATCGCCAACATTTCGAGCCATGCCGTCATCATTTCGAGCCATGCCGCCAACATTTCGTACCATGCCGCCAACATTTCGAGCCATGCCGCCAACACTTCTAGCCATGCCGCCAACACTTCGAGCCATGCCGCCAACATTTCGAGCCATATCGCCAACATTTCGAGCCATGCCGCCAACACTTCTAGCCATGCCGCCACCACTTCTAGCCATGCCGCCAACACGTCGAGCCATATCGCCAACATTTCGAGCCATGCCGTCATCATTTCGAGCCATGCCGCCAACATTTCGTACCATGCCGCCAACATTTCGAGCCCTGCCGCCAACACTTCTAGCCATGCCGCCAACACTTCTAGCCATGCCGCCAACACTTCGAGCCATGCCGCCAACATTTCGAGCCATGCCGCTAACATTTCTAGCTATGCCGCCAACACTTCGAGCCATGCCGCCAACATTTCGAGCCATGCCGCCAACATTTCGAGCCATGCCGCCAACATTTCGAGCCATGCCGCCAACATTTCGAGCCATGCCGCTAACATTTCTAGCTATGCCGCCAACACTTCAAGCCATGCCGCCAACATTTCAAGCCATGCCGCCAACATTTCGAGCCCTGCCGCCAACACTTCTAGCCATGCCGCCAACACTTCTAGCCATGCCGCCAACACTTCGAGCCATGCCGCCAACATTTCGAGCCATGCCGCTAACATTTCTAGCTATGCCGCCAACACTTCGAGCCATGCCGCCAACATTTCGAGCCATGCCGCCAACATTTCGAGCCATGCCGCCAACATTTCGAGCCATGCCGCCAACATTTCGAGCCATGCCGCTAACATTTCTAGCTATGCCGCCAACACTTCGAGCCATGCCGCCAACATTTCGAGCCATGCCGCCAACACTTCTAGCCATGCCGCCAACACTTCTAGCCATGCCGCCAACACGTCGAGCCATATCGCCAACATTTCGAGCCATGCCGTTATCATTTCGAGCCATGCCGCCAACATTTCGTACCATGCCGCCAACATTTCGAGCCATGCCGCCAACACTTCGAGCCATGCCGCCAACACTTCTAGCCATGCCGCCAACACTTCGAGCCATGCCGCCAACATTTCGAGCCATATCGCCAACATTTCGAGCCATGCCGCCAACACTTCTAGCCATGCCGCCAACACTTCTAGCCATGCCGCCAACACTTCGAGCCATGCCGCCAACATTTCGAGCCATGCCGCTAACATTTCTAGCTATGCCGCCAACACTTCGAGCCATGCCGCCAACATTTCGAGCCATGCCGCCAACATTTCGAGCCATGCCGCCAACATTTCGTACCATGCCGCCAACATTTCCAGCCATGCCGCCAACACTTCTAGGAATGCCGCCAACACTTCGAGCCATATCGCCAACATTTCGAGCCATGCCGTCATCATTTCGAGCCATGCCGCCAACATTTCGTACCATGCCGCCAACATTTCGAGCCATGCCGCCAACACTTCTAGCCATGCCGCCAACACTTCGAGCCATGCCGCCAACATTTCGAGCCTTATCGCCAACATTTCGAGCCCTGCCGCCAACACTTCAAGCCATGTCGCCAACATTTCGAGCCATGCCGTCATCATTTCGAGCCATGCCGCCCACATTTCGTACCATGCCGCCAACATTTCGAGCCATGCCGCCAACACTTCTAGCCATGCCGCCAACACTTCGAGCCATATCGCCAACATTTCGAGCCATGCCGTCATCATTTCTAGCTATGCCGCCAACACTTCGAGCCATGCCGCCAACATTTCGAGCCATGACGCCAACACTTACAGCCATGCCGCCAACATTTCGTGCCAGGCCGCCAACATTTCGTGCCACGCCGCCAACATTTCGAGCCATGCCGCCAACATTTCGAGCCATGCCGCCAACATTTCCAGCCATGCCGCTAACATTTCGAGCCATGCCGCCAACATTTCGAGCCACGCCGCCAACACTTCGAGCCATGCCGCCAACATTTCGAGCCCTGCCGCCAACACTTCTAGCCATGCCGCCAACACTTCGAGCCATGTCGCCAACATTTCGAGCCATGCCGTCATCATTTCGAGCCATGCCGCCAACATTTCGTACCATGCCGCCAACATTTCGAGCCATGCCGCCAACACTTCTAGGAATGCCGCCAACACTTCGAGCCATATCGCCAACATTTCGAGCCATGCCGTCATCATTTCGAGCCATGCCGCCAACATTTCGTACCATGCCGCCAACATTTCGAGCCATGCCGCCAACACTTCTAGCCATGCCGCCAACACTTCGAGCCATGCCGCCAACATTTCGAGCCATATCGCCAACATTTCGAACCATGCCGCCAACACTTCTAGCCATGCCGCCAACACTTCTAGCCATGCCGCCAACATGTCGAGCCATATCGCCAACATTTCGAGCCATGCCGCCAACACTTCTAGCCATGCCGCCAACACTTCTAGCCATGCCGTCAACACTTCGAGCCATGCCGCCAACATTTCGAGCCATATCGCCAACATTTCGAGCCATACCGCCAACACTTCTAGCCATGCCGCCAACACTTCTAGCCATGCCGCCAACACTTCGAGCCATGCCGCCAACATTTCGAGCCATGCCGCTAACATTTCTAGCTATGCCGCCAACACTTCGAGCCATGCCGCCAACATTTCGAGCCATGCCGCCAACATTTCGAGCCATGCCGCCAACATTTCGTACCATGCCGCCAACATTTCGGGCCATGCCGCCAACACTTCTAGGAATGCCGCCAACACTTCGAGCCATATCGCCAACATTTCGAGCCATGCCGTCATCATTTCGAGCCATGCCGCCAACATTTCGTACCATGCCGCCAACATTTCGAGCCATGCCGCCAACACTTCGAGCCATGCCGCCAACACTTCTAGCCATGCCGCCAACACTTCGAGCCATGCCGCCAACATTTCGAGCCATATCGCCAACATTTCGAGCCATGCCGCCAACACTTCTAGCCATGCCGCCAACACTTCTAGCCATGCCGCCAACACTTCGAGCCATGCCGCCAACATTTCGAGAAATGCCGCTAACATTTCTAGCTATGCCGCCAACACTTCGAGCCATGCCGCCAACATTTCGAGCCATGCCGCCAACATTTCGAGCCATGCCGCCAACATTTCGTACCATGCCGCCAACATTTCGAGCCATGCCGCCAACACTTCTAGGAATGCCGCCAACACTTCGAGCCATATCGCCAACATTTCGAGCCATGCCGTCATCATTTCGAGCCATGCCGCCAACATTTCGTACCATGCCGCCAACATTTCGAGCCATGCCGCCAACACTTCTAGCCATGCCGCCAACACTTCGAGCCATGCCGCCAACATTTCGAGCCATATCGCCAACATTTCGAGCCATGCCGCCAACACTTCTAGCCATGCCGCCACCACTTCTAGCCATGCCGCCAACACGTCGAGCCATATCGCCAACATTTCGAGCCATGCCGTCATCATTTCGAGCCATGCCGCCAACATTTCGTACCATGCCGCCAACATTTCGAGCCCTGCCGCCAACACTTCTAGCCATGCCGCCAACACTTCTAGCCATGCCGCCAACACTTCGAGCCATGCCGCCAACATTTCGAGCCATGCCGCTAACATTTCTAGCTATGCCGCCAACACTTCGAGCCATGCCGCCAACATTTCGAGCCATGCCGCCAACATTTCGAGCCATGCCGCCAACATTTCGAGCCATGCCGCCAACATTTCGAGCCATGCCGCTAACATTTCTAGCTATGCCGCCAACACTTCAAGCCATGCCGCCAACATTTCAAGCCATGCCGCCAACATTTCGAGCCCTGCCGCCAACACTTCTAGCCATGCCGCCAACACTTCTAGCCATGCCGCCAACACTTCGAGCCATGCCGCCAACATTTCGAGCCATGCCGCTAACATTTCTAGCTATGCCGCCAACACTTCGAGCCATGCCGCCAACATTTCGAGCCATGCCGCCAACATTTCGAGCCATGCCGCCAACATTTCGAGCCATGCCGCCAACATTTCGAGCCATGCCGCTAACATTTCTAGCTATGCCGCCAACACTTCGAGCCATGCCGCCAACATTTCGAGCCATGCCGCCAACACTTCTAGCCATGCCGCCAACACTTCTAGCCATGCCGCCAACACGTCGAGCCATATCGCCAACATTTCGAGCCATGCCGTTATCATTTCGAGCCATGCCGCCAACATTTCGTACCATGCCGCCAACATTTCGAGCCATGCCGCCAACACTTCGAGCCATGCCGCCAACACTTCTAGCCATGCCGCCAACACTTCGAGCCATGCCGCCAACATTTCGAGCCATATCGCCAACATTTCGAGCCATGCCGCCAACACTTCTAGCCATGCCGCCAACACTTCTAGCCATGCCGCCAACACTTCGAGCCATGCCGCCAACATTTCGAGCCATGCCGCTAACATTTCTAGCTATGCCGCCAACACTTCGAGCCATGCCGCCAACATTTCGAGCCATGCCGCCAACATTTCGAGCCATGCCGCCAACATTTCGTACCATGCCGCCAACATTTCCAGCCATGCCGCCAACACTTCTAGGAATGCCGCCAACACTTCGAGCCATATCGCCAACATTTCGAGCCATGCCGTCATCATTTCGAGCCATGCCGCCAACATTTCGTACCATGCCGCCAACATTTCGAGCCATGCCGCCAACACTTCTAGCCATGCCGCCAACACTTCGAGCCATGCCGCCAACATTTCGAGCCTTATCGCCAACATTTCGAGCCATGCCGCCAACACTTCTAGCCATGCCGCCAACACTTCTAGCCATGCCGCCAACACGTCGAGCCATATCGCCAACACTTCTAGCCATGCCGCCAACACTTCTAGCCATGCCGCCAACACGTCGAGCCATATCGCCAACATTTCGAGCCATGCCGTCATCATTTCGAGCCATGCCGCCAACATTTCGTACCATGCCGCCAACATTTCAAGCCATGCCGCCAACATTTCGAGCCATTCCGCTAACACCTCGAGCCATGCCGCCAACACTTCGAGCCATGCCGCCGACATTTCGAGAAATGCCGCCAACATTTCGAGCAATGCCGCTAACATTTCCAGCTATGCCGCCAACACTTCGAGCCATGCCGCCAACATTACAAGCCATGCCGCCAACATTTTGAGCCATGCCGCCAACATTTCAAGCCATGCCGCCAACATTTCGAGCCATGCCGCTAACATTTCTAGTTATGCCGCCAACACTTCGAGCCATGCCGCCAACATTTCGAGCCATGCCGCCAACATTTCGAGCCATGACGCCAACACTTACAGCCATGCCGCCAACATTTCGAGCCATGCCGCCAACATTTCGAGCCATGACGCCAACACCTCTAGCCATGCCGCCAACATTTCGAGCCATGCCGCCAACATTTCGAGCCATGCCGCCAACATTTCCAGCCATGCCGCTAACATTTCGAGCTATGCCGCCAACATTTCGAGCCACGCCGCCAACACTTCGAGCCATGCCGCCAACATTTCGAGCCCTGCCGCCAACACTTCTAGCCATGCCGCCAACACTTCGAGCCATGTCGCCAACATTTCGAGCCATGCCGTCATCATTTCGAGCCATGCCGCCAACATTTCGTACCATGCCGCCAACATTTCGAGCCATGCCGCCAACACTTCTAGCCATGCCGCCAACATTTCGAGCCATGCCGCCAACATTTCGAGCCATGCCGCCAACATTTCCAGCCATGCCGCTAACATTTCGAGCCATGCCGCCAACATTTCGAGCCACGCCGCCAACACTTCGAGCCATGCCGCCAACATTTCGAGCCCTGCCGCCAACACTTCTAGCCATGCCGCCAACACTTCGAGCCATGTCGACAACATTTCGAGCCATGCCGTCATCATTTCGAGCCATGCCGCCAACATTTCGTACCATGCCGCCAACATTTCGAGCCATGCCGCCAACACTTCTAGCCATGCCGCCAATACTTCGAGCCATATCGCCAACATTTCGAGCCATGCCGTCATCATTTCTAGCTATGCCGCCAACACTTCGAGCCATGCCGCCAACATTTCGAGCCATGACGCCAACACTTACAGCCATGCCGCCAACATTTCGAGCCATGCCGCCAACATTTCGAGCCATGACGCCAAAACCTCTAGCCACGCCGCCAACATTTCGAGCCAGGCCGCCAACATTTCGTGCCACGCCGCCAACATTTCGAGCCATGCCGCCAACATTTCGAGCCATGCCGCCAACATTTCCAGCCATGCCGCTAACATTTCGAGCCATGCCGCCAACATTTCGAGCCACGCCGCCAACACTTCGAGCCATGCCGCCAACATTTCGAGCCCTGCCGCCAACACTTCTAGCCATGCCGCCAACACTTCGAACCATGTCGCCAACATTTCGAGCCATGCCGCCAACATTTTGAGCCATGCCGCCAACATTTCGAGCCATTCCGCTAACACCTCGAGCCATGCCGCCAACACTTCGAGCCATGCCGCCGACATTTCGAGACATGCCGCCAACATTTCGAGCCATGCCGCTAACATTTCTAGCTATGCCGCCAACACTTCGAGCCATGCCGCCAACATTTCAAGCCATGCCGCCAACATTTTGAGCCATGCCGCCAACATTTCAAGCCATGCCGCCAACATTTCGAACCATGCCGCTAACATTTCTAGCTATGCCGCAAACACTTCGAGCCATGCCGCCAACATTTCGAGCCATGCCGCCAACATTTCGAGCCATGACGCCAACACTTACAGCCATGCCGCCAACATTTCGAGCCATGCCGCCAACATTTCGAGCCATGACGCCAACACCTCTAGCCATGCCGCCAACATTTCGAGCCAGGCCGCCAACATTTCGTGCCACGCCGCCAACATTTCGAGCCATGCCGCCAACATTTCGAGCCATGCCGCCAACATTTCCAGCCATGCCGCTAACATTTCGAGCCATGCCGCCAACATTTCGAGCCACGCCGCCAACACTTCGAGCCATGCCGCCAACATTTCGAGCCCTGCCGCCAACACTTCTAGCCATGCCGCCAACACTTCGAGCCATGTCGCCAACATTTCGAGCCATGCCGTCATCATTTCGAGCCATGCCGCCAACATTTCGTACCATGCCGCCAACATTTCGAGCCATGCCGCCAACACTTCTAGCCATGTCGCCAACACTTCGAGCCATATCGCCAACATTTCGAGCCATGCCGTCATCATTTCTAGCTATGCCGCCAACACTTCGAGCCATACCGCCAACACTTCTAGCCATGCCGCCAACACTTCTAGCCATGCCGCCAACACTTCGAGCCATGCCGCCAACATTTCGAGCCATGCCGCTAACATTTCTAGCTATGCCGCCAACACTTCGAGCCATGCCGCCAACATTTCGAGCCATGCCGCCAACATTTCGAGCCATGCCGCCAACATTTCGTACCATGCCGCCAACATTTCGGGCCATGACGCCAACACTTCTAGGAATGCCGCCAACACTTCGAGCCATATCGCCAACATTTCGAGCCATGCCGCCAACACTTCTAGGAATGCCGCCAACACTTCGAGCCATATCGCCAACATTTCGAGCCATGCCGTCATCATTTCGAGCCATGCCGCCGACATTTCGAGACATGCCGCCAACATTTCGAGCAATGCCGCTAACATTTCCAGCTATGCCGCCAACACTTCGAGCCATGCCGCCAACATTACAAGCCATGCCGCCAACATTTTGAGCCATGCCGCCAACATTTCAAGCCATGCCGCCAACATTTCGAGCCATGCCGCTAACATTTCTAGCTATGCCGCCAACACTTCGAGCCATGCCGCCAACATTTCGAGCCATGCCGCCAACATTTCGAGCCATGACGCCAACACTTACAGCCATGCCGCCAACATTTCGAGCCATGCCGCCAACATTTCGAGCCATGACGCCAACACCTCTAGCCATGCCGCCAACATTTCGAGCCATGCCGCCAACATTTCGAGCCATGCCGCCAACATTTCCAGCCATGCCGCTAACATTTCGAGCCATGCCGCCAACATTTCGAGCCACGCCGCCAACACTTCGAGCCATGCCGCCAACATTTCGAGCCCTGCCGCCAACACTTCTAGCCATGCCGCCAACACTTCGAGCCATGTCGCCAACATTTCGAGCCATGCCGTCATCATTTCGAGCCATGCCGCCAACATTTCGTACCATGCCGCCAACATTTCGAGCCATGCCGCCAACACTTCTAGCCATGCCGCCAACATTTCGAGCCATGCCGCCAACATTTCGAGCCATGCCGCCAACATTTCCAGCCATGCCGCTAACATTTCGAGCCATGCCGCCAACATTTCGAGCCACGCCGCCAACACTTCGAGCCATGCCGCCAACATTTCGAGCCCTGCCGCCAACACTTCTAACCATGCCGCCAACACTTCGAGCCATGTCGACAACATTTCGAGCCATGCCGTCATCATTTCGAGCCATGCCGCCAACATTTCGTACCATGCCGCCAACATTTCGAGCCATGCCGCCAACACTTACAGCCATGCCGCCAACATTTCGAGCCATGCCGCCAACATTTCGAGCCATGACGCCAAAACCTCTAGCCATGCCGCCAATACTTCGAGCCATATCGCCAACATTTCGAGCCATGCCGTCATCATTTCTAGCTATGCCGCCAACACTTCGAGCCATGCCGCCAACATTTCGAGCCATGACGCCAACACTTACAGCCATGCCGCCAACATTTCGAGCCATGCCGCCAACATTTCGAGCCATGACGCCAACACTTACAGCCATGCCGCCAACACTTCGAGCCATGCCGCCAACATTTCGAGCCATGACGCCAACACTTACAGCCATGCCGCCAACATTTCGAGCCATGCCGCCAACATTTCGAGCCCTGCCGCCAACACTTCTAGCCATGCCGCCAACACTTCGAGCCATGTCGACAACATTTCGAGCCATGCCGTCATCATTTCGAGCCATGCCGCCAACATTTCGTACCATGCCGCCAACATTTCGAGCCATGCCGCCAACACTTACAGCCATGCCGCCAACATTTCGAGCCATGCCGCCAACATTTCGAGCCATGACGCCAAAACCTCTAGCCATGCCGCCAATACTTCGAGCCATATCGCCAACATTTCGAGCCATGCCGTCATCATTTCTAGCTATGCCGCCAACACTTCGAGCCATGCCGCCAACATTTCGAGCCCTGCCGCCAACACTTCTAGCCATGCCGCCAACACTTCGAGCCATGTCGACAACATTTCGAGCCATGCCGTCATCATTTCGAGCCATGCCGCCAACATTTCGTACCATGCCGCCAACATTTCGAGCCATGCCGCCAACACTTACAGCCATGCCGCCAACATTTCGAGCCATGCCGCCAACATTTCGAGCCATGACGCCAAAACCTCTAGCCATGCCGCCAACATTTCGAGCCATGCCGCCAACACTTCTAGCCATGCCGCCAACACTTCGAGCCATGCCGCCAACATTTCGAGCCTTATCGCCAACATTTCGAGCCATGCCGCCAACACTTCTAGCCATGCCGCCAACACTTCTAGCCATGCCGCCAACACGTCGAGCCATATCGCCAACACTTCTAGCCATGCCGCCAACACTTCTAGCCATGCCGCCAACACGTCGAGCCATATCGCCAACATTTCGAGCCATGCCGTCATCATTTCGAGCCATGCCGCCAACATTTCGTACCATGCCGCCAACATTTCAAGCCATGCCGCCAACATTTCGAGCCATTCCGCTAACACCTCGAGCCATGCCGCCAACACTTCGAGCCATGCCGCCGACATTTCGAGACATGCCGCCAACATTTCGAGCAATGCCGCTAACATTTCCAGCTATGCCGCCAACACTTCGAGCCATGCCGCCAACATTACAAGCCATGCCGCCAACATTTTGAGCCATGCCGCCAACATTTCAAGCCATGCCGCCAACATTTCGAGCCATGCCGCTAACATTTCTAGTTATGCCGCCAACACTTCGAGCCATGCCGCCAACATTTCGAGCCATGCCGCCAACATTTCGAGCCATGACGCCAACACTTACAGCCATGCCGCCAACATTTCGAGCCATGCCGCCAACATTTCGAGCCATGACGCCAACACCTCGAGCCATGCCGCCAACATTTCGAGCCATGCCGCCAACATTTCGAGCCATGCCGCCAACATTTCCAGCCATGCCGCTAACATTTCGAGCTATGCCGCCAACATTTCGAGCCACGCCGCCAACACTTCGAGCCATGCCGCCAACATTTCGAGCCCTGCCGCCAACACTTCTAGCCATGCCGCCAACACTTCGAGCCATGTCGCCAACATTTCGAGCCATGCCGTCATCATTTCGAGCCATGCCGCCAACATTTCGTACCATGCCGCCAACATTTCGAGCCATGCCGCCAACACTTCTAGCCATGCCGCCAACATTTCGAGCCATGCCGCCAACATTTCGAGCCATGCCGCCAACATTTCCAGCCATGCCGCTAACATTTCGAGCCATGCCGCCAACATTTCGAGCCACGCCGCCAACACTTCGAGCCATGCCGCCAACATTTCGAGCCCTGCCGCCAACACTTCTAGCCATGCCGCCAACACTTCGAGCCATGTCGACAACATTTCGAGCCATGCCGTCATCATTTCGAGCCATGCCGCCAACATTTCGTACCATGCCGCCAACATTTCGAGCCATGCCGCCAACACTTCTAGCCATGCCGCCAATACTTCGAGCCATATCGCCAACATTTCGAGCCATGCCGTCATCATTTCTAGCTATGCCGCCAACACTTCGAGCCATGCCGCCAACATTTCGAGCCATGACGCCAACACTTACAGCCATGCCGCCAACATTTCGAGCCATGCCGCCAACATTTCGAGCCATGACGCCAAAACCTCTAGCCACGCCGCCAACATTTCGAGCCAGGCCGCCAACATTTCGTGCCACGCCGCCAACATTTCGAGCCATGCCGCCAACATTTCGAGCCATGCCGCCAACATTTCCAGCCATGCCGCTAACATTTCGAGCCATGCCGCCAACATTTCGAGCCACGCCGCCAACACTTCGAGCCATGCCGCCAACATTTCGAGCCCTGCCGCCAACACTTCTAGCCATGCCGCCAACACTTCGAACCATGTCGCCAACATTTCGAGCCATGCCGCCAACATTTTGAGCCATGCCGCCAACATTTCGAGCCATTCCGCTAACACCTCGAGCCATGCCGCCAACACTTCGAGCCATGCCGCCGACATTTCGAGACATGCCGCCAACATTTCGAGCCATGCCGCTAACATTTCTAGCTATGCCGCCAACACTTCGAGCCATGCCGCCAACATTTCAAGCCATGCCGCCAACATTTTGAGCCATGCCGCCAACATTTCAAGCCATGCCGCCAACATTTCGAACCATGCCGCTAACATTTCTAGCTATGCCGCAAACACTTCGAGCCATGCCGCCAACATTTCGAGCCATGCCGCCAACATTTCGAGCCATGACGCCAACACTTACAGCCATGCCGCCAACATTTCGAGCCATGCCGCCAACATTTCGAGCCATGACGCCAACACCTCTAGCCATGCCGCCAACATTTCGAGCCAGGCCGCCAACATTTCGTGCCACGCCGCCAACATTTCGAGCCATGCCGCCAACATTTCGAGCCATGCCGCCAACATTTCGAGCCACGCCGCCAACACTTCGAGCCATGCCGCCAACATTTCGAGCCCTGCCGCCAACACTTCTAGCCATGCCGCCAACACTTCGAGCCATGTCGCCAACATTTCGAGCCATGCCGTCATCATTTCGAGCCATGCCGCCAACATTTCGTACCATGCCGCCAACATTTCGAGCCATGCCGCCAACACTTCTAGCCATGTCGCCAACACTTCGAGCCATATCGCCAACATTTCGAGCCATGCCGTCATCATTTCTAGCTATGCCGCCAACACTTCGAGCCATACCGCCAACACTTCTAGCCATGCCGCCAACACTTCTAGCCATGCCGCCAACACTTCGAGCCATGCCGCCAACATTTCGAGCCATGCCGCTAACATTTCTAGCTATGCCGCCAACACTTCGAGCCATGCCGCCAACATTTCGAGCCATGCCGCCAACATTTCGAGCCATGCCGCCAACATTTCGTACCATGCCGCCAACATTTCGGGCCATGACGCCAACACTTCTAGGAATGCCGCCAACACTTCGAGCCATATCGCCAACATTTCGAGCCATGCCGCCAACACTTCTAGGAATGCCGCCAACACTTCGAGCCATATCGCCAACATTTCGAGCCATGCCGTCATCATTTCGAGCCATGCCGCCGACATTTCGAGACATGCCGCCAACATTTCGAGCAATGCCGCTAACATTTCCAGCTATGCCGCCAACACTTCGAGCCATGCCGCCAACATTACAAGCCATGCCGCCAACATTTTGAGCCATGCCGCCAACATTTCAAGCCATGCCGCCAACATTTCGAGCCATGCCGCTAACATTTCTAGCTATGCCGCCAACACTTCGAGCCATGCCGCCAACATTTCGAGCCATGCCGCCAACATTTCGAGCCATGACGCCAACACTTACAGCCATGCCGCCAACATTTCGAGCCATGCCGCCAACATTTCGAGCCATGACGCCAACACCTCTAGCCATGCCGCCAACATTTCGAGCCATGCCGCCAACATTTCGAGCCATGCCGCCAACATTTCCAGCCATGCCGCTAACATTTCGAGCCATGCCGCCAACATTTCGAGCCACGCCGCCAACACTTCGAGCCATGCCGCCAACATTTCGAGCCCTGCCGCCAACACTTCTAGCCATGCCGCCAACACTTCGAGCCATGTCGCCAACATTTCGAGCCATGCCGTCATCATTTCGAGCCATGCCGCCAACATTTCGTACCATGCCGCCAACATTTCGAGCCATGCCGCCAACACTTCTAGCCATGCCGCCAACATTTCGAGCCATGCCGCCAACATTTCGAGCCATGCCGCCAACATTTCCAGCCATGCCGCTAACATTTCGAGCCATGCCGCCAACATTTCGAGCCACGCCGCCAACACTTCGAGCCATGCCGCCAACATTTCGAGCCCTGCCGCCAACACTTCTAGCCATGCCGCCAACACTTCGAGCCATGTCGACAACATTTCGAGCCATGCCGTCATCATTTCGAGCCATGCCGCCAACATTTCGTACCATGCCGCCAACATTTCGAGCCATGCCGCCAACACTTACAGCCATGCCGCCAACATTTCGAGCCATGCCGCCAACATTTCGAGCCATGACGCCAAAACCTCTAGCCATGCCGCCAATACTTCGAGCCATATCGCCAACATTTCGAGCCATGCCGTCATCATTTCTAGCTATGCCGCCAACACTTCGAGCCATGCCGCCAACATTTCGAGCCATGACGCCAACACTTACAGCCATGCCGCCAACATTTCGAGCCATGCCGCCAACATTTCGAGCCATGACGCCAACACTTACAGCCATGCCGCCAACACTTCGAGCCATGCCGCCAACATTTCGAGCCATGACGCCAACACTTACAGCCATGCCGCCAACATTTCGAGCCATGCCGCCAACATTTCGAGCCCTGCCGCCAACACTTCTAGCCATGCCGCCAACACTTCGAGCCATGTCGACAACATTTCGAGCCATGCCGTCATCATTTCGAGCCATGCCGCCAACATTTCGTACCATGCCGCCAACATTTCGAGCCATGCCGCCAACACTTACAGCCATGCCGCCAACATTTCGAGCCATGCCGCCAACATTTCGAGCCATGACGCCAAAACCTCTAGCCATGCCGCCAATACTTCGAGCCATATCGCCAACATTTCGAGCCACGCCGTCATCATTTCTAGCTATGCCGCCAACACTTCGAGCCATGCCGCCAACATTTCGAGCCCTGCCGCCAACACTTCTAGCCATGCCGCCAACACTTCGAGCCATGTCGACAACATTTCGAGCCATGCCGTCATCATTTCGAGCCATGCCGCCAACATTTCGTACCATGCCGCCAACATTTCGAGCCATGCCGCCAACACTTACAGCCATGCCGCCAACATTTCGAGCCATGCCGCCAACATTTCGAGCCATGACGCCAAAACCTCTAGCCATGCCGCCAACATTTCGAGCCATGCCGCCAACACTTCTAGCCATGCCGCCAACACTTCGAGCCATGCCGCCAACATTTCGAGCCTTATCGCCAACATTTCGAGCCATGCCGCCAACACTTCTAGCCATGCCGCCAACACTTCTAGCCATGCCGCCAACACGTCGAGCCATATCGCCAACACTTCTAGCCATGCCGCCAACACTTCTAGCCATGCCGCCAACACGTCGAGCCATATCGCCAACATTTCGAGCCATGCCGTCATCATTTCGAGCCATGCCGCCAACATTTCGTACCATGCCGCCAACATTTCAAGCCATGCCGCCAACATTTCGAGCCATTCCGCTAACACCTCGAGCCATGCCGCCAACACTTCGAGCCATGCCGCCGACATTTCGAGACATGCCGCCAACATTTCGAGCAATGCCGCTAACATTTCCAGCTATGCCGCCAACACTTCGAGCCATGCCGCCAACATTACAAGCCATGCCGCCAACATTTTGAGCCATGCCGCCAACATTTCAAGCCATGCCGCCAACATTTCGAGCCATGCCGCTAACATTTCTAGTTATGCCGCCAACACTTCGAGCCATGCCGCCAACATTTCGAGCCATGCCGCCAACATTTCGAGCCATGACGCCAACACTTACAGCCATGCCGCCAACATTTCGAGCCATGCCGCCAACATTTCGAGCCATGACGCCAACACCTCTAGCCATGCCGCCAACATTTCGAGCCATGCCGCCAACATTTCGAGCCATGCCGCCAACATTTCCAGCCATGCCGCTAACATTTCGAGCTATGCCGCCAACATTTCGAGCCACGCCGCCAACACTTCGAGCCATGCCGCCAACATTTCGAGCCCTGCCGCCAACACTTCTAGCCATGCCGCCAACACTTCGAGCCATGTCGCCAACATTTCGAGCCATGCCGTCATCATTTCGAGCCATGCCGCCAACATTTCGTACCATGCCGCCAACATTTCGAGCCATGCCGCCAACACTTCTAGCCATGCCGCCAACATTTCGAGCCATGCCGCCAACATTTCGAGCCATGCCGCCAACATTTCCAGCCATGCCGCTAACATTTCGAGCCATGCCGCCAACATTTCGAGCCACGCCGCCAACACTTCGAGCCATGCCGCCAACATTTCGAGCCCTGCCGCCAACACTTCTAGCCATGCCGCCAACACTTCGAGCCATGTCGACAACATTTCGAGCCATGCCGTCATCATTTCGAGCCATGCCGCCAACATTTCGTACCATGCCGCCAACATTTCGAGCCATGCCGCCAACACTTCTAGCCATGCCGCCAATACTTCGAGCCATATCGCCAACATTTCGAGCCATGCCGTCATCATTTCTAGCTATGCCGCCAACACTTCGAGCCATGCCGCCAACATTTCGAGCCATGACGCCAACACTTACAGCCATGCCGCCAACATTTCGAGCCATGCCGCCAACATTTCGAGCCATGACGCCAAAACCTCTAGCCACGCCGCCAACATTTCGAGCCAGGCCGCCAACATTTCGTGCCACGCCGCCAACATTTCGAGCCATGCCGCCAACATTTCGAGCCATGCCGCCAACATTTCCAGCCATGCCGCTAACATTTCGAGCCATGCCGCCAACATTTCGAGCCACGCCGCCAACACTTCGAGCCATGCCGCCAACATTTCGAGCCCTGCCGCCAACACTTCTAGCCATGCCGCCAACACTTCGAACCATGTCGCCAACATTTCGAGCCATGCCGCCAACATTTTGAGCCATGCCGCCAACATTTCGAGCCATTCCGCTAACACCTCGAGCCATGCCGCCAACACTTCGAGCCATGCCGCCGACATTTCGAGACATGCCGCCAACATTTCGAGCCATGCCGCTAACATTTCTAGCTATGCCGCCAACACTTCGAGCCATGCCGCCAACATTTCAAGCCATGCCGCCAACATTTTGAGCCATGCCGCCAACATTTCAAGCCATGCCGCCAACATTTCGAACCATGCCGCTAACATTTCTAGCTATGCCGCAAACACTTCGAGCCATGCCGCCAACATTTCGAGCCATGCCGCCAACATTTCGAGCCATGACGCCAACACTTACAGCCATGCCGCCAACATTTCGAGCCATGCCGCCAACATTTCGAGCCATGACGCCAACACCTCTAGCCATGCCGCCAACATTTCGAGCCAGGCCGCCAACATTTCGTGCCACGCCGCCAACATTTCGAGCCATGCCGCCAACATTTCGAGCCATGCCGCCAACATTTCCAGCCATGCCGCTAACATTTCGAGCCATGCCGCCAACATTTCGAGCCACGCCGCCAACACTTCGAGCCATGCCGCCAACATTTCGAGCCCTGCCGCCAACACTTCTAGCCATGCCGCCAACACTTCGAGCCATGTCGCCAACATTTCGAGCCATGCCGTCATCATTTCGAGCCATGCCGCCAACATTTCGTACCATGCCGCCAACATTTCGAGCCATGCCGCCAACACTTCTAGCCATGTCGCCAACACTTCGAGCCATATCGCCAACATTTCGAGCCATGCCGTCATCATTTCTAGCTATGCCGCCAACACTTCGAGCCATACCGCCAACACTTCTAGCCATGCCGCCAACACTTCTAGCCATGCCGCCAACACTTCGAGCCATGCCGCCAACATTTCGAGCCATGCCGCTAACATTTCTAGCTATGCCGCCAACACTTCGAGCCATGCCGCCAACATTTCGAGCCATGCCGCCAACATTTCGAGCCATGCCGCCAACATTTCGTACCATGCCGCCAACATTTCGGGCCATGACGCCAACACTTCTAGGAATGCCGCCAACACTTCGAGCCATATCGCCAACATTTCGAGCCATGCCGCCAACACTTCTAGGAATGCCGCCAACACTTCGAGCCATATCGCCAACATTTCGAGCCATGCCGTCATCATTTCGAGCCATGCCGCCGACATTTCGAGACATGCCGCCAACATTTCGAGCAATGCCGCTAACATTTCCAGCTATGCCGCCAACACTTCGAGCCATGCCGCCAACATTACAAGCCATGCCGCCAACATTTTGAGCCATGCCGCCAACATTTCAAGCCATGCCGCCAACATTTCGAGCCATGCCGCTAACATTTCTAGCTATGCCGCCAACACTTCGAGCCATGCCGCCAACATTTCGAGCCATGCCGCCAACATTTCGAGCCATGACGCCAACACTTACAGCCATGCCGCCAACATTTCGAGCCATGCCGCCAACATTTCGAGCCATGACGCCAACACCTCTAGCCATGCCGCCAACATTTCGAGCCATGCCGCCAACATTTCGAGCCATGCCGCCAACATTTCCAGCCATGCCGCTAACATTTCGAGCCATGCCGCCAACATTTCGAGCCACGCCGCCAACACTTCGAGCCATGCCGCCAACATTTCGAGCCCTGCCGCCAACACTTCTAGCCATGCCGCCAACACTTCGAGCCATGTCGCCAACATTTCGAGCCATGCCGTCATCATTTCGAGCCATGCCGCCAACATTTCGTACCATGCCGCCAACATTTCGAGCCATGCCGCCAACACTTCTAGCCATGCCGCCAACATTTCGAGCCATGCCGCCAACATTTCGAGCCATGCCGCCAACATTTCCAGCCATGCCGCTAACATTTCGAGCCATGCCGCCAACATTTCGAGCCACGCCGCCAACACTTCGAGCCATGCCGCCAACATTTCGAGCCCTGCCGCCAACACTTCTAGCCATGCCGCCAACACTTCGAGCCATGTCGACAACATTTCGAGCCATGCCGTCATCATTTCGAGCCATGCCGCCAACATTTCGTACCATGCCGCCAACATTTCGAGCCATGCCGCCAACACTTACAGCCATGCCGCCAACATTTCGAGCCATGCCGCCAACATTTCGAGCCATGACGCCAAAACCTCTAGCCATGCCGCCAATACTTCGAGCCATATCGCCAACATTTCGAGCCATGCCGTCATCATTTCTAGCTATGCCGCCAACACTTCGAGCCATGCCGCCAACATTTCGAGCCATGACGCCAACACTTACAGCCATGCCGCCAACATTTCGAGCCATGCCGCCAACATTTCGAGCCATGACGCCAACACTTACAGCCATGCCGCCAACACTTCGAGCCATGCCGCCAACATTTCGAGCCATGACGCCAACACTTACAGCCATGCCGCCAACATTTCGAGCCATGCCGCCAACATTTCGAGCCCTGCCGCCAACACTTCTAGCCATGCCGCCAACACTTCGAGCCATGTCGACAACATTTCGAGCCATGCCGTCATCATTTCGAGCCATGCCGCCAACATTTCGTACCATGCCGCCAACATTTCGAGCCATGCCGCCAACACTTACAGCCATGCCGCCAACATTTCGAGCCATGCCGCCAACATTTCGAGCCATGACGCCAAAACCTCTAGCCATGCCGCCAATACTTCGAGCCATATCGCCAACATTTCGAGCCATGCCGTCATCATTTCTAGCTATGCCGCCAACACTTCGAGCCATGCCGCCAACATTTCGAGCCCTGCCGCCAACACTTCTAGCCATGCCGCCAACACTTCGAGCCATGTCGACAACATTTCGAGCCATGCCGTCATCATTTCGAGCCATGCCGCCAACATTTCGTACCATGCCGCCAACATTTCGAGCCATGCCGCCAACACTTACAGCCATGCCGCCAACACTTACAGCCATGCCGCCAACATTTCGAGCCATGCCGCCAACATTTCGAGCCATGACGCCAAAACCTCTAGCCATGCCGCCAATACTTCGAGCCATATCGCCAACATTTCGAGCCATGCCGTCATCATTTCTAGCTATGCCGCCAACACTTCGAGCCATGCCGCCAACATTTCGAGCCATGACGCCAACACTTACAGCCATGCCGCCAACATTTCGAGCCATGCCGCCAACACTTCGAGCCATGCCGCCAACATTTCGAGCCATGCCGCCAACATTTCGAGCCCTGCCGCCAACACTTCTAGCCATGCCGCCAACACTTCGAGCCATGTCGACAACATTTCGAGCCATGCCGTCATCATTTCGAGCCATGCCGCCAACATTTCGTACCATGCCGCCAACATTTCGAGCCATGCCGCCAACACTTACAGCCATGCCGCCAACACTTACAGCCATGCCGCCAACATTTCGAGCCATGCCGCCAACATTTCGAGCCCTGCCGCCAACACTTCTAGCCATGCCGCCAACACTTCGAGCCATGTCGACAACATTTCGAGCCATGCCGTCATCATTTCGAGCCATGCCGCCAACATTTCGTACCATGCCGCCAACATTTCGAGCCATGCCGCCAACACTTACAGCCATGCCGCCAACACTTACAGCCATGCCGCCAACATTTCGAGCCATGCCGCCAACATTTCGAGCCCTGCCGCCAACACTTCTAGCCATGCCGCCAACACTTCGAGCCATGTCGACAACATTTCGAGCCATGCCGTCATCATTTCGAGCCATGCCGCCAACATTTCGTACCATGCCGCCAACATTTCGAGCCATGCCGCCAACACTTACAGCCATGCCGCCAACATTTCGAGCCATGCCGCCAACATTTCGAGCCATGACGCCAAAACCTCTAGCCATGCCGCCAATACTTCGAGCCATATCGCCAACATTTCGAGCCATGCCGTCATCATTTCTAGCTATGCCGCCAACACTTCGAGCCATGCCGCCAACATTTCGAGCCCTGCCGCCAACATTTCGTACCATGCCGCCAACATTTCGAGCCATGCCGCCAACACTTACAGCCATGCCGCCAACATTTCGAGCCATGCCGCCAACATTTCGAGCCATGCCGCCAACATTTCGAGCCATGACGCCAAAACCTCTAGCCATGCCGCCAATACTTCGAGCCATATCGCCAACATTTCGAGCCATGCCGTCATCATTTCTAGCTATGCCGCCAACACTTCGAGCCATGCCGCCAACATTTCGAGCCCTGCCGCCAACATTTCGTACCATGCCGCCAACATTTCGAGCCATGCCGCCAACACTTACAGCCATGCCGCCAACATTTCGAGCCATGCCGTCATCATTTCGAGCCATGCCGCCAACATTTCGTACCATGCCGCCAACATTTCGAGCCATGCCGCCAACACTTACAGCCATGCCGCCAACATTTCGAGCCATGCCGCCAACATTTCGAGCCATGACGCCAAAACCTCTAGCCATGCCGCCAATACTTCGAGCCATATCGCCAACATTTCGAGCCATGCCGTCATCATTTCTAGCTATGCCGCCAACACTTCGAGCCATGCCGCCAACATTTCGAGCCATGCCGCCAACATTTCGAGCCATGACGCCAACACTTACAGCCATGCCGCCAACATTTCGAGCCATGCCGCCAACATTTCGAGCCATGACGCCAACACCTCTAGCCATGCCGCCAACATTCGAGCCATGCCGCCAACATTTCGAGCCATGCCGCCAACATTTCCAGCCATGCCGCTAACATTTCGAGCCATGCCGCCAACATTTCGAGCCACGCCGCCAACACTTCGAGCCATGCCGCCAACATTTCGAGCCCTGCCGCCAACACTTCTAGCCATGCCGCCAACACTTCGAGCCATGTCGCCAACATTTCGAGCCATGCCGTCATCATTTCGAGCCATGCCGCCAACATTTCGTACCATGCCGCCAACATTTCGAGCCATGCCGCCAACACTTCTAGCCATGCCGCCAACATTTCGAGCCATGCCGCCAACATTTCGAGCCATGCCGCCAACATTTCCAGCCATGCCGCTAACATTTCGAGCCATGCCGCCAACATTTCGAGCCACGCCGCCAACACTTCGAGCCATGCCGCCAACATTTCGAGCCCTGCCGCCAACACTTCTAGCCATGCCGCCAACACTTCGAGCCATGTCGACAACATTTCGAGCCATGCCGTCATCATTTCGAGCCATGCCGCCAACATTTCGTACCATGCCGCCAACATTTCGAGCCATGCCGCCAACACTTACAGCCATGCCGCCAACATTTCGAGCCATGCCGCCAACATTTCGAGCCATGACGCCAAAACCTCTAGCCATGCCGCCAATACTTCGAGCCATATCGCCAACATTTCGAGCCATGCCGTCATCATTTCTAGCTATGCCGCCAACACTTCGAGCCATGCCGCCAACATTTCGAGCCATGACGCCAACACTTACAGCCATGCCGCCAACATTTCGAGCCATGCCGCCAACATTTCGAGCCATGACGCCAACACTTACAGCCATGCCGCCAACACTTCGAGCCATGCCGCCAACATTTCGAGCCATGACGCCAACACTTACAGCCATGCCGCCAACATTTCGAGCCATGCCGCCAACATTTCGAGCCCTGCCGCCAACACTTCTAGCCATGCCGCCAACACTTCGAACCATGTCGACAACATTTCGAGCCATGCCGTCATCATTTCGAGCCATGCCGCCAACATTTCGTACCATGCCGCCAACATTTCGAGCCATGCCGCCAACACTTACAGCCATGCCGCCAACATTTCGAGCCATGCCGCCAACATTTCGAGCCATGACGCCAAAACCTCTAGCCATGCCGCCAATACTTCGAGCCATATCGCCAACATTTCGAGCCATGCCGTCATCATTTCTAGCTATGCCGCCAACACTTCGAACCATGCCGCCAACATTTCGAGCCCTGCCGCCAACACTTCTAGCCATGCCGCCAACACTTCGAGCCATGTCGACAACATTTCGAGCCATGCCGTCATCATTTCGAGCCATGCCGCCAACATTTCGTACCATGCCGCCAACATTTCGAGCCATGCCGCCAACACTTACAGCCATGCCGCCAACATTTCGAGCCATGCCGCCAACATTTCGAGCCATGACGCCAAAACCTCTAGCCATGCCGCCAATACTTCGAGCCATATCGCCAACATTTCGAGCCATGCCGTCATCATTTCTAGCTATGCCGCCAACACTTCGAGCCATGCCGCCAACATTTCGAGCCATGACGCCAACACTTACAGCCATGCCGCCAACATTTCGAGCCATGCCGCCAACACTTCGAGCCATGCCGCCAACATTTCGAGCCATGCCGCCAACATTTCGAGCCCTGCCGCCAACACTTCTAGCCATGCCGCCAACACTTCGAGCCATGTCGACAACATTTCGAGCCATGCCGTCATCATTTCGAGCCATGCCGCCAACATTTCGTACCATGCCGCCAACATTTCGAGCCATGCCGCCAACACTTACAGCCATGCCGCCAACACTTACAGCCATGCCGCCAACATTTCGAGCCATGCCGCCAACATTTCGAGCCCTGCCGCCAACACTTCTAGCCATGCCGCCAACACTTCGAGCCATGTCGACAACATTTCGAGCCATGCCGTCATCATTTCGAGCCATGCCGCCAACATTTCGTACCATGCCGCCAACATTTCGAGCCATGCCGCCAACACTTACAGCCATGCCGCCAACACTTACAGCCATGCCGCCAACATTTCGAGCCATGCCGCCAACATTTCGAGCCCTGCCGCCAACACTTCTAGCCATGCCGCCAACACTTCGAGCCATGTCGACAACATTTCGAGCCATGCCGTCATCATTTCGAGCCATGCCGCCAACATTTCGTACCATGCCGCCAACATTTCGAGCCATGCCGCCAACACTTACAGCCATGCCGCCAACATTTCGAGCCATGCCGCCAACATTTCGAGCCATGACGCCAAAACCTCTAGCCATGCCGCCAATACTTCGAGCCATATCGCCAACATTTCGAGCCATGCCGTCATCATTTCTAGCTATGCCGCCAACACTTCGAGCCATGCCGCCAACATTTCGAGCCCTGCCGCCAACATTTCGTACCATGCCGCCAACATTTCGAGCCATGCCGCCAACACTTACAGCCATGCCGCCAACATTTCGAGCCATGCCGCCAACATTTCGAGCCATGCCGCCAACATTTCGAGCCATGACGCCAAAACCTCTAGCCATGCCGCCAATACTTCGAGCCATATCGCCAACATTTCGAGCCATGCCGTCATCATTTCTAGCTATGCCGCCAACACTTCGAGCCATGCCGCCAACATTTCGAGCCCTGCCGCCAACATTTCGTACCATGCCGCCAACATTTCGAGCCATGCCGCCAACACTTACAGCCATGCCGCCAACATTTCGAGCCATGCCGTCATCATTTCGAGCCATGCCGCCAACATTTCGTACCATGCCGCCAACATTTCGAGCCATGCCGCCAACACTTACAGCCATGCCGCCAACATTTCGAGCCATGCCGCCAACATTTCGAGCCATGACGCCAAAACCTCTAGCCATGCCGCCAATACTTCGAGCCATATCGCCAACATTTCGAGCCATGCCGTCATCATTTCTAGCTATGCCGCCAACACTTCGAGCCATGCCGCCAACATTTCGAGCCATGACGCCAAAACCTCTAGCCATGCCGCCAATACTTCGAGCCATATCGCCAACATTTCGAGCCATGCCGTCATCATTTCTAGCTATGCCGCCAACACTTCGAGCCATGCCGCCAACATTTCGAGCCATGACGCCAACACTTACAGCCATGCCACCAACATTTCGAGCCATGCCGCCAACACTTCGAGCCATGCCGCCAACATTTCGAGCCATGCCGCCAACATTTCGAGCCCTGCCGCCAACACTTCTAGCCATGCCGCCAACACTTCGAGCCATGTCGACAACATTTCGAGCCATGCCGTCATCATTTCGAGCCATGCCGCCAACATTTCGTACCATGCCGCCAACATTTCGAGCCATGCCGCCAACACTTACAGCCATGCCGCCAACACTTACAGCCATGCCGCCAACATTTCGAGCCATGCCGCCAACATTTCGAGCCCTGCCGCCAACACTTCTAGCCATGCCGCCAACACTTCGAGCCATGTCGACAACATTTCGAGCCATGCCGTCATCATTTCGAGCCATGCCGCCAACATTTCGTACCATGCCGCCAACATTTCGAGCCATGCCGCCAACACTTACAGCCATGCCGCCAACACTTACAGCCATGCCGCCAACATTTCGAGCCATGCCGCCAACATTTCGAGCCCTGCCGCCAACACTTCTAGCCATGCCGCCAACACTTCGAGCCATGCCGTCATCATTTCGAGCCATGCCGCCAACATTTCGTACCATGCCGCCAACATTTCGAGCCATGCCGCCAACACTTACAGCCATGCCGCCAACATTTCGAGCCATGCCGCCAACATTTCGAGCCATGACGCCAAAACCTCTAGCCATGCCGCCAATACTTCGAGCCATATCGCCAACATTTCGAGCCATGCCGTCATCATTTCTAGCTATGCCGCCAACACTTCGAGCCATGCCGCCAACATTTCGAGCCCTGCCGCCAACACTTCTAGCCATGCCGCCAACACTTCGAGCCATGTCGACAAAATTTCGAGCCATGCCGTCATCATTTCGAGCCATGCCGCCAACATTTCGTACCATGCCGCCAACATTTCGAGCCATGCCGCCAACACTTACAGCCATGCCGCCAACATTTCGAGCCATGCCGCCAACATTTCGAGCCATGACGCCAAAACCTCTAGCCATGCCGCCAATACTTCGAGCCATATCGCCAACATTTCGAGCCATGCCGTCATCATTTCTAGCTATGCCGCCAACACTTCGAGCCATGCCGCCAACATTTCGAGCCATGACGCCAACACTTACAGCCATGCCGCCAACATTTCGAGCCATGCCGCCAACACTTCGAGCCATGCCGCCAACATTTCGAGCCCTGCCGCCAACACTTCTAGCCATGCCGCCAACACTTCGAGCCATGTCGACAACATTTCGAGCCATGCCGTCATCATTTCGAGCCATGCCGCCAACATTTCGTACCATGCCGCCAACATTTCGAGCCATGCCGCCAACACTTACAGCCATGCCGCCAACATTTCGAGCCATGCCGCCAACATTTCGAGCCATGACGCCAAAACCTCTAGCCATGCCGCCAATACTTCGAGCCATATCGCCAACATTTCGAGCCATGCCGTCATCATTTCTAGCTATGCCGCCAACACTTCGAGCCATGCCGCCAACATTTCGAGCCATGACGCCAACACTTACAGCCATGCCGCCAACACTTCGAGCCATGCCGCCAACATTTCGAGCCATGACGCCAACACTTACAGCCATGCCGCCAACATTTCGAGCCATGCCGCCAACATTTCGAGCCATGACGCCAACACCTCTAGCCATGCCGCCAACATTTCGAGCCAGGCCGCCAACATTTCGTGCCACGCCGCCAACATTTCGAGCCATGCCGCCAACATTTCGAGCCATGCCGCCAACATTTCCAGCCATGCCGCTAACATTTCGAGCCATGCCGCCAACATTTCGAGCCACGCCGCCAACACTTCGAGCCATGCCGCCAACATTTCGAGCCCTGCCGCCAACACTTCTAGCCATGCCGCCAACACTTCGAGCCATGTCGCCAACATTTCGAGCCATGCCGTCATCATTTCGAGCCATGCCGCCAACATTTCGTACCATGCCGCCAACATTTCGAGCCATGCCGCCAACACTTCTAGCCATGTCGCCAACACTTCGAGCCATATCGCCAACATTTCGAGCCATGCCGTCATCATTTCTAGCTATGCCGCCAACACTTCGAGCCATACCGCCAACACTTCTAGCCATGCCGCCAACACTTCTAGCCATGCCGCCAACACTTCGAGCCATGCCGCCAACATTTCGAGCCATGCCGCTAACATTTCTAGCTATGCCGCCAACACTTCGAGCCATGCCGCCAACATTTCGAGCCATGCCGCCAACATTTCGAGCCATGCCGCCAACATTTCGTACCATGCCGCCAACATTTCGGGCCATGACGCCAACACTTCTAGGAATGCCGCCAACACTTCGAGCCATATCGCCAACATTTCGAGCCATGCCGCCAACACTTCTAGGAATGCCGCCAACACTTCGAGCCATATCGCCAACATTTCGAGCCATGCCGTCATCATTTCGAGCCATGCCGCCGACATTTCGAGACATGCCGCCAACATTTCGAGCAATGCCGCTAACATTTCCAGCTATGCCGCCAACACTTCGAGCCATGCCGCCAACATTACAAGCCATGCCGCCAACATTTTGAGCCATGCCGCCAACATTTCAAGCCATGCCGCCAACATTTCGAGCCATGCCGCTAACATTTCTAGCTATGCCGCCAACACTTCGAGCCATGCCGCCAACATTTCGAGCCATGCCGCCAACATTTCGAGCCATGACGCCAACACTTACAGCCATGCCGCCAACATTTCGAGCCATGCCGCCAACATTTCGAGCCATGACGCCAACACCTCTAGCCATGCCGCCAACATTTCGAGCCATGCCGCCAACATTTCGAGCCATGCCGCCAACATTTCCAGCCATGCCGCTAACATTTCGAGCCATGCCGCCAACATTTCGAGCCACGCCGCCAACACTTCGAGCCATGCCGCCAACATTTCGAGCCCTGCCGCCAACACTTCTAGCCATGCCGCCAACACTTCGAGCCATGTCGCCAACATTTCGAGCCATGCCGTCATCATTTCGAGCCATGCCGCCAACATTTCGTACCATGCCGCCAACATTTCGAGCCATGCCGCCAACACTTCTAGCCATGCCGCCAACATTTCGAGCCATGCCGCCAACATTTCGAGCCATGCCGCCAACATTTCCAGCCATGCCGCTAACATTTCGAGCCATGCCGCCAACATTTCGAGCCACGCCGCCAACACTTCGAGCCATGCCGCCAACATTTCGAGCCCTGCCGCCAACACTTCTAGCCATGCCGCCAACACTTCGAGCCATGTCGACAACATTTCGAGCCATGCCGTCATCATTTCGAGCCATGCCGCCAACATTTCGTACCATGCCGCCAACATTTCGAGCCATGCCGCCAACACTTACAGCCATGCCGCCAACATTGCGAGCCATGCCGCCAACATTTCGAGCCATGCCGCCAACATTTCTAGCCATGCCGCCAATACTTCGAGCCATATCGCCAACATTTCGAGCCATGCCGTCATCATTTCTAGCTATGCCGCCAACACTTCGAGCCATGCCGCCAACATTTCGAGCCATGACGCCAACACTTACAGCCATGCCGCCAACATTTCGAGCCATGCCGCCAACATTTCGAGCCATGACGCCAAAACCTCTAGCCACGCCGCCAACATTTCGAGCCAGGCCGCCAACATTTCGTGCCACGCCGCCAACATTTCGAGCCATGCCGCCAACATTTCGAGCCATGCCGCCAACATTTCCAGCCATGCCGCTAACATTTCGAGCCATGCCGCCAACATTTCGAGCCACGCCGCCAACACTTTGAGCCATGCCGCCAACATTTCGAGCCCTGCCGCCAACACTTCTAGCCATGCCGCCAACACTTCGAACCATGTCGCCAACATTTCGAGCCATGCCGCCAACATTTTGAGCCATGCCGCCAACATTTCGAGCCATTCCGCTAACACCTCGAGCCATGCCGCCAACACTTCGAGCCATGCCGCCGACATTTCGAGACATGCCGCCAACATTTCGAGCCATGCCGCTAACATTTCTAGCTATGCCGCCAACACTTCGAGCCATGCCGCCAACATTTCAAGCCATGCCGCCAACATTTTGAGCCATGCCGCCAACATATCAAGCCATGCCGCCAACATTTCGAACCATGCCGCTAACATTTCTAGCTATGCCGCAAACACTTCGAGCCATGCCGCCAACATTTCGAGCCATGCCGCCAACATTTCGAGCCATGACGCCAACACTTACAGCCATGCCGCCAACATTTCGAGCCATGCCGCCAACATTTCGAGCCATGACGCCAACACCTCTAGCCATGCCGCCAACATTTCGAGCCAGGCCGCCAACATTTCGTGCCACGCCGCCAACATTTCGAGCCATGCCGCCAACATTTCGAGCCATGCCGCCAACATTTCCAGCCATGCCGCTAACATTTCGAGCCATGCCGCCAACATTTCGAGCCACGCCGCCAACACTTCGAGCCATGCCGCCAACATTTCGAGCCCTGCCGCCAACACTTCTAGCCATGCCGCCAACACTTCGAGCCATGTCGCCAACATTTCGAGCCATGCCGTCATCATTTCGAGCCATGCCGCCAACATTTCGTACCATGCCGCCAACATTTCGAGCCATGCCGCCAACACTTCTAGCCATGTCGCCAACACTTCGAGCCATATCGCCAACATTTCGAGCCATGCCGTCATCATTTCTAGCTATGCCGCCAACACTTCGAGCCATACCGCCAACACTTCTAGCCATGCCGCCAACACTTCTAGCCATGCCGCCAACACTTCGAGCCATGCCGCCAACATTTCGAGCCATGCCGCTAACATTTCTAGCTATGCCGCCAACACTTCGAGCCATGCCGCCAACATTTCGAGCCATGCCGCCAACATTTCGAGCCATGCCGCCAACATTTCGTACCATGCCGCCAACATTTCGGGCCATGACGCCAACACTTCTAGGAATGCCGCCAACACTTCGAGCCATATCGCCAACATTTCGAGCCATGCCGCCAACACTTCTAGGAATGCCGCCAACACTTCGAGCCATATCGCCAACATTTCGAGCCATGCCGTCATCATTTCGAGCCATGCCGCCAACATTTCGTACCATGCCGCCAACATTTCGAGCAATGCCGCCAACACTTCTAGCCATGCCGCCAACACTTCGAGCCATGCCGCCAACATTTCGAGCCATATCGCCAACATTTCGAGCCATGCCGCCAACACTTCTAGCCATGCCGCCAACACTTCTAGCCATGCCGCCAACACGTCGAGCCATATCGCCAACATTTCGAGCCATGCCGCCAACACTTCTAGCCATGCCGCCAACACTTCTAGCCATGCCGCCAACACTTCGAGCCATGCCGCCAACATTTCGGGCCATATCGCCAACATTTCGAGCCATACCGCCAACACTTCTAGCCATGCCGCCAACACTTCTAGCCATGCCGCCAACACTTCGAGCCATGCCGCCAACATTTCGAGCCATGCCGCTAACATTTCTAGCTATGCCGCCAACACTTCGAGCCATGCCGCCAACATTTCGAGCCATGCCGCCAACATTTCGAGCCATGCCGCCAACATTTCGTACCATGCCGCCAACATTTCGGGCCATGCCGCCAACACTTCTAGGAATGCCGCCAACACTTCGAGCCATATCGCCAACATTTCGAGCCATGCCGTCATCATTTCGAGCCATGCCGCCAACATTTCGTACCATGCCGCCAACATTTCGAGCCATGCCGCCAACACTTCGAGCCATGCCGCCAACACTTCTAGCCATGCCGCCAACACTTCGAGCCATGCCGCCAACATTTCGAGCCATATCGCCAACATTTCGAGCCATGCCGCCAACACTTCTAGCCATGCCGCCAACACTTCTAGCCATGCCGCCAACACTTCGAGCCATGCCGCCAACATTTCGAGCCATGCCGCTAACATTTCTAGCTATGCCGCCAACACTTCGAGCCATGCCGCCAACATTTCGAGCCATGCCGCCAACATTTCGAGCCATGCCGCCAACATTTCGTACCATGCCGCCAACATTTCGAGCCATGCCGCCAACACTTCTAGGAATGCCGCCAACACTTCGAGCCATACCGCCAACATTTCGAGCCATGCCGTCATCATTTCGAGCCATGCCGCCAACATTTCGTACCATGCCGCCAACATTTCGAGCCATGCCGCCAACACTTCTAGCCATGCCGCCAACACTTCGAGCCATGCCGCCAACATTTCGAGCCATATCGCCAACATTTCGAGCCATGCCGCCAACACTTCTAGCCATGCCGCCAACACTTCTAGCCATGCCGCCAACACGTCGAGCCATATCGCCAACATTTCGAGCCATGCCGTCATCATTTCGAGCCATGCCGCCAACATTTCGTACCATGCCGCCAACATTTCGAGCCCTGCCGCCAACACTTCTAGCCATGCCGCCAACACTTCTAGCCATGCCGCCAACACTTCGAGCCATGCCGCCAACATTTCGAGCCATGCCGCTAACATTTCTAGCTATGCCGCCAACACTTCGAGCCATGCCGCCAACATTTCGAGCCATGCCGCCAACATTTCGAGCCATGCCGCCAACATTTCGAGCCATGCCGCCAACATTTCGAGCCATGCCGCTAACATTTCTAGCTATGCCGCCAACACTTCAAGCCATGCCGCCAACATTTCAAGCCATGCCGCCAACATTTCGAGCCCTGCCGCCAACACTTCTAGCCATGCCGCCAACACTTCTAGCCATGCCGCCAACACTTCGAGCCATGCCGCCAACATTTCGAGCCATGCCGCTAACATTTCTAGCTATGCCGCCAACACTTCGAGCCATGCCGCCAACATTTCGAGCCATGCCGCCAACATTTCGAGCCATGCCGCCAACACTTCTAGCCATGCCGCCAACACTTCGAGCCATGTCGCCAACATTTCGAGCCATGCCGTCATCATTTCGAGCCATGCCGCCAACATTTCGTACCATGCCGCCAACATTTCGAGCCATGCCGCCAACACTTCTAGCCATGCCGCCAACATTTCGAGCCATGCCGCCAACATTTCGAGCCATGCCGCCAACATTTCCAGCCATGCCGCTAACATTTCGAGCCATGCCGCCAACATTTCGAGCCACGCCGCCAACACTTCGAGCCATGCCGCCAACATTTCGAGCCCTGCCGCCAACACTTCTAGCCATGCCGCCAACACTTCGAGCCATGTCGACAACATTTCGAGCCATGCCGTCATCATTTCGAGCCATGCCGCCAACATTTCGTACCATGCCGCCAACATTTCGAGCCATGCCGCCAACACTTACAGCCATGCCGCCAACATTGCGAGCCATGCCGCCAACATTTCGAGCCATGCCGCCAACATTTCTAGCCATGCCGCCAATACTTCGAGCCATATCGCCAACATTTCGAGCCATGCCGTCATCATTTCTAGCTATGCCGCCAACACTTCGAGCCATGCCGCCAACATTTCGAGCCATGACGCCAACACTTACAGCCATGCCGCCAACATTTCGAGCCATGCCGCCAACATTTCGAGCCATGACGCCAAAACCTCTAGCCACGCCGCCAACATTTCGAGCCAGGCCGCCAACATTTCGTGCCACGCCGCCAACATTTCGAGCCATGCCGCCAACATTTCGAGCCATGCCGCCAACATTTCCAGCCATGCCGCTAACATTTCGAGCCATGCCGCCAACATTTCGAGCCACGCCGCCAACACTTCGAGCCATGCCGCCAACATTTCGAGCCCTGCCGCCAACACTTCTAGCCATGCCGCCAACACTTCGAACCATGTCGCCAACATTTCGAGCCATGCCGCCAACATTTTGAGCCATGCCGCCAACATTTCGAGCCATTCCGCTAACACCTCGAGCCATGCCGCCAACACTTCGAGCCATGCCGCCGACATTTCGAGACATGCCGCCAACATTTCGAGCCATGCCGCTAACATTTCTAGCTATGCCGCCAACACTTCGAGCCATGCCGCCAACATTTCAAGCCATGCCGCCAACATTTTGAGCCATGCCGCCAACATTTCAAGCCATGCCGCCAACATTTCGAACCATGCCGCTAACATTTCTAGCTATGCCGCAAACACTTCGAGCCATGCCGCCAACATTTCGAGCCATGCCGCCAACATTTCGAGCCATGACGCCAACACTTACAGCCATGCCGCCAACATTTCGAGCCATGCCGCCAACATTTCGAGCCATGACGCCAACACCTCTAGCCATGCCGCCAACATTTCGAGCCAGGCCGCCAACATTTCGTGCCACGCCGCCAACATTTCGAGCCATGCCGCCAACATTTCGAGCCATGCCGCCAACATTTCCAGCCATGCCGCTAACATTTCGAGCCATGCCGCCAACATTTCGAGCCACGCCGCCAACACTTCGAGCCATGCCGCCAACATTTCGAGCCCTGCCGCCAACACTTCTAGCCATGCCGCCAACACTTCGAGCCATGTCGCCAACATTTCGAGCCATGCCGTCATCATTTCGAGCCATGCCGCCAACATTTCGTACCATGCCGCCAACATTTCGAGCCATGCCGCCAACACTTCTAGCCATGTCGCCAACACTTCGAGCCATATCGCCAACATTTCGAGCCATGCCGTCATCATTTCTAGCTATGCCGCCAACACTTCGAGCCATACCGCCAACACTTCTAGCCATGCCGCCAACACTTCTAGCCATGCCGCCAACACTTCGAGCCATGCCGCCAACATTTCGAGCCATGCCGCTAACATTTCTAGCTATGCCGCCAACACTTCGAGCCATGCCGCCAACATTTCGAGCCATGCCGCCAACATTTCGAGCCATGCCGCCAACATTTCGTACCATGCCGCCAACATTTCGGGCCATGACGCCAACACTTCTAGGAATGCCGCCAACACTTCGAGCCATATCGCCAACATTTCGAGCCATGCCGCCAACACTTCTAGGAATGCCGCCAACACTTCGAGCCATATCGCCAACATTTCGAGCCATGCCGTCATCATTTCGAGCCATGCCGCCAACATTTCGTACCATGCCGCCAACATTTCGAGCCATGCCGCCAACACTTCTAGCCATGCCGCCAACACTTCGAGCCATGCCGCCAACATTTCGAGCCAATCGCCAACATTTCGAGCCATGCCGCCAACACTTCTAGCCATGCCGCCAACACTTCTAGCCATGCCGCCAACACGTCGAGCCATATCGCCAACATTTCGAGCCATGCCGCCAACACTTCTAGCCATGCCGCCAACACTTCTAGCCATGCCGCCAACACTTCGAGCCATGCCGCCAACATTTCGAGCCATATCGCCAACATTTCGAGCCATACCGCCAACACTTCTAGCCATGCCGCCAACACTTCTAGCCATGCCGCCAACACTTCGAGCCATGCCGCCAACATTTCGAGCCATGCCGCTAACATTTCTAGCTATGCCGCCAACACTTCGAGCCATGCCGCCAACATTTCGAGCCATGCCGCCAACATTTCGAGCCATGCCGCCAACATTTCGTACCATGCCGCCAACATTTCGGGCCATGCCGCCAACACTTCTAGGAATGCCGCCAACACTTCGAGCCATATCGCCAACATTTCGAGCCATGCCGTCATCATTTCGAGCCATGCCGCCAACATTTCGTACCATGCCGCCAACATTTCGAGCCATGCCGCCAACACTTCGAGCCATGCCGCCAACACTTCTAGCCATGCCGCCAACACTTCGAGCCATGCCGCCAACATTTCGAGCCATATCGCCAACATTTCGAGCCATGCCGCCAACACTTCTAGCCATGCCGCCAACACTTCTAGCCATGCCGCCAACACTTCGAGCCATGCCGCCAACATTTCGAGCCATGCCGCTAACATTTCTAGCTATGCCGCCAACACTTCGAGCCATGCCGCCAACATTTCGAGCCATGCCGCCAACATTTCGAGCCATGCCGCCAACATTTCGTACCATGCCGCCAACATTTCGAGCCATGCCGCCAACACTTCTAGGAATGCCGCCAACACTTCGAGCCATATCGCCAACATTTCGAGCCATGCCGTCATCATTTCGAGCCATGCCGCCAACATTTCGTACCATGCCGCCAACATTTCGAGCCATGCCGCCAACACTTCTAGCCATGCCGCCAACACTTCGAGCCATGCCGCCAACATTTCGAGCCATATCGCCAACATTTCGAGCCATGCCGCCAACACTTCTAGCCATGCCGCCAACACTTCTAGCCATGCCGCCAACACGTCGAGCCATATCGCCAACATTTCGAGCCATGCCGTCATCATTTCGAGCCATGCCGCCAACATTTCGTACCATGCCGCCAACATTTCGAGCCCTGCCGCCAACACTTCTAGCCATGCCGCCAACACTTCTAGCCATGCCGCCAACACTTCGAGCCATGCCGCCAACATTTCGAGCCATGCCGCTAACATTTCTAGCTATGCCGCCAACACTTCGAGCCATGCCGCCAACATTTCGAGCCATGCCGCCAACATTTCGAGCCATGCCGCCAACATTTCGAGCCATGCCGCCAACATTTCGAGCCATGCCGCTAACATTTCTAGCTATGCCGCCAACACTTCAAGCCATGCCGCCAACATTTCAAGCCATGCCGCCAACATTTCGAGCCCTGCCGCCAACACTTCTAGCCATGCCGCCAACACTTCTAGCCATGCCGCCAACACTTCGAGCCATGCCGCCAACATTTCGAGCCATGCCGCTAACATTTCTAGCTATGCCGCCAACACTTCTAGCCATGCCGCCAACATTTCGAGCCATGCCGCCAACATTTCGAGCCATGCCGCCAACATTTCGAGCCATGCCGCCAACATTTCGAGCCATGCCGCTAACATTTCTAGCTATGCCGCCAACACTTCGAGCCATGCCGCCAACATTTCGAGCCATGCCGCCAACACTTCTAGCCATGCCGCCAACACTTCTAGCCATGCCGCCAACACGTCGAGCCATATCGCCAACATTTCGAGCCATGCCGTCATCATTTCGAGCCATGCCGCCAACATTTCGTACCATGCCGCCAACATTTCGAGCCATGCCGCCAACACTTCGAGCCATGCCGCCAACACTTCTAGCCATGCCGCCAACACTTCGAGCCATGCCGCCAACATTTCGAGCCATATCGCCAACATTTCGAGCCATGCCGCCAACACTTCTAGCCATGCCGCCAACACTTCTAGCCATGCCGCCAACACTTCGAGCCATGCCGCCAACATTTCGAGCCATGCCGCTAACATTTCTAGCTATGCCGCCAACACTTCGAGCCATGCCGCCAACATTTCGAGCCATGCCGCCAACATTTCGAGCCATGCCGCCAACATTTCGTACCATGCCGCCAACATTTCGAGCCATGCCGCCAACACTTCTAGGAATGCCGCCAACACTTCGAGCCATATCGCCAACATTTCGAGCCATGCCGTCATCATTTCGAGCCATGCCGCCAACATTTCGTACCATGCCGCCAACATTTCGAGCCATGCCGCCAACACTTCTAGCAATGCCGCCAACACTTCGAGCCATGCCGCCAACATTTCGAGCCATATCGCCAACATTTCGAGCCATGCCGCCAACACTTCTATGCATGCCGCCAACACTTCTAGCCATGCCGCCAACACGTCGAGCCATATCGCCAACATTTCGAGCCATGCCGTCATCATTTCGAGCCATGCCGCCAACATTTCGTACCATGCCGCCAACATTTCGAGCCATGCCGCCAACACTTCTAGCCATGCCGCCAACACTTCGAGCCATGCCGCCAACATTTCGAGCCATATCGCCAACATTTCGAGCCATGCCGCCAACACTTCTAGCCATGCCGCCAACACTTCTAGCCATGCCGCCAATACTTCTAGCCATGCCGCCAACACTTCTAGCCATGCCGCCAACACTTCTAGCCATGCCGCCAACACGTCGAGCCATATCGCCAACATTTCGTACCATGCCGCCAACATTTCGAGCCATGCCGCCAACACTTCTAGCCATGCCGCCAACACTTCGAGCCATGCCGCCAACATTTCGAGCCTTATCGCCAACATTTCGAGCCATGCCGCCAACACTTCTAGCCATGCCGCCAACACTTCTAGCCATGCCGCCAACACTTCTAGCCATGCCGCCAACACTTCTAGCCATGCCGCCAACACTTCTAGCCATGCCGCCAACACGTCGAGCCATATCGCCAACATTTCGTACCATGCCGCCAACATTTCGAGCCCTGCCGCCAACACTTCTAGCCATGTCGCCAACACTTCTAGCCATGCCGCCAACACTTCGAGCCATGCCGCCAACATTTCGAGCCATGCCGCTAACATTTCTAGCTATGCCGCCAACACTTCGAGCCATGCCGCCAACATTTCGAGCCATGCCGCCAACATTTCGAGCCATGCCGCCAACATTTCGAGCCATGCCGCCAACATTTCGAGCCATGCCGCAAACATTTCTAGCTATGCCGCCAACACTTCAAGCCATGCCGCCAACATTTCAAGCCATGCCGCCAACATTTCGAGCCCTGCCGCCAACACTTCTAGCCATGCCGCCAACACTTCTAGCCATGCCGCCAACACTTCGAGCCATGCCGCCAACATTTCGAGCCATGCCGCTAACATTTCTAGCTATGCCGCCAACACTTCGAGCCATGCCGCCAACATTTCGAGCCATGCCGCCAACATTTCGAGCCATGCCGCCAACATTTCGAGCCATGCCGCCAACATTTCGAGCCATGCCGCTAACATTTCTAGCTATGCCGCCAACACTTCGAGCCATGCCGCCAACATTTCGAGCCATGCCGCCAACACTTCTAGCCATGCCGCCAACACTTCTAGCCATGCCGCCAACACGTCGAGCCATATCGCCAACATTTCGAGCCCTGCCGTCATCATTTCGAGCCATGCCGCCAACATTTCGTACCATGCCGCCAACATTTCGAGCCCTGCCGCCAACACTTCTAGCCATGCCGCCAACACTTCGAGCCATGCCGCCCACATTTCGAGCCATGCCGCTAACATTTCTAGCTATGCCGCCAACACTTCGAGCCATGCCGCCAACATTTCGAGCCATGCCGCCAACATTTCGAGCCATGCCGCCAACATTTGGAGCCATGCCGCCAACATTTCGAGCCATGCCGCTAACATTTCTAGCTATGCCGCCAACACTTCGAGCCATGCCGCCAACATTTCAAGCCATGGCGCCAACATTTTGAGCCATGCCGCCAACATTTCGAGCCATTCCGCTAACACCTCGAGCCATGCCGCCAACACTTCGAGCCATGCCGCCGACATTTCGAGACATGCCGCCAACATTTCGAGCAATGCCGCTAACATTTCCAGCTATGCCGCCAACACTTCGAGCCATGCCGCCAACATTACAAGCCATGCCGCCAACATTTTGAGCCATGCCGCCAACATTTCAAGCCATGCCGCCAACATTTCGAGCCATGCCGCTAACATTTCTAGCTATGCCGCCAACACTTCGAGCCATGCCGCCAACATTTCGAGCCATGCCGCCAACATTTCGAGCCATGACGCCAACACTTACAGCCATGCCGCCAACATTTCGAGCCATGCCGCCAACATTTCGAGCCATGACGCCAACACCTCTAGCCATGCCGCCAACATTTCGAGCCATGCCGCCAACATTTCGAGCCATGCCGCCAACATTTCCAGCCATGCCGCTAACATTTCGAGCCATGCCGCCAACATTTCGAGCCACGCCGCCAACACTTCGAGCCATGCCGCCAACATTTCGAGCCCTGCCGCCAACACTTCTAGCCATGCCGCCAACACTTCGAGCCATGTCGCCAACATTTCGAGCCATGCCGTCATCATTTCGAGCCATGCCGCCAACATTTCGTACCATGCCGCCAACATTTCGAGCCATGCCGCCAACACTTCTAGCCATGCCGCCAACATTTCGAGCCATGCCGCCAACATTTCGAGCCATGCCGCCAACATTTCCAGCCATGCCGCTAACATTTCGAGCCATGCCGCCAACATTTCGAGCCACGCCGCCAACACTTCGAGCCATGCCGCCAACATTTCGAGCCCTGCCGCCAACACTTCTAGCCATGCCGCCAACACTTCGAGCCATGTCGACAACATTTCGAGCCATGCCGTCATCATTTCGAGCCATGCCGCCAACATTTCGTACCATGCCGCCAACATTTCGAGCCATGCCGCCAACAATTCTAGCCATGCCGCCAATACTTCGAGCCATATCGCCAACATTTCGAGCCATGCCGTCATCATTTCTAGCTATGCCGCCAACACTTCGAGCCATGCCGCCAACATTTCGAGCCATGACGCCAACACTTACAGCCATGCCGCCAACATTTCGAGCCATGCCGCCAACATTTCGAGCCATGACGCCAAAACCTCTAGCCACGCCGCCAACATTTCGAGCCAGGCCGCCAACATTTCGTGCCACGCCGCCAACATTTCGAGCCATGCCGCCAACATTTCGAGCCATGCCGCCAACATTTCCAGCCATGCCGCTAACATTTCGAGCCATGCCGCCAACATTTCGAGCCACGCCGCCAACACTTCGAGCCATGCCGCCAACATTTCGAGCCCTGCCGCCAACACTTCTAGCCATGCCGCCAACACTTCGAACCATGTCGCCAACATTTCGAGCCATGCCGCCAACATTTTGAGCCATGCCGCCAACATTTCGAGCCATTCCGCTAACACCTCGAGCCATGCCGCCAACACTTCGAGCCATGCCGCCGACATTTCGAGACATGCCGCCAACATTTCGAGCCATGCCGCTAACATTTCTAGCTATGCCGCCAACACTTCGAGCCATGCCGCCAACATTTCAAGCCATGCCGCCAACATTTTGAGCCATGCCGCCAACATTTCAAGCCACGCCGCCAACACTTCGAGCCATGCCGCCAACATTTCGAGCCATGCCGCCAACATTTCGAGCCATGACGCCAACACTTACAGCCATGCCGCCAACATTTCGAGCCATGCCGCCAACATTTCGAGCCATGACGCCAACACCTCTAGCCATGCCGCCAACATTTCGAGCCAGGCCGCCAACATTTCGTGCCACGCCGCCAACATTTCGAGCCATGCCGCCAACATTTCGAGCCATGCCGCCAACATTTCCAGCCATGCCGCTAACATTTCGAGCCATGCCGCCAACATTTCGAGCCACGCCGCCAACACTTCGAGCCATGCCGCCAACATTTCGAGCCCTGCCGCCAACACTTCTAGCCATGCCGCCAACACTTCGAGCCATGTCGCCAACATTTCGAGCCATGCCGTCATCATTTCGAGCCATGCCGCTAACATTTCGTACCATGCCGCCAACATTTCGAGCCATGCCGCCAACACTTCTAGCCATGTCGCCAACACTTCGAGCCATATCGCCAACATTTCGAGCCATGCCGTCATCATTTCTAGCTATGCCGCCAACACTTCGAGCCATACCGCCAACACTTCTAGCCATGCCGCCAACACTTCTAGCCATGCCGCCAACACTTCCAGCCATGCCGCCAACATTTCGAGCCATGCCGCTAACATTTCTAGCTATGCCGCCAACACTTCGAGCCATGCCGCCAACATTTCGAGCCATGCCGCCAACATTTCGAGCCATGCCGCCAACATTTCGTACCATGCCGCCAACATTTCGGGCCATGACGCCAACACTTCTAGGAATGCCGCCAACACTTCGAGCCATATCGCCAACATTTCGAGCCATGCCGCCAACACTTCTAGGAATGCCGCCAACACTTCGAGCCATATCGCCAACATTTCGAGCCATGCCGTCATCATTTCGAGCCATGCCGCCAACATTTCGTACCATGCCGCCAACATTTCGAGCCATGCCGCCAACACTTCTAGCCATGCCGCCAACACTTCGAGCCATGCCGCCAACATTTCGAGCCATATCGCCAACATTTCGAGCCATGCCGCCAACACTTCTAGCCATGCCGCCAACACTTCTAGCCATGCCGCCAACACGTCGAGCCATATCGCCAACATTTCGAGCCATGCCGCCAACACTTCTAGCCATGCCGCCAACACTTCGAGCCATGCCGCCAACATTTCGAGCCATATCGCCAACATTTCGAGCCATGCCGCCAACACTTCTAGCCATGCCGCCAACACTTCTAGCCATGCCGCCAACACTTCGAGCCATGCCGCCAACATTTCGAGCCATATCGCCAACATTTCGAGCCATGCCGCCAACACTTCTAGCCATGCCGCCAACACTTCGAGCCATGCCGCCAACATTTCGAGCCATGCCGCTAACATTTCTAGCTATGCCGCCAACACTTCGAGCCATGCCGCCAACATTTCGAGCCATGCCGCCAACATTTCGAGCCATGCCGCCAACATTTCGTACCATGCCGCCAACATTTCGGGCCATGCCGCCAACACTTCTAGGAATGCCGCCAACACTTCGAGCCATATCGCCAACATTTCGAGCCATGCCGTCATCATTTCGAGCCATGCCGCCAACATTTCGTACCATGCCGCCAACATTTCGAGCCATGCCGCCAACACTTCGAGCCATGCCGCCAACACTTCTAGCCATGCCGCCAACACTTCGAGCCATGCCGCCAACATTTCGAGCCATATCGCCAACATTTCGAGCCATGCCGCCAACACTTCTAGCCATGCCGCCAACACTTCTAGCCATGCCGCCAACACTTCGAGCCATGCCGCCAACATTTCGAGCCATGCCGCTAACATTTCTAGCTATGCCGCCAACACTTCGAGCCATGCCGCCAACATTTCGAGCCATGCCGCCAACATTTCGAGCCATGCCGCCAACATTTCGTACCATGCCGCCAACATTTCGAGCCATGCCGCCAACACTTCTAGGAATGCCGCCAACACTTCGAGCCATATCGCCAACATTTCGAGCCATGCCGTCATCATTTCGAGCCATGCCGCCAACATTTCGTACCATGCCGCCAACATTTCGAGCCATGCCGCCAACACTTCTAGCCATGCCGCCAACACTTCGAGCCATGCCGCCAACATTTCGAGCCATATCGCCAACATTTCGAGCCATGCCGCCAACACTTCTAGCCATGCCGCCAACACTTCTAGCCATGCCGCCAACACGTCGAGCCATATCGCCAACATTTCGAGCCATGCCGTCATCATTTCGAGCCATGCCGCCAACATTTCGTACCATGCCGCCAACATTTCGAGCCCTGCCGCCAACACTTCTAGCCATGCCGCCAACACTTCTAGCCATGCCGCCAACACTTCGAGCCATGCCGCCAACATTTCGAGCCATGCCGCTAACATTTCTAGCTATGCCGCCAACACTTCGAGCCATGCCGCCAACATTTCGAGCCATGCCGCCAACATTTCGAGCCATGCCGCCAACATTTCGAGCCATGCCGCCAACATTTCGAGCCATGCCGCTAATATTTCTAGCTATGCCGCCAACACTTCAAGCCATGCCGCCAACATTTCAAGCCATGCCGCCAACATTTCGAGCCCTGCCGCCAACACTTCTAGCCATGCCGCCAACACTTCTAGCCATGCCGCCAACACTTCGAGCCATGCCGCCAACATTTCGAGCCATGCCGCTAACATTTCTAGCTATGCCGCCAACACTTCGAGCCATGCCGCCAACATTTCGAGCCATGCCGCCAACATTTCGAGCCATGCCGCCAACATTTCGAGCCATGCCGCCAACATTTCGAGCCATGCCGCTAACATTTCTAGCTATGCCGCCAACACTTCGAGCCATGCCGCCAACATTTCGAGCCATGCCGCCAACACTTCTAGCCATGCCGCCAACACTTCTAGCCATGCCGCCAACACGTCGAGCCATATCGCCAACATTTCGAGCCATGCCGTCATCATTTCGAGCCATGCCGCCAACATTTCGTACCATGCCGCCAACATTTCGAGCCATGCCGCCAACACTTCGAGCCATGCCGCCAACACTTCTAGCCATGCCGCCAACACTTCGAGCCATGCCGCCAACATTTCGAGCCATATCGCCAACATTTCGAGCCATGCCGCCAACACTTCTAGCCATGCCGCCAACACTTCTAGCCATGCCGCCAACACTTCGAGCCATGCCGCCAACATTTCGAGCCATGCCGCTAACATTTCTAGCTATGCCGCCAACACTTCGAGCCATGCCGCCAACACTTCTAGCCATGCCGCCAACACTTCTAGCCATGCCGCCAACACGTCGAGCCATATCGCCAACATTTCGTACCATGCCGCCAACATTTCGAGCCCTGCCGCCAACACTTCTAGCCATGCCGCCAACACGTCGAGCCATATCGCCAACATTTCGTACCATGCCGCCAACATTTCGAGCCCTGCCGCCAACACTTCTAGCCATGCCGCCAACACTTCTAGCCATGCCGCCAACACTTCGAGCCATGCCGCCAACATTTCGAGCCATGCCGCTAACATTTCTAGCTATGCCGCCAACACTTCGAGCCATGCCGCTAACATTTCGAGCCATGCCGCCAACATTTCGAGCCATGCCGCCAACATTTCGAGCCATGCCGCCAACATTTCGAGCCATGCCGCTAACATTTCTAGCTATGCCGCCAACACTTCAAGCCATGCCGCCAACATTTCAAGCCATGCCGCCAACATTTCGAGCCCTGCCGCCAACACTTCTAGCCATGCCGCCAACACTTCTAGCCATGCCGCCAACACTTCGAGCCATGCCGCCAACATTTCGAGCCATGCCGCTAACATTTCTAGCTATGCCGCCAACACTTCGAGCCATGCCGCCAACATTTCGAGCCATGCCGCCAACATTTCGAGCCATGCCGCCAACATTTCGAGCCATGCCGCCAACATTTCGAGCCATGCCGCTAACATTTCTAGCTATGCCGCCAACACTTCGAGCCATGCCGCCAACATTTCGAGCCATGCCGCCAACACTTCTAGCCATGCCGCCAACACTTCTAGCCATGCCGCCAACACGTCGAGCCATATCGCCAACATTTCGAGCCATGCCGTCATCATTTCGAGCCATGCCGCCAACATTTCGTACCATGCCGCCAATATTTCGAGCCCTGCCGCCAACACTTCTAGCCATGCCGCCAACACTTCGAGCCATGCCGCCCACATTTCGAGCCATGCCGCTAACATTTCTAGCTATGCCGCCAACACTTCGAGCCATGCCGCCAACATTTCGAGCCATGCCGCCAACATTTCGAGCCATGCCGCCAACATTTGGAGCCATGCCGCCAACATTTCGAGCCATGCCGCTAACATTTCTAGCTATGCCGCCAACACTTCGAGCCATGCCGCCAACATTTCAAGCCATGGCGCCAACATTTTGAGCCATGCCGCCAACATTTCGAGCCATTCCGCTAAAACCTCGAGCCATGCCGCCAACACTTCGAGCCATGCCGCCGACATTTCGAGACATGCCGCCAACATTTCGAGCAATGCCGCTAACATTTCCAGCTATGCCGCCAACACTTCGAGCCATGCCGCCAACATTACAAGCCATGCCGCCAACATTTTGAGCCATGCCGCCAACATTTCAAGCCATGCCGCCAACATTTCGAGCCATGCCGCTAACATTTCTAGCTATGCCGCCAACACTTCGAGCCATGCCGCCAACATTTCGAGCCATGCCGCCAACATTTCGAGCCATGACGCCAACACTTACAGCCATGCCGCCAACATTTCGAGCCATGCCGCCAACATTTCGAGCCATGACGCCAACACCTCTAGCCATGCCGCCAACATTTCGAGCCATGACGCCAACATTTCGAGCCATGCCGCTAACATTTCCAGCCATGCCGCTAACATTTCGAGCCATGCCGCCAACATTTCGAGCCACGCCGCCAACACTTCGAGCCATGCCGCCAACATTTCGAGCCCTGCCGCCAACACTTCTAGCCATGCCGCCAACACTTCGAGCCATGTCGCCAACATTTCGAGCCATGTCGTCATCATTTCGAGCCATGCCGCCAACATTTCGTACCATGCCGCCAACATTTCGAGCCATGCCGCCAACACTTCTAGCCATGCCGCCAACATTTCGAGCCATGCCGCCAACATTTCGAGCCATGCCGCCAACATTTCCAGCCATGCCGCTAACATTTCGAGACATGCCGCCAACATTTCGAGCCACGCCGCCAACACTTCGAGCCATGCCGCCAACTTTTCGAGCCCTGCCGCCAACACTTCTAGCCATGCCGCCAACACTTCGAGCCATGTCGCCAACATTTCGAGCCATGCCGTCATCATTTCGAGCCAAGCCGCCAACATTTCGTACCATGCCGCCAACATTTCGAGCCATGCCGCCAACACTTCTAGCCATGCCGCCAACACTTCGAGCCATATCGCCAACATTTCGAGCCGTGCCGTCATCATTTCTAGCTATGCCGCCAACACTTCGAGCCATGCCGCCAACATTTCGAGCCATGACGCCAACACTTACAGCCATGCCGCCAACATTTCGAGCCATGCCGCCAACATTTCGAGCCATGACGCCAAAACCTCTAGCCATGCCGCCAACATTTCGAGCCAGGCCGCCAACATTTCGTGCCACGCCGCCAACATTTCGAGCCATGCCGCCAACATTTCGAGCCATGCCGCCAACATTTCCAGCCATGCCGCTAACATTTCGAGCCATGCCGCCAACATTTCGAGCCACGCCCCAACACTTCGAGCCATGCCGCCAACATTTCGAGCCCTGCCACCAACACTTCTAGCCATGCCGCCAACACTTCGAGCCATGTCGCCAACATTTCGAGCCATGCCGCCAACATTTTGAGCCATGTCGCCAACATTTCGAGCCATTCCGCTAACACCTCGAGCCATGCCGCCAACACTTCGAGCCATGCCGCCGACATTTCGAGACATGCCGCCAACATTTCGAGCCATGCCGCTAACATTTCTAGCTATGCCGCCAACACTTCGAGCCATGCCGCCAACATTTCAAGCCATGCCGCCAACATTTTGAGCCATGCCGCCAACATTTCAAGCCATGCCGCCAACATTTCGAACCATGCCGCTAACATTTCTAGCTATGCCGCCAACACTTCGAGCCATGCCGCCAACATTTCGAGCCATGCCGCCAACATTTCGAGCCATGACGCCAACACTTACAGCCATGCCGCCAACATTTCGAGCCATGCCGCCAACATTTCGAGCCATGACGCCAACACCTCTAGCCATGCCGCTAACATTTCGAGCCAGGCCGCCAACTTTTCGTGCTACGCCGCCAACATTTCGAGCCATGCCGCCAACATTTCGAGCCATGCCGCCAACATTTCCAGCCATGCCGCTAACATTTCGAGCCATGCCGCCAACATTTCGAGCCACGCCGCCAACACTTCGAGCCATGCCGCCAACTTTTCGAGCCCTGCCGCCAACACTTCTAGCCATGCCGCCAACACTTCGAGCCATGTCGCCAACATTTCGAGCCATGCCGTCATCATTTCGAGCCATGCCGCCAACATTTCGTACCATGCCGCCAACATTTCGAGCCATGCCGCCAACACTTCTAGCCATGCCGCCAACACTTCGAGCCATATCGCCAACATTTCGAGCCATGCCGTCATCATTTCTAGCTATGCCGCCAACACTTCGAGCCAGGCCGCCAACATTTCGAGCCATGACGCCAACACTTACAGCCATGCCGCCAACATTTCGAGCCAGGCCGCCAACATTTCGTGCCACGCCGCCAACATTTCGAGCCATGCCGCCAACATTTCGAGCCATGCCGCCAACATTTCCAGCCATGCCGCTAACATTTCGAGCCATGCCGCCAACATTTCGAGCCACGCCGCCAACACTTCGAGCCATGCCGCCAACATTTCGAGCCCTGCCGCCAACACTTCTAGCCATGCCGCCAACACTTCGAGCCATGTCGCCAACATTTCGAGCCATGCCGTCATCATTTCGAGCCATGCCGCCAACATTTCGTACCATGCCGCCAACATTTCGAGCCATGCCGCCAACACTTCTAGGAATGCCGCCAACACTTCGAGCCATATCGCCAACATTTCGAGCAATGCCGTCATCATTTCGTGCCATGCCGCCAACATTTCGTACCATGCCGCCAACATTTCGAGCCATGCCGCCAACACTTCTAGCCATGCCGCCAACACTTCGAGCCATGCCGCCAACATTTCGAGCCATATCGCCAACATTTCGAGCCATGCCGCCAACACTTCTAGCCATGCCGCCAACACTTCTAGCCATGCCGCCAACACGTCGAGCCATATCGCCAACATTTCGAGCCATGCCGTCATTATTTCGAGCCATGCCGCCAACATTTCGTACCATGCCGCCAACATTTCGAGCCCTGCCGCCAACACTTCTAGCCATGCCGCCAACATTTCGTACCATGCCGCCAACATTTCGAGCCCTGCCGCCAACACTTCTAGCCATGCCGCCAACACTTCTAGCCATGCCGCTAACATTTCTAGCTATGCCGCCAACACTTCGAGCCATGCCGCCAACATTTCAAGCCATGGCGCCAACATTTTGAGCCATGCCGCCAACATTTCGAGCCATGCCGCCAACACTTCTAGGAATGCCGCCAACACTTCGAGCCATATCGCCAACATTTCGAGCCATGCCGTCATCATTTCGAGCCATGCCGCCAACATTTCGTACCATGCCGCCAACATTTCGAGCCATGCCGCCAACACTTCTAGCCATGCCGCCAACACTTCGAGCCATGCCGCCAACATTTCGAGCCATATCGCCAACATTTCGAGCCATGCCGCCAACACTTCTAGCCATGCCGCCAACACTTCTAGCCATGCCGCCAACACGTCGAGCCATATCGCCAACATTTCGAGCCATGCCGTCATCATTTCGAGCCATGCCGCCAACATTTCGTACCATGCCGCCAACATTTCGAGCCCTGCCGCCAACACTTCTAGCCATGGCGCCAACACTTCTAGCCATGCCGCCAACACTTCGAGCCATGCCGCCAACATTTCGAGCCATGCCGCTAACATTTCTAGCTATGCCGCCAACACTTCGAGCCATGCCGCCAACATTTCGAGCCATGCCGCCAACATTTCGAGCCATGCCGCCAACATTTCGAGCCATGCCGCCAACATTTCGAGCCATGCCGCTAACATTTCTAGCTATGCCGCCAACACTTCAAGCCATGCCGCCAACATTTCAAGCCATGCCGCCAACATTTCGAGCCCTGCCGCCAACACTTCTAGCCATGGCGCCAACACTTCTAGCCATGCCGCCAACACTTCGAGCCATGCCGCCAACATTTCGAGCCATGCCGCTAACATTTCTAGCTATGCCGCCAACACTTCGAGCCATGCCGCCAACATTTAGAGCCATGCCGCCAACATTTCGAGCCATGCCGCCAACATTTCGAGCCATGCCGCCAACATTTCGAGCCATGCCGCTAACATTTCTAGCTATGCCGCCAACACTTCGAGCCATGCCGCCAACATTTCGAGCCATGCCGCCAACACTTCTAGCCATGCCGCCAACACTTCTAGCCATGCCGCCAACACGTCGAGCCATATCGCCAACATTTCGAGCCATGCCGTCATCATTTCGAGCCATGCCGCCAACATTTCGTACCATGCCGCCAACATTTCGAGCCCTGCCGCCAACACTTCTAGCCATGCCGCCAACACTTCGAGCCATGCCGCCCACATTTCGAGCCATGCCGCTAACATTTCTAGCTATGCCGCCAACACTTCGAGCCATGCCGCCAACATTTCGAGCCATGCCGCCAACATTTCGAGCCATGCCGCCAACATTTGAAGCCATGCCGCCAACATTTCGAGCCATGCCGCTAACATTTCTAGCTATGCCGCCAACACTTCGAGCCATGCCGCCAACATTTCAAGCCATGGCGCCAACATTTTGAGCCATGCCGCCAATATTTCGAGCCATTCCGCTAACACCTCGAGCCATGCCGCCAACACTTCGAGCCATGCCGCCGACATTTCGAGACATGCCGCCAACATTTCGAGCCATGCCGCTAACATTTCTAGCTATGCCGCCAACACTTCGAGCCATGCCGCCAACATTACAAGCCATGCCGCCAACATTTTGAGCCATGCCGCCAACATTTCAAGCCATGCCGCCAACATTTCGAGCCATGCCGCTAACATTTCTAGCTATGCCGCCAACACTTCGAGCCATGCCGCCAACATTTCGAGCCATGCCGCCAACATTTCGAGCCATGACGCCAACACTTACAGCCATGCCGCCAACATTTCGAGCCATGCCGCCAACATTTCGAGCCATGACGCCAACACCTCTAGCCATGCCGCCAACATTTCGAGCCATGCCGCCAACATTTCGAGCCATGCCGCCAACATTTCCAGCCATGCCGCTAACATTTCGAGCCATGCCGCCAACATTTCGAGCCACGCCGCCAACACTTCGAGCCATGCCGCCAACATTTCGAGCCCTGCCGCCAACACTTCTAGCCATGCCGCCAACACTTCGAGCCATGTCGCCAACATTTCGAGCCATGCCGTCATCATTTCGAGCCATGCCGCCAACATTTCGTACCATGCCGCCAACATTTCGAGCCATGCCGCCAACACTTCTAGCCATGCCGCCAACATTTCGAGCCATGCCGCCAACATTTCGAGCCATGCCGCCAACATTTCCAGCCATGCCGCTAACATTTCGAGCCATGCCGCCAACATTTCGAGCCACGCCGCCAACACTTCGAGCCATGCCGCCAACATTTCGAGCCCTGCCGCCAACACTTCTAGCCATGCCGCCAACACTTCGAGCCATGTCGCCAACATTTCGAGCCATGCCGTCATCATTTCGAGCCATGCCGCCAACATTTCGTACCATGCCGCCAACATTTCGAGCCATGCCGCCAACACTTCTAGCCATGCCGCCAACACTTCGAGCCATATCGCCAACATTTCGAGCCATGCGGTCATCATTTCTAGCTATGCCGCCAACACTTCGAGCCATGCCGCCAACATTTCGAGCCATGACGCCAACACTTACAGCCATGCCGCCAACATTTCGAGCCATGCCGCCAACATTTCGAGCCATGACGCCAAAACCTCTAGCCATGCCGCCAACATTTCGAGCCAGGCCGCCAACATTTCGTGCCACGCCGCCAACATTTCGAGCCATGCCGCCAACATTTCGAGCCATGCCGCCAACATTTCCAGCCATGCCGCTAACATTTCGAGCCATGCCGCCAACATTTCGAGCCACGCCGCCAACACTTCGAGCCATGCCGCCAACATTTCGAGCCCTGCCGCCAACACTTCTAGCCATGCCGCCAACACTTCGAGCCATGTCGCCAACATTTCGAGCCATGCCGCCAACATTTTGAGCCATGCCGCCAACATTTCGAGCCATTCCGCTAACACCTCGAGCCATGCCGCCAACACTTCGAGCCATGCCGCCGACATTTCGAGACATGCCGCCAACATTTCGAGCCATGCCGCTAACATTTCTAGCTATGCCGCCAACACTTCGAGCCATGCCGCCAACATTTCAAGCCATGCCGCCAACATTTTGAGCCATGCCGCCAACATTTCAAGCCATGCCGCCAACATTTCGAACCATGCCGCTAACATTTCTAGCTATGCCGCCAGCACTTCGAGCCATGCCGCCAACATTTCGAGCCATGCCGCCAACATTTCGAGCCATGACGCCAACACTTACAGCCATGCCGCCAACATTTCGAGCCATGCCGCCAACATTTCGAGCCATGACGCAAACACCTCTAGCCATGCCGCCAACATTTCGAGCCAGGCCGCCAACATTTCGTGCCACGCCGCCAACATTTCGAGCCATGCCGCCAACATTTCGAGCCATGCCGCCAACATTTCCAGCCATGCCGCTAACATTTCGAGCCATACCGCCAACATTTCGAGCCACGCCGCCAACACTTCGAGCCATGCCGCCAACATTTCGAGCCCTGCCGCCAACACTTCTAGCCATGCCGCCAACACTTCGAGCCATGTCGCCAACATTTCGAGCCATGCCGTCTTCATTTCGAGCCATGCCGCCAACATTTCGTACCATGCCGCCAACATTTCGAGCCATGCCGCCAACACTTCTAGCCATGCCGCCAACACTTCGAGCCATATCGCCAACATTTCGAGCCATGCCGTCATCATTTCTAGCTATGCCGCCAACACTTCGAGCCATGCCGCCAACATTTCGAGCCATGACGCCAACACTTACAGCCATGCCGCCAACATTTCGAGCCAGGCCGCCAACATTTCGTGCCACGCCGCCAACATTTCGAGCCATGCCGCCAACATTTCGAGCCATGCCGCCAACATTTCCAACCATGCCGCTAACATTTCGAGCCATGCCGCCAACATTTCGAGCCACGCCGCCAACACTTCGAGCCATGCCGCCAACATTTCGAGCCCTGCCGCCAACACTTCTAGCCATGCCGCCAACACTTCGAGCCATGTCGCCAACATTTCGAGCCATGCCGTCATCATTTCGAGCCATGCCGCCAACATTTCGTACCATGCCGCCAACATTTCGAGCCATGCCGCCAACACTTCTAGGAATGCCGCCAACACTTCGAGCCATATCGCCAACATTTCGATCCATGCCGTCATCATTTCGAGCCATGCCGCCAACATTTCGTACCATGCCGCCAACATTTCGAGCCATGCCGCCAACACTTCTAGCCATGCCGCCAACACTACGAGCCATGCCGCCAACATTTCGAGCCATATCGCCAACATTTCGAGCCATGCCGCCAACACTTCTAGCCATGCCGCCAACACTTCTAGCCATGCCGCCAACACGTCGAGCCATATCGCCAACATTTCGAGCCATGCCGTCATTATTTCGAGCCATGCCGCCAACATTTCGTACCATGCCGCCAACATTTCGAGCCCTGCCGCCAACACTTCTAGCCATGCCGCCAACATTTCGTACCATGCCGCCAACATTTCGAGCCCTGCCGCCAACACTTCTAGCCATGCCGCCAGCACTTCTAGCCATGCCGCTAACATTTCTAGCTATGCCGCCAACACTTCGAGCCATGCCGCCAACATTTCAAGCCATGGCGCCAACATTTTGAGCCATGCCGCCGACATTTCGAGACATGCCGCCAACATTTCGAGCCATGCCGCTAACATTTCTAGCTATGCCGCCAACACTTCGAGCCATGCCGCCAACATTACAAGCCATGCCGCCAACATTTTGAGCCATGCCGCCAACATTTCGTACCATGCCGCCAACATTTCGAGCCCTGCCGCCAACACTTCTAGCCATGCCGCCAGCACTTCTAGCCATGCCGCTAACATTTCTAGCTATGCCGCCAACACTTCGAGCCATGCCGCCAACATTTCAAGCCATGGCGCCAACATTTTGAGCCATGCCGCCAACATTTCGAGCCATTCCGCTAACACCTCGAGCCATGCCGCCAACACTTCGAGCCATGCCGCCGACATTTCGAGACATGCCGCCAACATTTCGAGCCATGCCGCTAACATTTCTAGCTATGCCGCCAACACTTCGAGCCATGCCGCCAACATTTCGAGCCATGCCGCCAACATTTCGAGCCATGACGCCAACACTTACAGCCATGCCGCCAACATTTCGAGCCATGCCGCCAACATTTCGAGCCATGACGCCAACACCTCTAGCCATGCCGCCAACATTTCGAGCCATGCCGCCAACATTTCGAGCCATGCCGCCAACATTTCCAGCCATGCCGCTAACATTTCGAGCCATGCCGCCAACATTTCGAGCCACGCCGCCAACACTTCGAGCCATGCCGCCAACATTTCGAGCCCTGCCGCCAACACTTCTAGCCATGCCGCCAACACTTCGAGCCATGTCGCCAACATTTCGAGCCATGCCGTCATCATTTCGAGCCATGCCGCCAACATTTCGTACCATGCCGCCAACATTTCGAGCCATGCCGCCAACACTTCTAGCCATGCCGCCAACATTTCGAGCCATGCCGCCAACATTTCGAGCCATGCCGCCAACATTTCCAGCCATGCCGCTAACATTTCGAGCCATGCCGCCAACATTTCGAGCCACGCCGCCAACACTTCGAGCCATGCCGCCAACATTTCGAGCCCTGCCGCCAACACTCCTAGCCATGCCGCCAACACTTCGAGCCATGCCGCCAACATTTCGAGCCATATCGCCAACATTTCGAGCCATACCGCCAACACTTCTAGCCATGCCGCCAACACTTCTAGCCATGCCGCCAACACTTCGAGCCATGCCGCCAACATTTCGAGCCATGCCGCTAACATTTCTAGCTATGCCGCCAACACTTCGAGCCATGCCGCCAACATTTCGAGCCATGCCGCCAACATTTCGAGCCATGCCGCCAACATTTCGTACCATGCCGCCAACATTTCGGGCCATGCCGCCAACACTTCTAGGAATGCCGCCAACACTTCGAGCCATATCGCCAACATTTCGAGCCATGCCGTCATCATTTCGAGCCATGCCGCCAACATTTCGTACCATGCCGCCAACATTTCGAGCCATGCCGCCAACACTTCGAGCCATGCCGCCAACACTTCTAGCCATGCCGCCAACAGTTCGAGCCATGCCGCCAACATTTCGAGCCATATCGCCAACATTTCGAGCCATGCCGCCAACACTTCTAGCCATGCCGCCAACACTTCTAGCCATGCCGCCAACACTTCGAGCCATGCCGCCAACATTTCGAGCCATGCCGCTAACATTTCTAGCTATGCCGCCAACACTTCGAGCCATGCCGCCAACATTTCGAGCCATGCCGCCAACATTTCGAGCCATGCCGCCAACATTTCGTACCATGCCGCCAACATTTCGAGCCATGCCGCCAACACTTCTAGGAATGCCGCCAACACTTCGAGCCATATCGCCAACATTTCGAGCCATGCCGTCATCATTTCGAGCCATGCCGCCAACATTTCTAGCCATGCCGCCAACACTTCGAGCCATGCCGCCAACATTTCGAGCCATATCGCCAACATTTCGAGCCATGCCGCCAACACTTCTAGCCATGCCGCCAACACTTCTAGCCATGCCGCCAACACGTCGAGCCATATCGCCAACATTTCGAGCCATGCCGTCATCATTTCGAGCCATGCAGCCAACATTTCGTACCATGCCGCCAACATTTCGAGCCCTGCCGCCAACACTTCTAGCCATGCCGACAACACTTCTAGCCATGCCGCCAACACTTCGAGCCATGCCGCCAACATTTCGAGCCATGCCGCTAACATTTCTAGCTATGCCGCCAACACTTCGAGCCATGCCGCCAACATTTCGAGCCATGCCGCCAACACTTCGAGCCATGCCGCCAACATTTCGAGCCATGCCGCCAACACTTCGAGCCATGCCGCCAACATTTCGAGCCATGCCGCTAACATTTCTAGCTATGCCGCCAACACTTCGAGCCATGCCGCCAACATTTCGAGCCATGCCGCCAACATTTCGAGCCATGCCGCCAACATTTCGAGCCATGCCGCCAACACTTCGAGCCATGCCGCCAACATTTCGAGCCATGCCGCTAACATTTCTAGCTATGCCGCCAACACTTCGAGCCATGCCGCCAACATTTCGAGCCATGCCGCCAACATTTCGAGCCATGCCGCCAACATTTCGTACCATGCCGCCAACATTTCGAGCCATGCCGCCAACACTTCTAGGAATGCCGCCAACACTTCGAGCCATATCGCCAACATTTCGAGCCATGCCGTCATCATTTCGAGCCATGCCGCCAACATTTCTAGCCATGCCGCCAACACTTCGAGCCATGCCGCCAACATTTCGAGCCATATCGCCAACATTTCGAGCCATGCCGCCAACACTTCTAGCCATGCCGCCAACACTTCTAGCCATGCCGCCAACACGTCGAGCCATATCGCCAACATTTCGAGCCATGCCGTCATCATTTCGAGCCATGCAGCCAACATTTCGTACCATGCCGCCAACATTTCGAGCCCTGCCGCCAACACTTCTAGCCATGCCGCCAACACTTCTAGCCATGCCGCCAACACTTCGAGCCATGCCGCCAACATTTCGAGCCATGCCGCTAACATTTCTAGCTATGCCGCCAACACTTCGAGCCATGCCGCCAACATTTCGAGCCATGCCGCCAACATTTCGAGCCATGCCGCCAACATTTCGAGCCATGCCGCCAACATTTCGAGCCATGCCGCTAACATTTCTAGCTATGCCGCCAACACTTCAAGCCTTGCCGCCAACATTTCAAGCCATGCCGCCAACATTTCGAGCCCTGCCGCCAACACTTCTAGCCATGCCGCCAACACTTCTAGCCATGCCGCCAACACTTCGAGCCATGCCGCCAACATTTCGAGCCATGCCGCTAACATTTCTAGCTATGCCGCCAACACTTCGAGCCATGCCGCCAACATTTCGAGCCATGCCGCCAACATTTCGAGCCATGCCGCCAACATTTCGAGCCATGCCGCCAACATTTCGAGTTATGCCGCTAACATTTCTAGCTATGCCGCCAACACTTCGAGCCATGCCGCCAACATTTCGAGCCATGCCGCCAACACTTCTAGCCATGCCGCCAACACTTCTAGCCATTCCGCCAACACGTCGAGCCATATCGCCAACATTTCGAGCCATGCCGTCATCATTTCGAGCCATGCCGCCAACATTTCGTACCATGCCGCCAACATTTCGAGCCCTGCCGCCAACACTTCTAGCCATGCCGCCAACACTTCGAGCCATGCCGCCCACATTTCGAGCCATGCCGCTAACATTTCTAGCTATGCCGCCAACACTTCGAGCCATGCCGCCAACATTTCGAGCCATGCCGCCAACATTTCGAGCCATGCCGCCAACATTTGGAGCCATGCCGCCAACATTTCGAGCCATGCCGCTAACATTTCTAGCTATGCCGCCAACACTTCGAGCCATGCCGCCAACATTTCAAGCCATGGCGACAACATTTTGAGCCATGCCGCCAACATTTCGAGCCATTCCGCTAACACCTCGAGCCATGCCGCCAACACTTCGAGCCATGCCGCCGACATTTCGAGATATGCCGCCAACATTTCGAGCCATGCCGCTAACATTTCTAGCTATGCCGCCAACACTTCGAGCCATGCCGCCAACATTACAAGCCATGCCGCCAACATTTTGAGCCATGCCGCCAACATTTCAAGCCATGCCGCCAACATTTCGAGCCATGCCGCTAACATTTCTAGCTATGCCGCCAACACTTCGAGCCATGCCGCCAACATTTCGAGCCATGCCGCCAACATTTCGAGCCATGACGCCAACACTTACAGCCATGCCGCCAACATTTCGAGCCATGCCGCCAACATTTCGAGCCATGACGCCAACACCTCTAGCCATGCCGCCAACATTTCGAGCCATGCCGCCAACATTTCGAGCCATGCCGCCAACATTTCCAGCCATGCCGCTAACATTTCGAGCCATGCCGCCAACATTTCGAGCCACGCCGCCAACACTTCGAGCCATGCCGCCAACATTTCGAGCCCTGCCGCCAACACTTCTAGCCATGCCGCCAACACTTCGAGCCATGTCGCCAACATTTCGAGCCATGCCGTCATCATTTCGAGCCATGCCGCCAACATTTCGTACCATGCCGCCAACATTTCGAGCCATGCCGCCAACACTTCTAGCCATGCCGCCAACATTTCGAGCCATGCCGCCAACATTTCCAGCCATGCCGCTAACATTTCGAGCCATGCCGCCAACATTTCGAGCCACGCCGCCAACACTTCGAGCCATGCCGCCAACATTTCGAGCCCTGCCGCCAACACTTCTAGCCATGCCGCCAACACTTCGAGCCATGTCGCCAACATTTCGAGCCATGCCGTCATCATTTCGAGCCATGCCGCCAACATTTCGTACCATGCCGCCAACATTTCGAGCCATGCCGCCAACACTTCTAGCCATGCCGCCAACACTTCGAGCCATATCGCCAACATTTCGAGCCATGCCGTCATCATTTCTAGCTATGCCGCCAACACTTCGAGCCATGCCGCCAACATTTCGAGCCATGACGCCAACACTTACAGCCATGCCGCCAACATTTCGAGCCATGCCGCCAACATTTCGAGCCATGACGCCAAAACCTCTAGCCATGCCGCCAACATTTCGAGCCAGGCCGCCAACATTTCGTGCCACGCCGCCAACATTTCGAGCCATGCCGCCAACATTTCGAGCCATGCCGCCAACATTTCCAGCCATGCCGCTAACATTTCGAGCCATGCCGCCAACATTTCGAGCCACGCCGCCAACACTTCGAGCCATGCCGCCAACATTTCGAGCCCTGCCGCCAATACTTCTAGCCATGCCGCCAACACTTCGAGCCATGTCGCCAACATTTCGAGCCATGCCGCCAACATTTTGAGCCATGCCGCCAACATTTCGAGCCATTCCGCTAACACCTCGAGCCATGCCGACAACACTTCGAGCCATGCCGCCGACATTTCGAGACATGCCGCCAACATTTTGAGCCATGCCGCCAACATTTCAAGCCATGCCGCCAACATTTCGAACCATGCCGCCAACATTTCCAGCCATGCCGCTAACATTTCGAGCCATGCCGCCAACATTTCGAGCCACGCCGCCAACACTTCGAGCCATGCCGCCAACATTTCGAGCCCTGCCGCCAACACTTCTAGCCATGCCGCCAACACTTCGAGCCATGTCGCCAACATTTCGAGCCATGCCGCCAACATTTTGAGCCATGCCGCCAACATTTCGAGCCATTCCGCTAACACCTCGAGCCATGCCGACAACACTTCGAGCCATGCCGCCGACATTTCTAGCTATGCCGCCAACACTTCGAGCCATGCCGCCAACATTTCAAGCCATGCCGCCAACATTTTGAGCCATGCCGCCAACATTTCAAGCCATGCCGCCAACATTTCGAACCATGCCGCTAACATTTCTAGCTATGCCGCCAACACTTCGAGCCATGCCGCCAACATTTCGAGCCATGCCGCCAACATTTCGAGCCATGACGCCAACACTTACAGCCATGCCGCCAACATTTCGAGCCATGCCGCCAACATTTCGAGCCATGACGCCAACACCTCTAGCCGTGCCGCCAACACTTCGAGCCAGGCCGCCAACATTTCGTGCCACGCCGCCAACATTTCGAGCCATGCCGCCAACATTTCGAGCCATGCCGCCAACATTTCCAGCCATGCCGCTAACATTTCGAGCCATGCCGCCAACATTTCGAGCCACGCCGCCAACACTTCGAGCCATGCCGCCAACATTTCGAGCCCTGCCGCCAACACTTCTAGCCATGCCGCCTACACTTCGAGCCATGTCGCCAACATTTCGAGCCATGCCGTCATCATTTCGAGCCATGCCGCCAACATTTCGTACCATGCCGCCAACATTTCGAGCCATGCCGCCAACACTTCTAGCCATGCCGCCAACACTTCGAGCCATATCGCCAACATTTCGAGCCATGCCGTCATCATTTCTAGCTATGCCGCCAACACTTCGAGCCATGCCGCCAACATTTCGAGCCATGACGCCAACACTTACAGCCATGCCGCCAACATTTCGAGCCAGGCCGCCAACATTTCGTGCCACGCCGCCAACATTACGAGCCATGCCGCCAACATTTCGAGCCATGCCGCCAACATTTCCAGCCATGCCGCTAACATTTCGAGCCATGCCGCCAACATTTCGAGCCACGCCGCCAACACTTCGAGCCATGCCGCCAACATTTCGAGCCCTGCCGCCAACACTTCTAGCCATGCCGCCAACACTTCGAGCCATGTCGCCAACATTTCGAGCCATGCCGTCATCATTTCGAGCCATGCCGCCAACATTTCGTACCATGCCGCCAACATTTCGTACCATGCCGCCAACATTTCGAGCCATGCCGCCAACACTTCTAGGAATGCCGCCAACACTTCGAGCCATATCGCCAACATTTCGAGCCATGCCGTCATCATTTCGAGCCATGCCGCCAACATTTCGTACCATGCCGCCAACATTTCGAGCCATGCCGCCAACACTTCTAGCCATGCCGCCAACACTTCGAGCCATGCCGCCAACATTTCGAGCCATATCGGCAACATTTCGAGCCATGCCGCCAACACTTCTAGCCATGCCGCCAACACTTCTAGCCATGCCGTCAACACGTCGAGCCATATCGCCAACATTTCGAGCCATGCCGTCATTATTTCGAGCCATGCCGCCAACATTTCGTACCATGCCGCCAACATTTCGAGCCCTGCCGCCAACACTTTTAGCCATGCCGCCAACACTTCTAGCCATGCCGCCAACATTTCGAGCCATGCCGCTAACATTTCTAGCTATGCCGCCAACACTTCGAGCCATGCCGCCAACATTTCGAGCCATGCTGCCAACATTTCGAGCCATGCCGCCAACATTTCGAGCCATGCCGCCAACATTTCGAGCCATGCCGCCAACATTTCGAGCCATGCCGCCAACATTTCGTACCATGCCGCCAACATTTCGAGCCATGCCGCCAACACTTCTAGGAATGCCGCCAACACTTCGAGCCATATCGCCAACATTTCGAGCCATGCCGTCATCATTTCGAGCCATGCCGCCAACATTTCTAGCTATGCCGCCAACACTTCGAGCCATGCCGCCAACATTTCGAGCCATGCCGCCAACATTTCGAGCCATGACGCCAACACTTACAGCCATGCCGCCAACATTTCGAGCCATGCCGCCAACATTTCGAGCCATGACGCCAACACCTCTAGCCATGCCGCCAACATTTCGAGCCATGCCGCCAACATTTCGAGCCATGCCGCCAACATTTCCAGCCATGCCGCTAACATTTCGAGCCATGCCGCCAACATTTCGAGCCACGCCGCCAACACTTCGAGCCATGCCGCCAACATTTCGAGCCCTGCCGCCAACACTTCTAGCCATGCCGCCAACACTTCGAGCCATGTCGCCAACATTTCGAGCCATGCCGTCATCATTTCGAGCCATGCCGCCAACATTTCGTACCATGCCGCCAACATTTCGAGCCATGCCGCCAACACTTCTAGCCATGCCGCCAACATTTCGAGCCCTGCCGCCAACACTTCTAGCCATGCCGCCAACACTTCGAGCCATGTCGCCAACATTTCGAGCCATGCCGTCATCATTTCGAGCCATGCCGCCAACATTTCGAGCCATGCCGCCAACATTTCCAGCCATGCCGCTAACATTTCGAGCCATGCCGCCAACATTTCGAGCCACGCCGCCAACACTTCGAGCCATGCCGCCAACATTTCGAGCCCTGCCGCCAACACTTCTAGCCATGCCGCCAACACTTCGAGCCATGTCGCCAACATTTCGAGCCATGCCGTCATCATTTCGAGCCATGCCGCCAACATTTCGTACCATGCCGCCAACATTTCGAGCCATGCCGCCAACACTTCTAGCCATGCCGCCAACACTTCGAGCCATATCGCCAACATTTCGAGCCATGCCGTCATCATTTCTAGCTATGCCGCCAACACTTCGAGCCATGCCGCCAACATTTCGAGCCATGACGCCAACACTTACAGCCATGCCGCCAACATTTCGAGCCATGCCGCCAACATCTCGAGCCATGACGCCAAAACCTCTAGCCATGCCGCCAACATTTCGAGCCAGGCCGCCAACATTTCGTGCCACGCCGCCAACATTTCGAGCCATGCCGCCAACATTTCGAGCCATGCCGCCAACATTTCCAGCCATGCCGCTAATATTTCGAGCCATGCCGCCAACATTTCGAGCCACGCCGCCAACACTTCGAGCCATGCCGCCAACATTTCGAGCCCTGCCGCCAATACTTCTAGCCATGCCGCCAACACTTCGAGCCATGTCGCCAACATTTCGAGCCATGCCGCCAACATTTTGAGCCATGCCGCCAACATTTCGAGCCATTCCGCTAACACCTCGAGCCATGCCGACAACACTTCGAGCCATGCCGCCGACATTTCGAGACATGCCGCCAACATTTTGAGCCATGCCGCCAACATTTCAAGCAATGCCGCCAACATTTCGAACCATGCCGCCAACATTTCCAGCCATGCCGCTAACATTTCGAGCCATGCCGCCAACATTTCGAGCCACGCCGCCAACACTTGGAGCCATGCCGCCAACATTTCGAGCCCTGCCGCCAACACTTCTAGCCATGCCGCCAACACTTCGAGCCATGTCGCCAACATTTCGAGCCATGCCGCCAACATTTTGAGCCATGCCGCCAACATTTCGAGCCATTCCGCTAACACCTCGAGCCATGCCGACAACACTTCGAGCCATGCCGCCGACATTTCTAGCTATGCCGCCAACACTTCGAGCCATGTCGCCAACATTTCAAGCCATGCCGCCAACATTTTGAGCCATGCCGCCAACATTTCAAGCCATGCCGCCAACATTTCGAACCATGCCGCTAACATTTCTAGCTATGCCGCCAACACTTCGAGCCATGCCGCCAACATTTCGAGCCATGCCGCCAACATTTCGAGCCATGACGCCAACACTTACAGCCATGCCGCCAACATTTCGAGCCATGCCGCCAACATTTCGAGCCATTACGCCAACACCTCTAGCCATGCCGCCAATATTTCGAGCCAGGCCGCCAACATTTCGTGCCACGCCGCCAACATTTCGAGCCATGCCGCCAACATTTCGAGCCATGCCGCCAACATTTCCAGCCATGCCGCTAACATTTCGAGCCATGCCGCCAACACTTCTAGCCATGCCGCCTACACTTCGAGCCATGTCGCCAACATTTCGAGCCATGCCGTCATCATTTCGAGCCATGCCGCCAACATTTCGTACCATGCCGCCAACATTTCGAGCCATGCCGCCAACACTTCTAGCCATGCCGCCAACACTTCGAGCCATATCGCCAACATTTCGAGCCATGCCGTCATCATTTCTAGCTATGCCGCCAACACTTCGAGCCATGCCGCCAACATTTCGAGCCATGACGCCAACACTTACAGCCATGCCGCCAACATTTCGAGCCAGGCCGCCAACATTTCGTGCCACGCCGCCAACATTACGAGCCATGCCGCCAACATTTCGAGCCATGCCGCCAACATTTCCAGCCATGCCGCTAACATTTCGAGCCATGCCGCCAACATTTCGAGCCACGCCGCCAACACTTCGAGCCATGCCGCCAACATTTCGAGCCCTGCCGCCAACACTTCTAGCCATGCCGCCAACACTTCGAGCCATGTCGCCAACATTTCGAGCCATGCCGTCATCATTTCGAGCCATGCCGCCAACATTTCGTACCATGCCGCCAACATTTCGAGCCATGCCGCCAACACTTCTAGGAATGCCGCCAACACTTCGAGCCATATCGCCAACATTTCGAGCCATGCCGTCATCATTTCGAGCCATGCCGCCAACATTTCGTACCATGCCGCCAACATTTCGAGCCATGCCGCCTACACTTCTAGCCATGCCGCCAACACTTCGAGCCATGCCGCCAACATTTCGAGCCATATCGGCAACATTTCGAGCCATGCCGCCAACACTTCTAGCCATGCCGCCAACACTTCTAGCCATGCCGCCAACACGTCGAGCCATATCGCCAACATTTCGAGCCATGCCGTCATTATTTCGAGCCATGCCGCCAACATTTCGTACCATGCCGCCAACATTTCGAGCCCTACCGCCAACACTTCTAGCCATGCCGCCAACACTTCTAGCCATGCCGCCAACATTTCGAGCCATGCCGCTAACATTTCTAGCTATGCCGCCAACACTTCGAGCCATGCCGCCAACATTTCGAGCCATGCCGCCAACATTTCGAGCCATGCCGCCAACATTTCGAGCCATGCCGCCAACATTTCGAGCCATGCCGCCAACATTTCGAGCCATGCCGCCAACATTTCGTACCATGCCGCCAACATTTCGAGCCATGCCGCCAACACTTCTAGGAATGCCGCCAACACTTCGAGCCATATCGCCAACATTTCGAGCCATGCCGTCATCATTTCGAGCCATGCCGCCAACATTTCGTACCATGCCGCCAACATTTCGAGCCATGCCGCCAACACTTCTAGCCATGCCGCCAACACTTCGAGCCATGCCGCCAACATTTCGAGCCATGTCGCCAACATTTCGAGCCATGCCGCCAACACTTCTAGCCATGCCGCCAACACTTCTAGCCATGCCGCCAACACGTCGAGCCATATCGCCAACATTTCGAGCCATGCCGTCATCATTTCGAGCCATGCCGCCAATATTTCGTACCATGCCGCCAACATTTCGAGCCCTGCCGCCAACACTTCTAGCCATGCCGCCAACACTTCTAGCCATGCCGCCAACACTTCGAGCCATGCCGCCAACATTTCGAGCCATGCCGCTAACATTTCTAGCTATGCCGCCAACACTTCGAGCCATGCCGCCAACATTTCGAGCCATGCCGCCAACATTTCGAGCCATGCCGCCAACACTTCAAGCCATGCCGCCAACACTTCTAGCCATGCCGCCAACACTTCGAGCCATGCCGCCAACACTTCGAGCCATGCCGCCAACATTTCGAGCCATGCCGCTAACATTTCTAGCTATGCCGCCAACACTTCGAGCCATGCCGCCAACATTTCGAGCCATGCCGCCAACATTTCGAGCCATGCCGCCAACATTTCGAGCCATGCCGCCAACATTTCAAGCCATGCCGCCAACATTTCGAGCCCTGCCGCCAACACTTCTAGCCATGCCGCCAACACTTCTAGCCATGCCGCCAACACTTCGAGCCATGCCGCCAACATTTCGAGCCATGCCGCTAACATTTCTAGCTATGCCGCCAACACTTCGAGCCATGCCGCCAACATTTCGAGCCATGCCGCCAACATTTCGAGCCATGCCGCCAACATTTCGAGCCATGCCGCCAACATTTCGAGCCATGCCGCTAACATTTCTAGCTATGCCGCCAACACTTCGAGCCATGCCGCCAACATTTCGAGCCATGCCGCCAACACTTCTAGCCATGCCGCCAACACTTCTAGCCATGCCGCCAACACGTCGAGCCATATCGCCAACATTTCGGGCCATGCCGTCATCTTTCCGAGCCATGCCGCCAACATTTCGTACCATGCCGCCAACATTTCGAGCCCTGCCGCCAACACTTCTAGCCATGCCGCCAACACTTCGAGCCATGCCGCCCACATTTCGAGCCATGCCGCTAACATTTCTAGCTATGCCGCCAACACTTCGAGCCATGCCGCCAACATTTCGAGCCATGCCGCCAACATTTCGAGCCATGCCGCCAACATTTGGAGCCATGCCGCCAACATTTCGAGCCATGCCGCTAACATTTCTAGCTATGCCGCCAACAATTCGAGCCATGCCGCCAACATTTCAAGCCATGGCGCCAACATTTTGAGCCATGCCGCCAACATTTCGAGCCATTCCGCTAACACCTCGAGCCATGCCGCCAACACTTCGAGCCATGCCGCCGACATTTCGAGACATGCCGCCAACATTTCGAGCCATGCCGCTAACATTTCTAGCTATGCCGCCAACACTTCGAGCCATGCCGCCAAAATTACAAGCCATGCCGCCAACATTTTGAGCCTTGCCGCCAACATTTCAAGCCATGCCGCCAACATTTCGAGCCATGCCGCTAACATTTCTAGCTATGCCGCCAACACTTCGAGCCATGCCGCCAACATTTCGAGCCATGCCGCCAACATTTCGAGCCATGACGCCAACACTTACAGCCATGCCGCCAACATTTCGAGCCATGCCGCCAACATTTCGAGCCATGACGCCAACACCTCTAGCCATGCCGCCAACATTTCGAGCCATGCCGCCAACATTTCGAGCCATGCCGCCAACATTTCCAGCCATGCCGCTAACATTTCGAGCCATGCCGCCAACATTTCGAGCCACGCCGCCAACACTTCGAGCCATTCCGCCAACATTTCGAGCCCTGCCGCCAACACTTCTAGCCATGCCGCCAACACTTCGAGCCATGTCGCCAACATTTCGAGCCATGCCGTCATCATTTCGAGCCATGCCGCCAACATTTCGTACCATGCCGCCAACATTTCGAGCCATGCCGCCAACACTTCTAGCCATGCCGCCAACATTTCGAGCCATGCCGCCAACATTTCGAGCCATGCCGCCAACATTTCCAGCCATGCCGCTAACATTTCGAGCCATGCCGCCAACATTTCGAGCCACGCCGCCAACACTTCGAGCCATGCCGCCAACATTTCGAGCCCTGCCGCCAACACTTCTAGCCATGCCGCCAACACTTCGAGCCATGTCGCCAACATTTCGAGCCATGCCGTCATCATTTCGAGCCATGCCGCCAACATTTCGTACCATGCCGCCAACATTTCGAGCCATGCCGCCAACACTTCTAGCCATGCCGCCAACACTTCGAGCCATATCGCCAACATTTCGAGCCATGCCGTCATCATTTCTAGCTATGCCGCCAACACTTCGAGCCATGCCGCTAACATTTCGAGCCATGACGCCAACACTTACAGCCATGCCGCCAACATTTCGAGCCATGCCGCCAACATTTCGAGCCATGACGCCAAAACCTCTAGCCATGCCGCCAACATTTCGAGCCAGGCCGCCAACATTTCGTGCCACGCCGCCAACATTTCGAGCCATGCCGCCAACATTTCGAGCCATGCCGCCAACATTTCCAGCCATGCCGCTAACATTTCGAGCCATGAAGCCAACATTTCGAGCCACGCCGCCAACACTTCGAGCCATGCCGCCAACATTTCGAGCCCTGCCGCCAACACTTCTAGCCATGCCGCCAACACTTCGAGCCATGTCGCCAACATTTCGAGCCATGCCGCCAACATTTTGAGCCATGCCGCCAACATTTCGAGCCATTCCGCTAACACCTCGAGCCATGCCGCCAACACTTCGAGCCATGCCGCCGACATTTCGAGACATGCCGCCAACATTTCGAGCCATGCCGCTAACATTTCTAGCTATGCCGCCAACACTTCGAGCCATGCCGCCAACATTTCAAGCCATGCCGCCAACATTTTGAGCCATGCCGCCAACATTTCAAGCCATGCCGCCAACATTTCGAACCATGCCGCTAACATTTCTAGCTATGCCGCCAACACTTCGAGCCATGCCGCCAACATTTCGAGCCATGCCGCCAACATTTCGAGCCATGACGCCAACACTTACAGCCATGCCGCCAACATTTCGAGCCATGCCGCCAACATTTCGAGCCATGACGCCAACACCTCTAGCCATGCCGCCAACATTTCGAGCCAGGCCGCCAACATTTCGTGCCACGCCGCCAACATTTCGAGCCATGCCGCCAACATTTCGAGCCATGCCGCCAACATTTCCAGCCATGCCGCTAACATTTCGAGCCATGCCGCCAACATTTCGAGCCACGCCGCCAACACTTCGAGCCATGCCGCCAACATTTCGAGCCCTGCCGCCAACACTTCTAGCCATGCCGCCAACACTTCGAGCCATGTCGCCAACATTTCGAGCCATGCCGTCATCATTTCGAGCCATACCGCCAACATTTCGTACCATGCCGCCAACATTTCGAGCCATGCCGCCAACACTTCTAGCCATGCCGCCAACACTTCGAGCCATATCGCCAACATTTCGAGCCATGCCGTCATCATTTCTAGCTATGCCGCCAACACTTCGAGCCATGCCGCCAACATTTCCAGCCATGACGCCAACACTTACAGCCATGCCGCCAACATTTCGAGCCAGGCCGCTAACATTTCGTGCCACGCCGCCAACATTTCGAGCCATGCCGCCAACATTTCGAGCCACGCCGCCAACACTTCGAGCCATGCCGCCAACATTTCGAGCCCTGCCGCCAACACTTCTAGCCATGCCGCCAACACTTCGAGCCATGTCGCCAACATTTCGAGCCATGCCGTCATCATTTCGAGCCATGCCGCCAACATTGCGTACCATGCCGCCAACATTTCGAGCCATGCCGCCAACACTTCTAGGAATGCCGCCAACACTTCGAGCCATATCGCCAACATTTCGAGCCATGCCGTCATCATTTCGAGCCATGCCGCCAACATTTCGTACCATGCCGCCAACATTTCGAGCCATGCCGCCAACACTTCTAGCCATGCCGCCAACACTTCGAGCCATGCCGCCAACATTTCGAGCCATATCGCCAACATTTCGAGCCATGCCGCCAACACTTCTAGCCATGCCGCCAACACTTCTAGCCATGCCGCCAACACGTCGAGCCATATCGCCAACATTTCGAGCCATGCCGTCATTATTTCGAGCCATGCCGCCAACATTTCGTACCATGCCGCCAACATTTCGAGCCCTGCCGCCAACACTTCTAGCCATGCCGCCAACACTTCTAGCCATGCCGCCAACATTTCGAGCCATGCCGCTAACATTTCTAGCTATGCCGCCAACACTTCGAGCCATGCCGCCAACATTTCGAGCCATGCCGCCAACATTTCGAGCCATGCCGCCAACATTTCGAGCCATGCCGCCAACATTTCGAGCCATGCCGCTAACATTTCTAGCTATGCCGCCAACACTTCGTGCCATGCCGCCAACATTTCAAGCCATGCCGCCAACATTTCGAGCCCTGCCGCCAACACTTCTAGCCATGCCGCCAACACTTCTAGCCATGCCGCCAACACTTCGAGCCATGCCGCCAACATTTCGAGCCATGCCGCTAACATTTCTAGCTATGCCGCCAACACTTCGAGCCATGCCGCCAACATTTCGAGCCATGCCGCCAACATTTTGAGCCATGCCGCCAACATTTTGAGCCATGCCGCTAACATTTCTAGCTATGCCGCCAACACTTCGAGCCATGCCGCCAACATTTCGAGCCATGCCGCCAACATTTCGAGCCATGACGCCAACACTTACAGCCATGCCGCCAACATTTCGAGCCATGCCGCCAACATTTCGAGCCATGACGCCAACACCTCTAGCCATGCCGCCAACATTTCGAGCCAGGCCGCCAACATTTCGTGCCACGCCGCCAACATTTCGAGCCATGCCGCCAACATTTCGAGCCATGCCGCCAACATTTCCAGCCATGCCGCTAACATTCCGAGCCATGCCGCCAACATTTCGAGCCACGCCGCCAACACTTAGAGCCATGCCGCCAACATTTCGAGCCCTGCCGCCAACACTTCTAGCCATGCCGCCAACACTTCGAGCCATGTCGCCAACATTTCGAGCCATGCCGTCATCATTTCGAGCCATGCCGCCAACATTTCGTACCATGCCGCCAACATTTCGAGCCATGCCGCCAACACTTCTAGCCATGCCGCCAACACTTCGAGCCATGTCGCCAACATTTCGAGCCATGCCGTCATCATTTCGAGCCATGCCGCCAACATTTCGTACCATGCCGCCAACATTTCGAGCCATGCCGCCAACATTTCGAGCCACGCCGCCAACACTTCGAGCCATGCCGCCAACATTTCGAGCCCTGCCGCCAACACTTCTAGCCATGCCGCCAACACTTCGAGCCATGTCGCCAACATTTCGAGCCATGCCGTCATCATTTCGAGCCATGCCGCCAACATTTCGTACCATGCCGCCAACATTTCGAGCCATGCCGCCAACATTTCGAGCCATGCCGCCAACATTTCGAGCCATGCCGCCAACATTTCGAGCCATGCCGCCAACATTTCGAGCCATGCCGCTAACATTTCTAGCTATGCCGCCAACACTTCGAGCCATGCCGCCAACATTTCGAGCCATGCCGCCAACACTTCTAGCCATGCCGCCAACACTTCTAGCCATGCCGCCAACACGTCGAGCCATATCGCCAACATTTTGAGCCATGCCGTCATCATTTCGAGCCATGCCGCCAACATTTCGTACCATGCCGCCAACATTTCGAGCCCTTCCGCCAACACTTCTAGCCATGCCGCCAACACTTCTAGCCATGCCGCCAACACTTCGAGCCATGCCGCCCACATTTCGAGCCATGCCGCTAACATTTCTAGCTATGCCGCCAACATTTCGAGCCATGCCGCCAACATTTCGAGCCATGCCGCCAACATTTCGAGCCATGCCGCCAACATTTGGAGCCATGCCGCCAACATTTCGAGCCATGCCGCTAACATTTCTAGCTATGCCGCCAACACTTCGAGCCATGCCGCCAACATTTCAAGCCATGCCGCCAACATTTTGAGCCATGCCGCCAACATTTCGAGCCATTCCGCTAACACCTCGAGCCATGCCGCCAACACTTCGAGCCATGCCGCCGACATTTCGAGACATGCCGCCAACATTTCGAGCCATGCCGCTAACATTTCTAGCTATGCCGCCAACACTTCGAGCCATGCCGCCAACATTTCAAGCCATGCCGCCAACATTTTGAGCCATGCCGCCAACATTTCAAGCCATGCCGCCAACATTTCGAGACATGCCGCCAACATTTCGAGCCATGCCGCTAACATTTCTAGCTATGCCGCCAACACTTCGAGCCATGCCGCCAACATTTCGAGCCATGCCGCCAACATTTCGAGCCATGACGCCAACACTTACAGCCATGCCGGCAACATTTCGAGCCATGCCGCCAACATTTCGAGCCATGACGCCAACATTTCGAGCCATGCCGATAACATTTCCAGCCATGCCGCTAACATTTCGAGCCATGCCGCCAACATTTCGAGCCACGCCGCCAACACTTCGAGCCATGCCGCCAACATTTCGAGCCATGCCGATAACATTTCCAGCCATGCCGCTAACATTTCGAGCCATGCCGCCAACATTTCGAGCCACGCCGCCGACATTTCGAGACATGCCTCCAAAATTTCGAGCCATGCCGCTAACATTTCTAGCTATGCCGCCAACACTTCGAGCCATGCCGCCAACATTTCGAGCCATGCCGCCAACATTTCGAGCCATGACGCCAACACTTACAGCCATGCCGCCAACATTTCGAGCCATGCCGCCAACATTTCGAGCCATGACGCCAACATTTCGAGCCATGCCGATAACATTTCCAGCCATGCCGCTAACATTTCGAGCCATGCCGCCAACATTTCGAGCCACGCCGCCAACACTTCGAGCCATGCCGCCAACATTTCGAGCCATGCCGCCAACATTTCGAGCCCTGCCGCCAACACTTCTAGCCATGCCGCCAACATTTCCAGCCATGCCGCTAACATTTCGAGCCATGCCGCCAACATTTCGAGCCACGCCGCCAACACTTCGCGCCATGCCGCCAACATTTCGAGCCATGCCGCCAACATTTCGAGCCCTGCCGCCAACACTTCTAGCCATGCCGCCAACATTTCGAGCCATGCCGCCAACATTTCGAGCCATGACGCCAACACTTACAGCCATGCCGCCAACATTTCGAGCCATGCCGCCAACATTTCGAGCCACGCCGCCATCACTTCGAGCCATGCCGCCAACATTTCCAGCCATGCCGCTAACATTTCGAGCCATGCCGCCAACATTTCGAGCCACGCCGCCAACACTTCGAGCCATGCCGCCAACATTTCGAGCCATGCCGCCAACATTTTGAGCCCTGCCGCCAACACTTCTAGCCATGCCGCCAACATTTCCAGCCATGCCGCTAACATTTCGAGCCATGCCGCCAACATTTCGAGCCACGCCGCCAACACTTCGAGCCATGCCGCCAACATTTCGAGCCATGCCGCCAACATTTCGAGCCCTGCCGCCAACACTTCTAGCCATGCCGCCAACATTTCCAGCCATGCCGCTAACATTTCGAGCCATGCCGCCAACATTTCGAGCCACGCCGCCAACATTTCGAGCCATGACGCCAACATTTCGAGCCATGCCGATAACATTTCCAGCCATGCCGCTAACATTTCGAGCCATGCCGCCAACATTTCGAGCCACGCCGCCAACATTTCGAGCCATGCCGCCAACATTTCGAGCCCTGCCGCCAACACTTCTAGCCATGCCGCCAACATTTCCAGCCATGCCGCTAACATTTCGAGCCATGCCGCCAACATTTCGAGCCACGCCGCCAACACTTCGAGCCATGCCGCCAACATTTCGAGCCATGCCGCCAACATTTCGAGCCCTGCCGCCAACACTTCTAGCCATGCCGCCAACATTTCGAGCCATGCCGCCAACATTTCGAGCCATGACGCCAACACTTACAGCCATGCCGCCAACATTTCGAGCCATGCCGCCAACATTTCGAGCCACGCCGCCAACACTTCGAGCCATGCCGCCAACATTTCCAGCCATGCCGCTAACATTTCGAGCCATGCCGCCAACATTTCGAGCCAGCCGCCAACACTTCGAGCCATGGCGCCAACATTTCGAGCCATGCCGCCAACATTTCGAGCCCTGCCGCCAACACTTCTAGCCATGCCGCCAACATTTCCAGCCATGCCGCTAACATTTCGAGCCATGCCGCCAACATTTCGAGCCACGCCGCCAACACTTCTAGTCATGCCGCCAACATTTCGAGCCATGCCGCCAACATTTCGAGCCATGACGCCAACACTTACAGCCATGCCGCCAACATTTCCAGCCATGCCGCTAACATTTCGAGCCATGCCGCCAACATTTCGAGCCACGCCGCCTACACTTCTAGCCATGCCGCCAACATTTCGAGCCATGCCGCCAACATTTCGAGCCACGCCGCCAACACTTCTAGCCATGCCGCCAACATTTCGAGCCATGCCGCCAACATTTCGAGCCATGCCGCCAACATTTCGAGCCCTGCCGCCAACACTTCTAGCCATGCCGCCAACATTTCCAGCCATGCCGCTAACATTTCGAGCCATGCCGCCAACATTTCGAGCCACGCCGCCAACACTTCGAGCCATGCCGCCAACATTTCGAGCCATGCCGCCAACATTTCGAGCCCTGCCGCCAACACTTCTAGCCATGCCGCCAACATTTCGAGCCATGCCGCCAACATTTCGAGCCACGCCGCCAACACTTCGAGCCATGCCGCCAACATTTCGAGCCATGCCGCCAACATTTCGAGCCCTGCCGCCAACACTTCTAGCCATGCCGCCAACATTTCGAGCCATGCCGCCAACATTTCGAGCCACGCCGCCAACACTTCGAGCCATGCCGCCAACATTTCGAGCCATGCCGCCAACATTTCGAGCCCTGCCGTCAACACTTCTAGCCATGCCGCCAACATTTCGAGCCATGCCGCCAACATTTCGAGCCATGACGCCAACACTTACAGCCATGCCGCCAACATTTCAAGCCATGCCGCCAACATTTCGAGCCACGCCGCCAACACTTCGAGCCATGCCGCCAACATTTCCAGCCATGCCGCTAACATTTCGAGCCATGCCGCCAACATTTCGAGCCACGCCGCCAACACTTCGAGCCATGCCGCCAACATTTCGAGCCATGCCGCCAACATTTCGAGCCCTGCCGCCAACACTTCTAGCCATGCCGCCAACATTTCCAGCCATGTCGCTAACATTTCGAGCCATGCCGCCAACATTTCGAGCCACGCCGCCAACACTTCTAGCCATGCCGCCAACATTTCGAGCCATGCCGCCAACATTTCGAGCCATGACGCCAACACTTACAGCCATGCCGCCAACATTTCCAGCCATGCCGCTAACATTTCGAGCCATGCCGCCAACATTTCGAGCCACGCCGCCAACACTTCGAGCCATGCCGCCAACATTTCGAGCCATGCCGCCAACATTTCGAGCCCTGCCGCCAACACTTCTAGCCATGCCGCCAACATTTCCAGCCATGCCGCTAACATTTCGAGCCATGCCGCCAACATTTCGAGCCACGCCGCCAACACTTCTAGCCATGCCGCCAACATTTCGAGCCATGCCGCCAACATTTCGAGCCATGACGCCAACACTTACAGCCATGCCGCCAACATTTCCAGCCATGCCGCTAACATTTCGAGCCATGCCGCCAACATTTCGAGCAACGCCGCCAACACTTCTAGCCATGCCGCCAACATTTCGAGCCATGTCGCCAACATTTCGAGCCATGCCGCCAACATTTCGAGCCCTGCCGCCAACACTTCTAGCCATGCCGCCAACATTTCCAGCCATGCCGCTAACATTTCGAGCCATGCCGCCAACATTTCGAGCCACGCCGCCAACACTTCTAGCCATGCCGCCAACATTTCGAGCCATGCCGCCAACATTTCGAGCCATGCCGCCAACATTTCGAGCCTTGCCGCCAACACTTCTAGCCATGCCGCCAACATTTCCAGCCATGCCGCTAACATTTCGAGCCATGCCGCCAACATTTCGAGCCACGCCGCCAACACTTCGAGCCATGCCGCCAACATTTCGAGCCATGCCGCCAACATTTCGAGCCCTGCCGCCAACACTTCTAGCCATGCCGCCAACATTTCGAGCCATGCCGCCAACATTTCGAGCCACGCCGCCAACACTTCGAGCCATGCCGCCAACATTTCGAGCCATGCCGCCAACATTTCGAGCCCTGCCGCCAACACTTCTAGCCATGCCGCCAACATTTCGAGCCATGCCGCCAACATTTCGAGCCACGCCGCCAACACTTCGAGCCATGCCGCCAACATTTCGAGCCATGCCGCCAACATTTCGAGCCCTGCCGCCAACACTTCTAGCCATGCCGCCAACATTTCGAGCCATGCCGCCAACATTTCGAGCCATGACGCCAACACTTACAGCCATGCCGCCAACATTTCGAGCCATGCCGCCAACATTTCGAGCCACGCCGCCAACACTTCGAGCCATGCCGCCAACACTTCCAGCCATGCCGCTAACATTTCGAGCCATGCCGCCAACATTTCGAGCCACGCCGCCAACACTTCGAGCCATGCCGCCAACATTTCGAGCCATGCCGCCAACATTTCGAGCCCTGCCGCCAACACTTCTAGCCATGCCGCCAACATTTCCAGCCATGCCGCTAACATTTCGAGCCATGCCGCCAACATTTCGAGCCACGCCGCCAACACTTCTAGCCATGCCGCCAACATTTCGAGCCATGCCGCCAACATTTCGAGCCATGACGCCAACACTTACAGCCATGCCGCCAACATTTCCAGCCATGCCGCTAACATTTCGAGCCATGCCGCCAACATTTCGAGCCATGCCGCCAACATTTCGAGCCCTGCCGCCAACACTTCTAGCCATGCCGCCAACATTTCGAGCCATGCCGCCAACATTTCGAGCCACGCCGCCAACACTTCGAGCCATGCCGCCAACATTTCGAGCCATGCCGCCAACATTTCGAGCCCTGCCGCCAACACTTCTAGCCATGCCGCCAACATTTCGAGCCATGCCGCCAATATTTCGAGCCATGACGCCAACACTTACAGCCATGCCGCTAACATTTCGAGCCATGCCGCCAACACTTCTAGCCATGCCGCCAACATTTCCAGCCATGCCGCTAACATTTCGAGCCATGTCGCCAACATTTCGAGCCACGCCGCCAACACTTCGCGCCATGCCGCCAACATTTCGAGCCATGCCGCCAACATTTCGAGCCCTGCCGCCAACACTTCTAGCCATGCCGCCAACATTTCGAGCCATGCCGCCAACATTTCGAGCCATGACGCCAACACTTACAGCCATGCCGCCAACATTTCGAGCCATGCCGCCAACATTTCGAGCCACGCCGCCATCACTTCGAGCCATGCCGCCAACATTTCCAGCCATGCCGCTAACATTTCGAGCCATGCCGCCAACATTTCGAGCCACGCCGCCAACACTTCGAGCCATGCCGCCAACATTTCGAGCCATGCCGCCAACATTTTGAGCCCTGCCGCCAACACTTCTAGCCATGCCGCCAACATTTCCAGCCATGCCGCTAACATTTCGAGCCATGCCGCCAACATTTCGAGCCACGCCGCCAACACTTCGAGCCATGCCGCCAACATTTCGAGCCATGCCGCCAACATTTCGAGCCCTGCCGCCAACACTTCTAGCCATGCCGCCAACATTTCCAGCCATGCCGCTAACATTTCGAGCCATGCCGCCAACATTTCGAGCCACGCCGCCAACATTTCGAGCCATGACGCCAACATTTCGAGCCATGCCGATAACATTTCCAGCCATGCCGCTAACATTTCGAGCCATGCCGCCAACATTTCGAGCCACGCCGCCAACACTTCGAGCCATGCCGCCAACATTTCGAGCCATGCCGCCAACATTTCGAGCCCTGCCGCCAACACTTCTAGCCATGCCGCCAACATTTCCAGCCATGCCGCTAACATTTCGAGCCATGCCGCCAACATTTCGAGCCACGCCGCCAACACTTCGAGCCATGCCGCCAACATTTCGAGCCATGCCGCCAACATTTCGAGCCCTGCCGCCAACACTTCTAGCCATGCCGCCAACATTTCGAGCCATGCCGCCAACATTTCGAGCCATGACGCCAACACTTACAGCCATGCCGCCAACATTTCGAGCCATGCCGCCAACATTTCGAGCCACGCCGCCAACACTTCGAGCCATGCCGCCAACATTTCCAGCCATGCCGCTAACATTTCGAGCCATGCCGCCAACATTTCGAGCCACGCCGCCAACACTTCGAGCCATGCCGCCAACATTTCGAACCATGCCGCCAACATTTCGAGCCCTGCCGCCAACACTTCTAGCCATGCCGCCAACATTTCCAGCCATGCCGCTAACATTTCGAGCCATGCCGCCAACATTTCGAGCCACGCCGCCAACACTTCTAGCCATGCCGCCAACATTTCGAGCCATGCCGCCAACATTTCGAGCCATGACGCCAACACTTACAGCCATGCCGCCAACATTTCCAGCCATGCCGCTAACATTTCGAGCCATGCCGCCAACATTTCGAGCCACGCCGCCTACACTTCTAGCCATGCCGCCAACATTTTGAGCCATGCCGCCAACATTTCGAGCCACGCCGCCAACACTTCTAGCCATGCCGCCAACATTTCGAGCCATGCCGCCAACATTTCGAGCCATGCCGCCAACATTTCGAGCCCTGCCGCCAACACTTCTAGCCATGCCGCCAACATTTCCAGCCATGCCGCTAACATTTCGAGCCATGCCGCCAACATTTCGAGCCACGCCGCCAACACTTCGAGCCATGCCGCCAACATTTCGAGCCATGCCGCCAACATTTCGAGCCCTGCCGCCAACACTTCTAGCCATGCCGCCAACATTTCGAGCCATGCCGCCAACATTTCGAGCCACGCCGCCAACACTTCGAGCCATGCCGCCAACATTTCGAGCCATGCCGCCAACATTTCGAGCCCTGCCGCCAACACTTCTAGCCATGCCGCCAACATTTCGAGCCATGCCGCCAACATTTCGAGCCACGCCGCCAACACTTCGAGCCATGCCGCCAACATTTCGAGCCATGCCGCCAACATTTCGAGCCCTGCCGTCAACACTTCTAGCCATGCCGCCAACATTTCGAGCCATGCCGCCAACATTTCGAGCCATGACGCCAACACTTACAGCCATGCCGCCAACATTTCAAGCCATGCCGCCAACATTTCGAGCCACGCCGCCAACACTTCGAGCCATGCCGCCAACATTTCCAGCCATGCCGCTAACATTTCGAGCCATGCCGCCAACATTTCGAGCCACGCCGCCAACACTTCGAGCCATGCCGCCAACATTTCGAGCCATGCCGCCAACATTTCGAGCCCTGCCGCCAACACTTCTAGCCATGCCGCCAACATTTCCAGCCATGCCGCTAACATTTCGAGCCATGCCGCCAACATTTCGAGCCACGCCGCCAACACTTCTAGCCATGCCGCCAACATTTCGAGCCATGCCGCCAACATTTCGAGCCATGACGCCAACACTTACAGCCATGCCGCCAACATTTCCAGCCATGCCGCTAACATTTCGAGCCATGCCGCCAACATTTCGAGCCACGCCGCCAACACTTCGAGCCATGCCGCCAACATTTCGAGCCATGCCGCCAACATTTCGAGCCCTGCCGCCAACACTTCTAGCCATGCCGCCAACATTTCCAGCCATGCCGCTAACATTTCGAGCCATGCCGCCAACATTTCGAGCCACGCCGCCAACACTTCTAGCCATGCCGCCAACATTTCGAGCCATGCCGCCAACATTTCGAGCCATGACGCCAACACTTACAGCCATGCCGCCAACATTTCCAGCCATGCCGCTAACATTTCGAGCCATGCCGCCAACATTTCGAGCAACGCCGCCAACACTTCTAGCCATGCCGCCAACATTTCGAGCCATGTCGCCAACATTTCGAGCCATGCCGCCAACATTTCGAGCCCTGCCGCCAACACTTCTAGCCATGCCGCCAACATTTCCAGCCATGCCGCTAACATTTCGAGCCATGCCGCCAACATTTCGAGCCACGCCGCCAACACTTCTAGCCATGCCGCCAACATTTCGAGCCATGCCGCCAACATTTCGAGCCATGCCGCCAACATTTCGAGCCTTGCCGCCAACACTTCTAGCCATGCCGCCAACATTTCCAGCCATGCCGCTAACATTTCGAGCCATGCCGCCAACATTTCGAGCCACGCCGCCAACACTTCGAGCCATGCCGCCAACATTTCGAGCCATGCCGCCAACATTTCGAGCCCTGCCGCCAACACTTCTAGCCATGCCGCCAACATTTCGAGCCATGCCGCCAACATTTCGAGCCACGCCGCCAACACTTCGAGCCATGCCGCCAACATTTCGAGCCATGCCGCCAACATTTCGAGCCCTGCCGCCAACACTTCTAGCCATGCCGCCAACATTTCGAGCCATGCCGCCAACATTTCGAGCCACGCCGCCAACACTTCGAGCCATGCCGCCAACATTTCGAGCCATGCCGCCAACATTTCGAGCCCTGCCGCCAACACTTCTAGCCATGCCGCCAACATTTCGAGCCATGCCGCCAACATTTCGAGCCATGACGCCAACACTTACAGCCATGCCGCCAACATTTCGAGCCATGCCGCCAACATTTCGAGCCACGCCGCCAACACTTCGAGCCATGCCGCCAACACTTCCAGCCATGCCGCTAACATTTCGAGCCATGCCGCCAACATTTCGAGCCACGCCGCCAACACTTCGAGCCATGCCGCCAACATTTCGAGCCATGCCGCCAACATTTCGAGCCCTGCCGCCAACACTTCTAGCCATGCCGCCAACATTTCCAGCCATGCCGCTAACATTTCGAGCCATGCCGCCAACATTTCGAGCCACGCCGCCAACACTTCTAGCCATGCCGCCAACATTTCGAGCCATGCCGCCAACATTTCGAGCCATGACGCCAACACTTACAGCCATGCCGCCAACATTTCCAGCCATGCCGCTAACATTTCGAGCCATGCCGCCAACATTTCGAGCCATGCCGCCAACATTTCGAGCCCTGCCGCCAACACTTCTAGCCATGCCGCCAACATTTCGAGCCATGCCGCCAACATTTCGAGCCACGCCGCCAACACTTCGAGCCATGCCGCCAACATTTCGAGCCATGCCGCCAACATTTCGAGCCCTGCCGCCAACACTTCTAGCCATGCCGCTAACATTTCGAGCCATGCCGCCAACATTTCGAGCCACGCCGCCAACACTTCGAGCCATGCCGCCAACATTTCGAGCCATGCCGCCAACATTTCGAGCCCTGCCGCCAACATTTCTAGCCATGCCGCCTACATTTCGAGCCATGCCGCCAACATTTCGAGCCATGACGCCAACACTTACAGCCATGCCGCCAACATTTCGAGCCATGCCGCCAACATTTCGAGCCACGCCGCCAACACTTCGAGCCATGCCGCCAACATTTCCAGCCATGCCGCTAACATTTCGACACATGCCGCCAACATTTCGAGCCACGCCGCCAACACTTCGAGCAATGCCGCCAACATTTCGAGCCATGCCGCCAACATTTCGAGCCCTGCCGCCAACACTTCTAGCCATGCCGCCAACATTTCCAGCCATGCCGCTAACATTTCGAGCCATGCCGCCAACATTTCGAGCCACGCCGCCAACACTTCTAGCCATGCCGCCAACATTTCGAGACATGCCGCCAACATTTCGAGCCATGACGCCAACACTTACAGCCATGCCGCCAACATTTCCAGCCATGCCGCTAACATTTCGAGCCATGCCGCCAACATTTCGAGCCACGCCGCCAACACTTCTAGCCATGCCGCCAACATTTCGAGCCATGCCGCCAACATTTCGAGCCATGCCGCCAACATTTCGAGCCCTGCCGCCAACACTTCTAGCCATGCCGCCAACATTTCCAGCCATGCCGCTAACATTTCGAGCCATGCCGCCAACATTTCGAGCCACGCCGCCAACACTTCTAGCCATGCCGCCAACATTTCGAGCCATGCCGCCAACATTTCGAGCCATGCCGCCAACATTTCGAGCCCTGCCGCCAACACTTCTAGCCATGCCGCCAACATTTCCAGATATGCCGCTAACATTTCGAGCCATGCCGCCAACATTTCGAGCCACGCCGCCAACACTTCGAGCCATGCCGCCAACATTTCGAGCCATGCCGCCAACATTTCGAGCCCTGCCGCCAACACTTCTAGCTATGCCGCCAACATTTCGAGCCATGCCGCCAACATTTCGAGCCATGACGCCAACACTTACAGCCATGCCGCCAACATTTCGAGCCATGCCGCCAACATTTCGAGCCACGCCGCCAACACTTCGAGCCATGCCGCCAACATTTCCAGCCATGCCGCTAACATTTCGAGCCATGCCGCCAACATTTCGAGCCACGCCGCCAACACTTCGAGCCATGCCGCCAACATTTCGAGCCATGCCGCCAATATTTCGAGCCCTGCCGCCAACACTTCTAGCCATGCCGCCAACATTTCCAGCCATGCCGCTAACATTTCGAGCCATGCCGCCAACATTTCGAGCCCTGCCGCCAACACTTCTAGCCATGCCGCCAACATTTCGAGCCATGCCGCCAACATTTCGAGCCATGACGCCAACACTTACAGCCATGCCGCCAACATTTCGAGCCATGCCGCCAACATTTCGAGCCACGCCGCCAACACTTCGAGCCATGCCGCCAACATTTCGAGCCATGCCGCCAACATTTCGAGCCCTGCCGCCAACACTTCTAGCCATGCCGCCAACATTTTCAGCCTTGCCGCTAACATTGCGAGCCATGCCGCCAACATTTCGAGCCACGCCGCCAACATTTCGAGCCATGACGCCAACATTTCGAGCCACGCCGCCAACACTTCGAGCCATGCCGCCAACATTTCGAGCCATGCCGCCAATATTTCGAGCCCTGCCGCCAACACTTCTAGCCATGCCGCCAACATTTCCAGCCATGCCGCTAACATTTCGAGCCATGCCGCCAACATTTCGAGCCCTGCCGCCAACACTTCTAGCCATGCCGCCAACATTTCGAGCCATGCCGCCAACATTTCGAGCCATGACGCCAACACTTACAGCCATGCCGCCAACATTTCGAGCCATGCCGCCAACATTTCGAGCCACGCCGCCAACACTTCGAGCCATGCCGCCAACATTTCCAGCCATGCCGCTAACATTTCGAGCCATGCCGCCAACATTTCGAGCCACGCCGCCAACACTTCGAGCCATGCCGCCAACATTTCGAGCCATGCCGCCAACATTTCGAGCCCTGCCGCCAACACTTCTAGCCATGCCGCCAACATTTCCAGCCATGCCGCTAACATTTCGAGCCATGCCGCCAACATTTCGAGCCACGCCGCCAACACTTCGAGCCATGCCGCCAACATTTCGAGCCATGCCGCCAACATTTCGAGCCCTGCCGCCAACACTTCTAGCCATGCCGCCAACATTTTCAGCCTTGCCGCTAACATTGCGAGCCATGCCGCCAACATTTCGAGCCACGCCGCCAACATTTCGAGCCATGACGCCAACATTTCGAGCAATGCCGATAACATTTCCAGCCATGCCGCTAACATTTCGAGCCATGCCGCCAACATTTCGAGCCACGCCGCCAACACTTCGAGCCATGCCGCCAACATTTCGAGCCATGCCGCCAACATTTCGAGCCCTGCCGCCAACACTTCTAGCCATGCCGCCAACATTTCCAGCAATGCCGCTAACATTTCGAGCCATGCCGCCAACATTTCGAGCCACGCCGCCAACACTTCGAGCCATGCCGCCAACATTTCGAGCCATGCCGCCAACATTTCGAGCCCTGCCGCCAACACTTCTAGCCATGCCGCCAACATTTCGAGCCATGCCGCCAACATTTCGAGCCATGACGCCAACACTTACAGCCATGCCGCCAACATTTCGAGCCATGCCGCCAACATTTCGAGCCACGCCGCCAACACTTCGAGCCATGCCGCCAACATTTCCAGCCATGCCGCTAACATTTCGAGCCATGCCGCCAACATTTCGAGCCACGCCGCCAACACTTCGAGCCATGCCGCCAACATTTCGAGCCATGCCGCCAACATTTCGAGCCCTGCCGCCAACACTTCTAGCCATGCCGCCAACATTTCCAGCCATGCCGCTAACATTTCGAGCCATGCCGCCAACATTTCGAGCCACGCCGCCAACACTTCGAGCCATGCCGCCAACATTTCGAGCCATGCCGCCAACATTTCGAGCCCTGCCGCCAACACTTCTAGCCATGCCGCCAACATTTCCAGCCATGCCGCTAACAATTCGAGCCATGCCGCCATGGGGTGACCTTTGGGGTGACCTTTGGTGACCTTTGGTGACCTTTGGTGACCTTTGGGGTGACTTCTGGTGACCTTTGGGGTGACCTTTGGTGACCTTTGGTGACCTTTGGTGACCCTTGTGACCTTTGGTGACCTATGGGGTGACCTTTGGTGACCTTTGGGGTGACCTTTGGTGACCTTTGGGGTGACCTTTGGTGACCTTTGGTGACCTTTGGTGACCTTTGGGGTGACCTTTGGTGACCTTTGGTAACCTTTGGTGACCTTTGGGGTGACATTTGGGGTGACCTTTGGTGACCTTTGGGGTGACCTTTGGTGACCTTTGGTGACCTTTGGTGACCTTTGGTGACCTTTGGGGTGACCTTTGGTGACCTTTGGTGACCTTTGGTGACCTTTGGGGTGACCTTTGGTGACCTTTGGGGTGACCTTTGGTGACCTTTGGGGTGACCTTTGGTGACCTTTGGTGACTTTTGGTGACCTTTGGGGTGACCTTTGGTGACCTTTGGTGACCTTTGGTGACCTTTGGGGTGACCTTTGGTGACCTTTGGGGTGACCTTTGGTGACCTTTGGTGACCTTTGGTGACCTTTGGGGTGACCTTTGGTGAACTTTTTTGACCTTTGGTGACCTTTGGTGACCTTTGGGGTGACCTTTGGTGACCTTTGGTGACCTTTGGGGTGACCTTTTGTGACTTTTGGGGTGACCTTTGGTGACCTTTGGTGACCTTTGGTAACCTTTGGTGACCTTTGGGGTGACCTTTGGTGACCTTTGGGGTGACCTTTGGTGACCTTTGGGGAGACCTTTGGTGACCTTTGGGGTTACCTTTGGTGACCTTTGGTGACCTTTGGTGACCTTTGGTGACCTTTGGGGTGGCCTTAGTGACCTTTGGGGTGACCTTTGGTGACCTTTGGGGTGACCTTTGGTGACCTTTGGGGTGACCTTTGGTGACCTTTGGTGACCTTTGGTGACCTTTGGTGACCTTTGGTGACCTTTGGTGACCTTTGGGGTGACCTTTGATGACCTTTGGTAACCTTTGGGGTGACCTTTGGTGACCTTTGGTGACCTTTGGTGACCTTTGGTGACCTTTGGTAACCTATGGTGACCTTTGGGGTGACCTTTGGGGTGACCTTTGGTGACCTTTGGGGTGACCTTTGGTGACCTTTGGTGACCTTTGGTGACCTTTGGTGACCTTTGGGGTGACCTTTGGTGACCTTTGGTGACCTTTGGTGACCTTTGGGGTGACCTTTGGTGACCTTTGGGGTGACCTTTGGGGTGACCTTTGGTGACCTTTGGGGTGACCTTTGGTGACCTTTGGTGACCTTTGGTGATCTTTGGTGACCTTTGGGGTGACCTTTGGTAACCTTTGGTGACCTTTGGGGTGACCTTTGGTGACCTTTGGGGTGACCTTTGTTGACCTTTGGTGTCCTTTGGTGACCTTTGGTGACCTTTGGGGTGACCTTTGGTGACCTTTGGTGACCTCTGGTGACCTTTGGGGTGACCTCTGGTGACCTTTGGGGTGACCTTTGGTGACCTTTGGTGACCTTTGGTGACCTTTGGTGACCTTTGGTGACCTATGGGGTGACCTTTGGTGACCTTTGGTGACCTTTGGTGACCTTTGGGGTGACCTTTGGTGACCTTTGGGGTGACCTTTGGTGTCCTTTGGTGACCTTTGGTGACCTTTGGTGACCTTTGGGGTGACCTTTGGTGACCTTTGGAGTGATCTTTGGTGACCTTTGGTGACCTTTGGGGTGACCTTTGGTGACCTTTGGTAACCTTTGGTGTCCTTTGGGTTGACATTTGGGGTGACCTTTGGTGACCTTTGGGGTGACCTTTGGTGACCTTTGGTTACCTTTGGTGACCTTTGGGGTGACCTTTGGTGACCTTTGGTGACCTTTGGTGACCTTTGGGGTGACCTTTGGTGACCTTTGGGGTGACCTTTGGTGACCTTTGGGGTGACCTTTGGTGACCTTTGGTGACCTTTGGTGACCTTTGGGGTGACCTTTGGTGACCTTTGGGGTGACCTTTGGTGATCTTTGGGGTGACCTTTGGTGACCTTTGGGGTGACCTTTGGTGACCTTTGGTAACCTTTGGTGACCTTTGGTGACCTTTGGTGACCTTTGGTGACCTTTGGGGTGACCTTTGGTGACCTTTGGTAACCTTTGGTGACCTTTGGGGTGACCTTTGGTGACCTTTGGTGACCTTTGGTGACCTTTGGGGTGACCTTTGGTGACCTTTGGGGTGACCTTTGGTGTCCTTTGGTGACCTTTGGTGACCTTTGGTGACCTTTGGGGTGACCATTGGTGACCTTTGGAGTGACCTTTGGTGACCTTTGGTGACCTTTGGTGACCTTTGGGGTGACCTTTGGTGACCTTTGGTAACCTTTGGTGACCTTTGGAGTGACATTTGAGGTGAATTTTGGTGACCTTTGGTGATTTTTGGTGACCTTTGGTGACCTTTGGGGTGACCTTTAGTGACCTTTGGGCTGATTTTTGGTGACCTTTGGTGACCTTTGGTGACCTTTGGTGACCTTTGGGGTGACCTTTGTGACCTTTGGTGACCTTTGGTGACCTTTGGGGTGACCTTTGGTGACCTTTGGGGTGACCTTTGGTGACCTTTGGTGACCTTTGGGGTAACCTTTGGTGACCTTTGGTGACCTTTGGTGACCTTTGGGGTGACCTTTGGTAACCTTTGGGGTGACCTTTGGTGACCTTTGGTGACCTTTGTTGACCTTTGGTGACCTTTGGGGTGACCTTTGGTGACCTTTGAGGTGACCTTTGGTGACCTTTGGTGACCTTTGGTGACCTTTGGGGTGACCTTTGGTGACCTTTGGTGACCTTTGGTGACCTTTGGGGTGACCTTTGGTGACCTTTGGGGTGACCTTTGGTGACCTTTGGTGACCTTTGGTGACCTTTGGGGTGACCTTTGGGGTGACCTTTGGTGACCTTTGGGGTGACCTTTGGTGACCTTTGGGGTGACCTTTGGTGACCTTTGGGGTGACCTTTGGTGACCGTTGGGGTGACCTTTGGTGACCTTTGGGGTGACCTTTGGTGACCTTTGGTGACCTTTGGTGACCTTTGGGGTGACCTTTGGTGACCTTTGGGGTGACCTTTGGTGACCTTTGGGGTGACCTTTGGTGACCTTTGGTGACCTTTGGTGATCTTTGGGGTGACCTTTGGTGACCTTTGGGGTGACCTTTGGTGACCTTTGGTGACCTTTGGTGACCTTTGGGGTGACCTTTGGTGACCTTTGGGGTGACCTTTGGTGACCTTTGGTGACCTTTGGTGACCTTTGGTGAACTTTGGGGTGACCTTTAGTGACCTTTGGGGTGACCTTTGGTGACCTTTGGTGACCTTTGGTGACCTTTGGTAACCTTTGGGGTGACCTTTAGTGACCTTTGGTGACCTTTGGTGACCTTTGGGGTGACCTTTGGTGACCTTTGGGGTGACCTTTGGTGACCTTTGGTGACCTTTGGTGACCTTTGGTGACCTTTGGGGTGACCTTTGGTGACCTTTGGGGTGACCTTTGGTGACCTTTGGTGACCTTTGGTGACTTTTGGTGACCTTTGAGGTGACCTTTGGTGACCTTTGGTGACCTTTGGTGACTTTTGGGGTGACCTTTGGTGACCTTTGGGGTGACCTTTGGTGACCTTTGGTGACCTTTGGGGTGACCTTTGGTGACCTTTGGGGTGACCTTTGGTGACCTTTGGTGACCTTTGGGGTGACCTTTGGTGACCTTTGGGGTGACCTTTGGTTACCTTTGGTGACCTTTGGTGACCTTTAGTGACCTTTGGGGTGACCTTTGGTAACCTTTGGTGACCTTTGGTGACCTTTGGGGTGACCTTTGGTGACCTTTGGTGACCTTTGGGGTGACCTTTGGTGACCTTTGGTAACCTTTGGTGACCTTTGGAGTGACCTTTGGGGTGACCTTTGGTGACTTTTGGGGTGACCTTTGGTGACCTTTGGTGACCTTTGGTGACCTTTGGTGACCTTTGGTGACCTTTGGTGACCTTTGGTGACCTTTGGGGTGACCTTTGGTGACCTTTGGGGTGACCTTTGGTGACCTTTGGTGACCTTTGGTGACCTTTGGGGTGACCTTTGGTGACCTTTGGTGACCTTTGGTGACCTTTGGGGTGACCTTTGGTGACCTTTGGGGTGACCTTTGGTAACCTTTGGTGACCTTTGGGATGACCTTTGGTGACCTTTGGGGTGACCTTTGGTGACCTTTGGTGACCTTTGGTGACCTTTGGTGACCTTTGGGGTGACCTTTAGTGACCTTTGGGGTGACCTTTGGTGACCTTTGGTGACCTTTGGTGACCTTTGGTGACCTTTGGGGTGACCTTTGGTGACCTTTGGGGTGACCTTTGGTGACCTTTGGTGACCTTTGGTGACCTTTGGTGACCTTTGGGGTGACCTTTGGTGACCTTTGGTGACCTTTGGTGACCTTTGGGGTGACTTTTGGTGACCTTTGGGGTGACCTTTGGTGACCTTTGGTGACCTTTGGGGTGACCTTTGGTGACCTTTGGGGTGACCTTTATTGACCTTTGGTGACCTTTGGTGTCCTTTGGGGTGACCTTTGGGGTGACCTTTGGGGTGACCTTTGGTGACCTTTGGGGTGACCTTTGGGGTGACCTTTGGTGACCTTTGGTTTGACCTTTGGTGACCTTTGGGGTGACCTTTGGTGACCTTTGGTGACCTTTGGGGTGACCTTTGGTGACCTTTGGGGTGACCTTTGGTGACCTTTGGTGACCTTTGGTGACCTTTGGTGACCTTTGGGGTGACCTTTAGTGACCTTTGGGGTGACCTTTGGTGACCTTTGGTGACCTTTGGTGACCTTTAGGGTGACCTTTGGTGACCTTTGGGGTGACCTTTGGTGACCTTTGGTGACCTTTGGTGACCTTTGGGGTGACCTTTGGGGTGACCTTTGGGGTGACCTTTGGTGACCTTTGGGGTGACCTTTGGTGACCTTTGGGGTGACCTTTGGTGACCTTTGGTGACCTTTGGGGTGACCTTTGGTGACCTTTGGGGTGACCTTTGGTGACCTTTGGTGACCTTTGGTGACCTTTGGTGACCTTTGGGGTGACCTTTGGTGACCTTTGGGGAGACCTTTGGTGACCTTTGGTGACCTTTGGTGACCTTTGGGGTGACCTTTGGTGACCTTTGGTGACCTTTGGTGACCTTTGGGATGACTTTTGGTGACCTTTGGGGTGACCTTTGGTGACCTTTGGTGACCTTTGGTGACCTTTGCGGTGACCTTTAGTGACCTTTGGGGTGACCTCTGGTGACCTTTGGGGTGACCTTTGGTGACCTTTGGTGACCTTTGGTGACCTTTGGGGTGACCTTTGGGGTGACCTTTGGTGACCTTTGGTGACCTTTGGGGTGACCTTTGGGGTGACCTTTGGGGTGACCTTTGGTGACCTTTGGGGTGACCTTTGGTGACCTTTGGGGTGACCTTTGGTGACCTTTGGTGACCTTTGGGGTGACCTTTGGTGACCTTTGGGGTGACCTTTGGTGACCTTTGGTGACGTTTGGTGACCTTTGGTGACCTTTGGGGTGACCTTTAGTGACCTTTGGGGTGACCTTTGGTGACCTTTGGTGACCTTTGGTGACCTTTGGTGACCTTTGGTGACCTTTTTGGTGACCTTTGGTGACCTTTGGTGACCTTTGGTGACCTTTAGGGTGACCTTTGGTGACCTTTGGGGTGACCTTTGGTGACCTTTGGTGACCTTTGGGGTAACCTTTGGTGACCTTTGGTGACCTTTGGTGACCTTTGGTAACCTTTGGGGTGACCTTTGGTGACCTTTGGTGACCTTTGTTGACCTTTGGTGACCTTTGGGGTGACCTTTGGTGACCTTTGGGGTGACCTTTGGTGACCTTTGGTGACCTTTGGTGACCTTTGGTGACCTTTGGGGTGACCTTTGGTGACCTATGGTGACCTTTGGGGTGACCTTTGGTGACCTTTGGGGTGACCTTTGGGGTGACCTTTGGTGACCTTTGGGGTGACCTTTGGGGTGACCTTTGGTGACCTTTGGGGTGACCTTTGGTGACCTTTGGGGTGACCTTTGGTGACCTTTGGTGACCTTTGGGGTGACCTTTGGTGACCTTTGGGGTGACCTTTGGTGACCTTTGGTGACCTTTGGTGACCTTTGGTGACCTTTGGGGTGACCTTTGGTGACCTTTGGGGTGACCTTTGGTGACCTTTGGGGTGACCTTTGGTGACCTTTGGTGACCTTTGGGGTGACCTTTGGTGACCTTTGGTGACCTTTGGTGACCTTTGGTGAACTTTGGGGTGACCTTTAGTGACCTTTGGGGTGACCTTTGGTGACCTTTGGTGACCTTTGGTGACCTTTGGGGTGACCTTTGGTGACCTTTGGTGACCTTTGGTGACCTTTGGGGTGACCTTTGGTGACCTTTGGGGTGACCTTTGGCGACCTTTGGTGACCTTTGGTGACCTTTGGTGACCTTTGGGGTGACCTTTGGTGACCTTTGGGGTGACCTTTGGTGACCTTTGGTGACCTTTGGTGACTTTTGGTGTCCTTTGGGGTGACCTTTGGTGACCTTTGGTGACCTTTGGTGACCTTTGGGGTGACCTTTGGTGACCTTTGGGGTGCCTTTTGGTGACCTTTGGTGACCTTTGGTGACCTTTGGTGACCTATGGGGTGACCTTTGGTGACCTTTGGTGACCTTTGGTGACCTTTGGGGTGACCTTTGGTGACCTTTGGGGTGACCTTTGGTGTCCTTTGGTGACCTTTGGGGTGACCTTTGGTGACCTTTGGTGACCTTTGGTGACCTTTGGGGTGACCTTTGGTGACCTTTGGTGACCTTTGGTGACCTTTGGGCTGACCTTTGGTGACCTTTGGGGTGACCTTTGGTGACCTTTGGTAACCTTTGGGGTGACCTTTGGTGACCTTTGGTGACCTTTGGTGACCTTTGGTGACCTTTGGTGACCTTTGGGGTGACCTTTGGTGACCTTTGGGGTGAACTTTGGTGACTTTTGGGGTGACCTTTGGTGACCTTTGGTGACCTTTGGTAACCTTTGGTGACCTTTGGGGTGACCTTTGGTGACCTTTGGGGTGACCTTTGGTGACCTTTGGTGACCTTTGGTGACCTTTGGGGTAACCTTTGGGGTGACCTTTGGTGACCTTTGGTGACCTTTGGTGACCTTTGGTGACCTTTGGTGACCTTTGGGGTGACCTTTGGTGACCTTTGGTAACCTTTGGTGACCTTTGGGGTGACATTTGGGGTGACCTTTGGTGACCTTTGGGGTGACCTTTGGTGACCTTTGGTGACCTTTGGTGACCTTTGGTGACCTTTGGGGTGACCTTTGGTGACCTTTGGTGACCTTTGGTGACCTTTGGGGTGACCTTTGGTGACCTTTGGGGTGACCTTTGGTGACCTTTGGGGTGACCTTTGGTGACCTATGGTGACCTTTGGTGACCTTTGGGGTGACCTTTGGTGACCTTTGGTGACCTTTGGTGACCTTTGGGGTGACCTTTGGTGACCTTTGGGGTGACCTTTGGTGACCTTTGGTGACCTTTGGTGACCTTTGGTGACCTTTGGGATGACCTTTGGTGACCTTTGGTGACCTTTGGTGACCTTTGGTGACCTTTGGTGACCTTTGGTGACCTATGAGGTGACCTTTGGTGACCTTTGGTGACCTTTGGGGTGACCTTTGGTGACCTTTGGGGTGACCTTTGGTGACCTTTGGTGACCTTTGGTGACCTTTGGTGACCTTTGGGGTGACCTTTGGTGACCTTTGGGGTGACCTTTGGTGACCTTTGGTGACCTTTGGTGACCTTTGGGGTGACCTTTGGTGACCTTTGGTAACCTTTGGTGACCTTTGGGGTGACATTTGGGGTGACCTTTGGTGACCTTTGGGGTGACCTATGGTGACCTTTGGTGACCTTTGGTGACCTTTGGTGACCTTTGGGGTGACCTTTGGTGACCTTTGGTGACCTTTGGTGACCTTTGGGGTGACCTTTGGTGACCTTTGGGGTGACCTTTGGTGACCTTTGGGGTGACCTTTGGTGACCTTTGGTGACCTTTGGTGACCTTTGGGGTGACCTTTGGTGACCTTTGGTGACCTTTGGTGACCTTTGGGGTGACCTTTGGTGACCTTTGGGGTGACCTTTGGTGACCTTTGGTGACCTTTGGTGACCTTTGGTGACCTTTGGGATGACCTTTGGTGACCTTTGGTGACCTTTGGTGACCTTTGGTGACCTTTGGGGTGACCTTTGGTGACCTTTGGTGACCTTTGGTGACCTTTGGGGTGACCTTTGGTGACCTTTGGGGTGACCTTTGGTGACCTTTGGTGACCTTTGGTGACCTTTGGTGACCTTTGGTGACCTTTGGGGTGACCTTTGGTGACCTTTGGTGACCTTTGGTGACCTTTGGGGTGACCTTTGGTGACCTTTGGGGTGACCTTTGGTGACCTTTGGTGACCTTTGGTGACCTTTGGTGACCTTTGGGGTGACCTTTGGTGACCTTTGGTGACCTTTGGTGACCTTTGGGGTGACCTTTGGTGACCTTTGGGGTGACCTTTGGTGACCTTTGGTGACCTTTGGGGTGACCTTTGGTGACCTTTGGTGACCTTTGGTGACCTTTGGTGACCTTTGGTGACCTATGGGGTGACCTTTGGTGACCTTTGGTGACCTTTGGTGACCTTTGGGGTGACCTTTGGTGACCTTTGGGGTGACCTTTGGTGACCTTTGGTGACCTTTGGGGTGACCTTTGGTGACCTTTGGGGTGACCTTTGGTGACCTTTGGTGACCTTTGGTGACCTTTAGGGTGACCTTTGGTGACCTTTGGTAACCTTTGGTGACCTTTGGGGTGACATTTGGGGTGACCTTTGGTGACCTTTGGGGTGACCTTTGGTGACCTTTGGTGACCTTTGGTGACCTTTGGTGACCTTTGGGGTGACCTTTGGTGACCTTTGGTGACCTTTGGTGACCTTTGGGGTGACCTTTGGTGACCTTTGGGGTGACCTTTGGTGACCTTTGGGGTGACCTTTGGTGACCTTTGGTGACCTTTGTTGACCTTTGGTGACCTTTGGTGACCTTTGGGGTGACCTTTGGTGACCTTTGGGGTGACCTTTGGTGACCTTTGGTGACCTTTGGTGACCTTTGGTGACCTTTGGGGTGACCTTTGGTGAACTTTGGTGACCTTTGGTGACCTTTGGTGACCTTTGGTGACCTTTGGGGTGACCTTTGGTGACCTTTGGTGACCTTTGGTGACCTTTGGGGTGACCTTTGGTGACCTTTGGAGTGACCTTTGGTGACCTTTGGTGACCTTTGGTGACCTTTGGGGTGACCTTTGGTGACCTTTGGTAACCTTTGGTGACCTTTGGGGTGACATTTGGGGTGACCTTTGGTGACCTTTGGGGTGACCTTTGGTGACCTTTGGTGACCTTTGGTGACCTTTGGGGTGACCTTTGGTGACCTTTGGTGACCTTTGGTGACCTTTGGGGTGACCTTTGGTGACCTTTAGGGTGACCTTTGGTGACCTTTGGTGACCTTTGGTGACCTTTGGGGTGACCTTTAGTGACCTTTGGGGTGACCTTTGGTGACCTTTGGGGTGACCTTTGGTGACCTTTGGGGTGACCTTTGGTGACCTTTGGTGACCTTTGGGGTGACCTTTGGTGACCTTGGGGGTGACCTTTGGTGACCTTTGGTGACCTTTGGTGACCTTTGGTGACCTTTGGGGTGACCTTTGGTGACCTTTGGTGACCTTTGGTGAACTTTGGGGTGACCTTTGGTGACCTTTGGGGTGACCTTTGGTGACCTTTGGTGACCTTTGGTGACCTTTGGTGACCTTTGGTGACCTTTATTGACCTCTGGTGACCTTTGGGGTGACCTCTGGTGACCTTTGGGGTGACCTTTGGTGACCTCTGGTGACCTTTGGTGACCTATGGGGTGACCTTTGGTGACCTTTGGTGACCTTTGGTGACCTTTGGGGTGACCTTTGGTGACCTTTGGGGTGACATTTGGTGTCCTTTGGTGACCTTTGGTGACCTTTGGTGACCTTTGGGGTGACCTTTGGTGACCTTTGGAGTGACCTTTGGTGACCTTTGGTGACCTTTGGTGACCTTTGGGGTGACCTTTGGTGACCTTTGGTAACCTTTGGTGACCTTTGGGGTGACATTTGGGGTGACCTTTGGTGACCTTTGGGGTGACCTTTGGTGACCTTTGGTGACCTTTGGTGACCTTTGGGGTGACCTTTGGTGACCTTTGGTGACCTTTGGTGACCTTTGGGGTGACCTTTGGTGACCTTTGGGGTGTCCTTTGGTGACCTTTGGTGACCTTTGGTGACCTTTGGGGTGACCTTTAGTGACCTTTGGGGTGACCTTTGGTGACCTTTGGGGTGACCTTTGGTGACCTTTGGGGTGACCTTTGGTGACCTTTGGTGACCTTTGGTGACCTTTGGGGTGACCTTTGGTGACCTTTGGTAACCTTTGGTGACCTTTGGGGTGACCTTTGGTGACCTTTGGTGACCTTTGGGGTGACCTTTGGTGACCTTTGGGGTGACATTTGGTGTTCTTTGGTGACCTTTGGTGACCTTTGGTGACCTTTGGGGTGACCTTTGTTGACCTTTGGGGTGACCTTTGGTGACCTTTGGTGACCTTTGGTGACCTTTGGGGTGACCTTTGGTGACCTTTGGTAACCTTTGGTGACCTTTGGGGTAACATTTGGGGTGACCTTTGGTGACCTTTGGGGTGACCTTTGGTGACCTTTGGTGACCTTTGGTGACCTTTGGGGTGACCTTTGGTGACCTTTGGTGACCTTTGGTGACCTTTGGGGTGACCTTTGGTGACCTTTGGGGTGACCTTTGGTGACCTTTGGTAACCTTTGGTGACCTTTGGGGTGATCTTTAGTGACCTTTGGGGTGACCTTTGGTGACCTTTGGGGTGACCTTTGGTGACCTTTGGTGACCTTTGGTGACCTTTGGGGTGACCTTTGGTGACCTTTGGTGACCTTTGGTGACCTTTGGTGACCTTTGGGGTGACCTTTGGTGACCTTTGGGGTGACCTTTGGTGACCTTTGGTGACCTTTGGTGACCTTTGGGGTGACCTTTAGTGACCTTTGGGGTGACCTTTGGTGACCTTTGGGGTGACCTTTGGTGACCTTTGGGGTGACCTTTGGTGTCCTTTGGTGACCTTTAGTGACCTTTGGTGACCTTTGGGGTGACCTTTGGTGACCTTTGGAGTGACCTTTGGTGACCCTTGGTGACCTTTGGTGACCTTTGGGGTGACCTTTGGTGACCTTTGGTAACCTTTGGTGACCTTTGGGGTGACATTTGGGGTGACCTTTGGTGACCTTTGGGGTGACCTTTGGTGAACTTTGGTGACCTTTGGTGACCTTTGGTGACCTTTGGTGACCTTTGGGGTGACCTTTGGTGACCTTTGGTGACCATTGGTGACCTTTGGGGTGACCTTTGGTGACCTTTGGGGTGACCTTTGGTGACCTTTGGTGACCTTTGGTAACCTTTGGTGACCTTTGGGGTGACCTTTGGTGACCTTTGGGGTGACCTTTGGTGACCTTTGGTGACCTTTAGGGTGACCTTTGGTACCCTTTGGTGACCTTTGGTGACCTTTGGGGTGACCTTTGGTGACCTTTGGGGTGACCTTTGGTGACCTTTGGTGACCTTTGGTGACCTTTGGGGTGACCTTTGGTGACCTTTGGTGACTTTTGGTGACCTTTGGTGACCTTTAGGGTGACCTTTGGTGACCTTTGGTGACCTTTGGTGACCTTTAGGGTGACCTTTGGTGACCTTTGGTGACCTTTGGTGACCTTTGGTGACCTTTAGGGTGACCTTTGGTGACCTTTGGTGACCTTTGGTGACCTTTGGGGTGACCTTTGGTGACCTTTGGGGTGACCTTTGGTGACCTTTGGGGTGACCTTTGGTGACCTTTGGTGACCTTTGGTGACCTTTGGTGACCTTTGGTAACCTTTGGTGGCCTTTGGTGACCTTTGGGGTGATCTTTGGTGACCTTTGGTGACCTTTGGTGACCTTTGGAGTGACCTTTGGTGACCTTTGGGGTGACCATTGGGGTGACCTTTGGTGACCTTTGGGGTGACCTTTGGTGACCTTTGGTGACCTTTGGTGACCTTTGGTGACCTTTGGGGTGACCTTTGGTGACCTTTGGTGACCTTTGGTGACCTTTGGGGTGACCTTTGGTGACCTTTGGGGTGACCTTTGGTGACCTTTGGGGTGACCTTTGGTGACCTTTGGTGACCTTTGGTGACCTATGGGGTGACCTTTGGTGACCTTTGGTGACCTTTGGTGACCTTTGGGGTGACCTTTGGTGACCTTTGGGGTGCCTTTTGGTGACCTTTGGTGACCTTTGGTGACCTTTGGTGACCTATGGGGTGACCTTTGGTGACCTTTGGTGACCTTTGGTGACCTTTGGGGTGACCTTTGGTGACCTTTGGGGTGACCTTTGGTGACCTTTGGTGACCTTTGGGGTGACCTTTGGTGACCTTTGGTGACCTTTGGTGACCTTTGGGGTGACCTTTGGTGACCTTTGGTGACCTTTGGTGACCTTTGGGCTGACCTTTGGTGACCTTTGGGGTGACCTTTGGTGACCTTTGGTAACCTTTGGGGTGACCTTTGGTGACCTTTGGTGACCTTTGGTGACCTTTGGTGACCTTTGGTGACCTTTGGGGTGACCTTTGGTGACCTTTGGGGTGAACTTTAGTGACTTTTGGGGTGACCTTTGGTGACCTTTGGTGACCTTTGGTAACCTTTGGTGACCTTTGGGGTGACCTTTGGTGACCTTTGGGGTGACCTTTGGTGACCTTTGGTAACCTTTGGTGACCTTTGGGGTGACCTTTGGTGACCTTTGGTGACCTTTGGTGACCTTTGGGGTGACCTTTGGTGACCTTTGGTGACCTTTGGGGTGACCTTTGGTGACCTTTGGTAACCTTTGGTGACCTTTGGGGTAACCTTTGGGGTGACCTTTGGTGACCTTTGGTGACCTTTGGTGACCTTTGGTGACCTTTGGGGTGAACTTTGGTGACCCTTGGTAACCTTTGGTGACCTTTGGGGTGACCTTTGGGGTGACCTTTGGTGACCTTTGGGATGACCTTTGGTGACCTTTGGTGACCTTTGGTGACCTTTGGTGACCTTTGGGGTGACCTTTGGTGACCTTTGGTGACCTTTGGTGACCTTTGGGGTGACCTTTGGTGACCTTTGGGGTCACCTTTGGTGACCTTTGGTGACCTTTGGTGACCTTTGGTGACCTTTGGGGTGACTTTTGGTGACCTTTGGTGACCTTTGGTGACCTTTGGGGTGACCTTTGGTGACCTTTGGGGTGACCTTTGGTGACCTTTGGTGACCTTTGGTGACCTTTGGTGACCTTTGGGGTGACCTTTGGTGACCTTTGGTGACCTTTGGGGTGACCTTTGGTGACCTTTGGGGTGACCTTTGGTGACCTTTGGTGACCTTTGGTGACCTTTGGTGACCTTTGGTGACCTATGGGGTGACCTTTGGTGACCTTTGGTGACCTTTGGGGTGACCTTTGGTGACCTTTGGGGTGACCTTTGGTGACCTTTGGTGACCTTTGGTGACCTTTGGTGACCTTTGGTGACCTTTGGGGTGACCTTTGGTGACCTTTGGGGTGACCATTGGTGACCTTTGGTGACCTTTGGTGACCTTTGGGGTGACCTTTGGTGACCTTTGGTAACCTTTGGTGACCTTTGGGGTGACATTTGGGGTGACCTTTGGTGACCTTTGGGGTGACCTTTGGTGACCTTTGGTGACCTTTGGTGACCTTTGGTGACCTTTGGGGTGACCTTTGGTAACCTTTGGTGACCTTTGGTGACCTTTGGGGTGACCTTTGGTGACCTTTGGGGTGACCTTTGGTGACCTTTGGGGTGACCTTTGGTGACCTTTGGTGACCTTTGGTGACCTTTGGGGTGACCTTTGGTGACCTTTGGTGACCTTTGGTGACCTTTGGGGTGACCTTTGGTGACCTTTGGGGTGACCTTTGGTAACCTTTGGTGACCTTTGGTGACCTTTGGTGACCTTTGGGATGACCTTTGGTGACCTTTGGTGACCTTTGGTGACCTTTGGTTACCTTTGGGGTGACCTTTGGTGACCTTTGGTGACCTTTGGTGACCTTTGGGGTGACCTTTGGTGACCTTTGGGGTGACCTTTGGTGACCTTTGGTGACCTTTGGGGTGACCTTTGGTGACCTTTGGGGTGACCTTTGGTGACCTTTGGTGACCTTTGGTGACCTTTGGTGACCTTTGGGGTGACCTTTGGTGACCTTTGGTGACCTTTGGTGACCTTTGGGGTGACCTTTGGTGACCTTTGGGGTGACCTTTGGTGACCTTTGGTGACCTTTGGTGACCTTTGGTGACCTTTGGTGACCTATGGGGTGACCTTTGGTGACCTTTGGTGACCTTTGGTGACCTTTGGGGTGACCTTTGGTGACCTTTGGGGTGACCTTTGGTGACCTTTGGTGACCTTTGGGGTGACCTTTGGTGACCTTTGGGGTGACCTTTGGTGACCTTTGGTGACCTTTGGTGACCTTTAGGGTGACCTTTGGTGACCTTTGGTAACCTTTGGTGACCTTTGGGGTGACATTTGGGGTGACCTTTGGTGACCTTTGGGGTGACCTTTGGTGACCTTTGGTGACCTTTGGTGACCTTTGGTGACCTTTGGGGTGACCTTTGGTGACCTTTGGTGACCTTTGGTGACCTTTGGGGTGACCTTTGGTGACCTTTGGGGTGACCTTTGGTGACCTTTGGGGTGACCTTTGGTGACCTTTGGTGACCTTTGGTGACCTTTGGTGACCTTTGGTGACCTTTGGGGTGACCTTTGTTGACCTTTGGTGACCTTTGGTGACCTTTGGGGTGACCTTTGGTGACCTTTGGGGTGACCTTTGGTGACCTTTGGTGACCTTTGGTGACCTTTGGTGACCTTTGGGGTGACCTTTGGTGAACTTTGGTGACCTTTGGTGACCTTTGGTGACCTTTGGTGACCTTTGGGGTGACCTTTGGTGACCTTTGGTGACCTTTGGTGACCTTTGGGGTGACCTTTGGTGACCTTTGGAGTGACCTTTGGTGACCTTTGGTGACCTTTGGTGACCTTTGGGGTGACCTTTGGTGACCTTTGGTAACCTTTGGTGACCTTTGGGGTGACATTTGGGGTGACCTTTGGTGACCTTTGGGGTGACCTTTGGTGGCCTTTGGTGACCTTTGGTGACCTTTGGGGTGACCTTTGGTGACCTTTGGTGACCTTTGGTGACCTTTGGGGTGACCTTTGGTGACCTTTGGGGTGACCTTTGGTGACCTTTGGTGACCTTTGGTGACCTTTGGGGTGACCTTTAGTGACCTTTGGGGTGACCTTTGGTGACCTTTGGGGTGACCTTTGGTGACCTTTGGGGTGACCTTTGGTGACCTTTGGTGACCTTTGGTGACCTTTGGTGACCTTTGGGGTGACCTTTGGTGACCTTTGGGGTGACCTTTGGTGACCTTTGGTGACCTTTGGGGTGACCTTTGGTGACCTTTGGGGTGACCTTTGGTGACCTTTGGTGACCTTTGGTGACCTTTAGGGTGACCTTTGGTGACCTTTGGTAACCTTTGGTGACCTTTGGTGACCTTTGGTGACCTTTGGGGTGACCTTTGGTGACCTTTGGTGACCTTTGGTGACCTTTGGGGTGACCTTTGGTGACCTTTGGGGTGACCTTTGGTGACCTTTGGGGTGACCTTTGGTGACCTTTGGTGACCTTTGGGGTGACCTTTGGTGACCTTGGGGGTGACCTTTGGTGACCTTTGGTGACCTTTGGTGACCTTTGGTGACCTTTGGGGTGACCTTTGGTGACCTTTGGTGACCTTTGGGGTGACCTTTGGTGACCTTTGGGGTGACCTTTGGTGACCTTTGGTGACCTTTGGTGACCTTTGGTGACCTTTGGGGTGACCTTTGGTGACCTTTATTGACCTCTGGTGACCTTTGGGGTGACCTCTGGTGACCTTTGGGATGACCTTTGGTGACCTTTGGTGACCTTTGGTGACCTATGGGGTGACCTTTGGTGACCTTTGGTGACCTTTGGTGACCTTTGGGGTGACCTTTGGTGACCTTTGGGGTGACCTTTGGTGTCCTTTGGTGACCTTTGGTGACCTTTGGTGACCTTTGGGGTGACCTTTGGTGACCTTTGGAGTGACCTTTGGTGACCTTTGGTGACCTTTGGTGACCTTTGGGGTGACCTTTGGTGACCTTTGGTAACCTTTGGTGACCTTTGGGGTGACATTTGGGGTGACCTTTGGTGACCTTTGGGGTGACCTTTGGTGACCTTTGGTGACCTTTGGTGACCTTTGGGGTGACCTTTGGTGACCTTTGGTGACCTTTGGTGACCTTTGGGGTGACCTTTGGTGACCTTTGGGGTGACCTTTGGTGACCTTTGGTGACCTTTGGTGACCTTTGGGGTGACCTTTGGTGACCTTTGGTGACCTTTGGTGACCTTTGGGGTGACCTTTGGTGACCTTTGGGGTGACCTTTGGTGACCTTTGGTGACCTTTGGTGACCTTTGGGGTGACCTTTGGTGACCTTTGGGGTGACCTTTGGTGACCTTTGGTGACCTTTGGTGACCTTTGGGGTGACCTTTAGTGACCTTTGGGGTGAACTTTGGTGACCTTTGGGGTGACCTTTGGTGACCTTTGGGGTGACCTTTGGTGACCTTTGGTGACCTTTGGTGACATTTGGTGACCTTTGGTGACCTTTGGGGTGACCTTTGGTGACCTTTGGTGACCTTTGGTGACCTATGGGGTGACCTTTGGTGACCTTTGGTGACCTTTGGTGACCTTTGGGGTGACCTTTGGTGACCTTTGGGGTGACCTTTGGTGACCTTTGGTGACCTTTGGGGTGACCTTTGGTGACCTTTGGGGTGACCTTTGGTGACCTTTGGTGACCTTTGGTGACCTTTGGTGACATTTGGTGACCTTTGGTGACCTTTGGGGTAACCTTTGGTGACCTTTGGTGACCTTTGGTGACATTTGGTGACCTTTGGTGACCTTTGGGGTGACCTTTGGTGACCTTTGGTGACCTTTGGTGACCTATGGGGTGACCTTTGGTGACCTTTGGTGACCTTTGGTGACCTTTGGGGTGACCTTTGGTGACCTTTGGGGTGACCTTTGGTGACCTTTGGTGACCTTTGGGGTGACCTTTGGTGACCTTTGGGGTGACCTTTGGTGACCTTTGGTGACCTTTGGTGACCTTTGGTGACATTTGGTGACCTTTGGTGACCTTTGGGGTGACCTTTGGTGACCTTTGGTGACCTTTGGTGACCTATGGGGTGACCTTTGGTGACCTTTGGTGACCTTTGGTGACCTTTGGGGTGACCTTTGGTGACCTTTGGGGTGACCTTTGGTGACCTTTGGTGACCTTTGGGGTGACCTTTGGTGACCTTTGGGGTGACCTTTGGTGACCTTTGGTGACCTTTGGTGACCTTTAGGGTGACCTTTGGTGACCTTTGGTAACCTTTGGTGACCTTTGGTGACCTTTGGTGACCTTTGGGGTGACCTTTGGTGACCTTTGGTGACCTTTGGTGACCTTTGGGGTGACCTTTGGTGACCTTTGGGGTGACCTTTGGTGTCCTTTGGTGACCTTTGGTGACCTTTGGTGACCTTTGGGGTGACCTTTGGTGACCTTTGGAGTGACCTTTGGTGACCTTTGGTGACCTTTGGTGACCTTTGGGGTGACCTTTGGTGACCTTTGGTAACCTTTGGTGACCTTTGGGGTGACATTTGGGGTGACCTTTGGTGACCTTTGGGGTGACCTTTGGTGACCTTTGGTGACCTTTGGTGACCTTTGGGGTGACCTTTGGTGACCTTTGGTGACCTTTGGTGACCTTTGGGGTGACCTTTGGTGACCTTTGGGGTGACCTTTGGTGACCTTTGGTGACCTTTGGTGACCTTTGGGGTGACCTTTGGTGACCTTTGGTGACCTTTGGTGACCTTTGGGGTGACCTTTGGTGACCTTTGGTGACCTTTGGTGACCTTTGGGGTGACCTTTGGTGACCTTTGGTGACCTTTGGTGACCTTTGGGGTGACCTTTGGTGACCTTTGGGGTGACCTTTGGTGACCTTTGGTGACCTTTGGTGACCTTTGGGGTGACCTTTAGTGACCTTTGGGGTGACCTTTGGTGACCTTTGGTGACCTTTGGTGACCTTTGGGGTGACCTTTGGTGACCTTTGGTGACCTTTGGTGACCTTTGGGGTGACCTTTGGTGACCTTTGGTGACCTTTGGTGACCTTTGGGGTGACCTTTGGTGACCTTTGGGGTGACCTTTGGTGACCTTTGGTGACCTTTGGGGTGACCTTTGGTGACCTTTGGGGTGACCTTTGGTGACCTTTGGTGACCTTTGGTGACCTTTAGGGTGACCTTTGGTGACCTTTGGTAACCTTTGGTGACCTTTGGTGACCTTTGGTGACCTTTGGGGTGACCTTTGGTGACCTTTGGTGACCTTTGGTGACCTTTGGGGTGACCTTTGGTGACCTTTGGTGACCTTTGGTGACCTTTGGGGTGACCTTTGGTGACCTTTGGTGACCTTTGGTGACCTTTGGGGTGACCTTTGGTGACCTTTGGGGTGACCTTTGGTGACCTTTGGTGACCTTTGGTGACCTTTGGGGTGACCTTTAGTGACCTTTGGGGTGACCTTTGGTGACCTTTGGGGTGACCTTTGGTGACCTTTGGGGTGACCTTTGGTGACCTTTGGTGACCTTTGGTGACATTTGGTGACCTTTGGTGACCTTTGGGGTGACCTTTGGTGACCTTTGGTGACCTTTGGTGACCTATGGGGTGACCTTTGGTGACCTTTGGTGACCTTTGGTGACCTTTGGGGTGACCTTTGGTGACCTTTGGTGACCTTTGGTGACCTTTAGGGTGACCTTTGGTGACCTTTGGTAACCTTTGGTGACCTTTGGTGACCATTGGTGACCTTTGGGGTGACCTTTGGTGACCTTTGGTGACCTTTGGTGACCTTTGGGGTGACCTTTGGTGACCTTTGGGGTGACCTTTGGTGACCTTTGGTGACCTTTGGTGACCTTTGGGGTGACCTTTAGTGACCTTTGGGGTGACCTTTGGTGACCTTTGGTGACCTTTGGTGACCTTTGGGGTGACCTTTGGTGACCTTTGGTGACCTTTGGTGACCTTTGGGGTGACCTTTGGTGACCTTTGGTGACCTTTAGGGTGACCTTTGGTGACCTTTGGTAACCTTTGGTGACCTTTGGTGACTTTTGGTGACCTTTGGGGTGACCTTTGGTGACCTTTGGTGACCTTTGGTGACCTTTGGGGTGACCTTTGGTGACCTTTGGGGTGACCTTTGGTGACCTTTGGTGACCTTTGGTGACCTTTGGGGTGACCTTTAGTGACCTTTGGAGTGACCTTTGGTGACCTTTGGTGACCTTTGGTGACCTTTGGGGTGACCTTTGGTGACCTTTGGTGACCTTTGGTGACCTTTGGGGTGACCTTTGGTGACCTTTGGTGACCTTTGGTGACCTTTGGGGTGACCTTTGGTGACCTTTGGGGTGACCTTTGGTGACCTTTGGTGACCTTTGGGGTGACCTTTGGTGACCTTTGGGGTGACCTTTGGTGACCTTTGGTGACCTTTGGTGACCTTTAGGGTGACCTTTGGTGACCTTTGGTAACCTTTGGTGACCTTTGGTGACCTTTGGTGACCTTTGGGGTGACCTTTGGTGACCTTTGGTGACCTTTGGTGACCTTTGGGGTGACCTTTGGTGACCTTTGGTGACCTTTGGGGTGACCTTTGGTGACCTTTGGTGACCTTTGGTGACCTTTGGGGTGACCTTTGGTGACCTTTGGGGTGACCTTTGGTGACCTTTGGTGACCTTTGGTGACCTTTGGGGTGACCTTTAGTGACCTTTGGGGTGACCTTTGGTGACCTTTGGGGTGACCTTTGGTGACCTTTGGGGTGACCTTTGGTGACCTTTGGTGACCTTTGGTGACATTTGGTGACCTTTGGTGACCTTTGGGGTGACCTTTGGTGACCTTTGGTGACCTTTGGTGACCTTTGGTGACCTATGGGGTGACCTTTGGTGACCTTTGGTGACCTTTGGTGACCTTTGGGGTGACCTTTGGTGACCTTTGGTGACCTTTGGTGACCTTTAGGGTGACCTTTGGTGACCTTTGGTAACCTTTGGTGACCTTTGGTGACCTTTGGTGACCTTTGGGGTGACCTTTGGTGACCTTTGGTGACCTTTGGTGACCTTTGGGGTGACCTTTGGTGACCTTTGGTGACCTTTGGTGACCTTTGGGGTGACCTTTGGTGACCTTTGGTGACCTTTGGTGACCTTTGGGGTGACCTTTGGTGACCTTTGGGGTGACCTTTGGTGACCTTTGGTGACCTTTGGTGACCTTTGGGGTGACCTTTAGTGACCTTTGGGGTGACCTTTGGTGACCTTTGGTGACCTTTGGGGTGACCTTTGGTGACCTTTGGTGACCTTTGGGGTGACCTTTGGTGACCTTTGGGGTGACCTTTGGTGACCTTTGGTGACCTTTGGTGACCTTTAGGGTGACCTTTGGTGACCTTTGGTAACCTTTGGTGACCTTTGGTGACCTTTGGTGACCTTTGGGGTGACCTTTGGTGACCTTTGGTGACCTTTGGTGACCTTTGGGGTGACCTTTAGTGACCTTTGGGGTGACCTTTGGTGACCTTTGGGGTGACCTTTGGTGAACTTTGGGGTGACCTTTGGTGACCTTTGGTGACCTTTGGTGACATTTGGTGACCTTTGGTGACCTTTGGGGTGACCTTTGGTGACCTTTGGTGACCTTTGGTGACCTTTGGTGACCTATGGGGTGACCTTTGGTGACCTTTGGTGACCTTTGGTGACCTTTGGGGTGACCTTTGGTGACCTTTGGTGACCTTTGGTGACCTTTGGGGTGACCTTTGGTGACCTTTGGGGTGACCTTTGGTGACCTTTGGTGACCTTTGGTGACCTTTGGGGTGACCTTTAGTGACCTTTGGGGTGACCTTTGGTGACCTTTGGTGACCTTTGGTGACCTTTGGGGTGACCTTTGGTGACCTTTGGTGACCTTTGGTGACCTTTGGGGTGACCTTTGGTGACCTTTGGTGACCTTTGGTGACCTTTGGGGTGACCTTTGGTGACCTTTGGGGTGACCTTTGGTGACCTTTGGTGACCTTTGGGGTGACCTTTGGTGACCTTTGGGGTGACCTTTGGTGACCTTTGGTGACCTTTGGTGACCTTTAGGGTGACCTTTGGTGACCTTTGGTAACCTTTGGTGACCTTTGGTGACCTTTGGTGACCTTTGGGGTGACCTTTGGTGACCTTTGGTGACCTTTGGTGACCTTTGGGGTGACCTTTGGTGACCTTTGGTGACCTTTGGTGACCTTTGGGGTGACCTTTGGTGACCTTTGGTGACCTTTGGTGACCTTTGGGGTGACCTTTGGTGACCTTTGGGGTGACCTTTGGTGACCTTTGGTGACCTTTGGTGACCCTTGGGGTGACCTTTAGTGACCTTTGGGGTGACCTTTGGTGACCTTTGGGGTGACCTTTGGTGACCTTTGGGGTGACCTTTGGTGACCTTTGGTGACCTTTGGTGACCTTTGGGGTGACCTTTGGTAACCTTTGGTGACCTTTGGGGTGACCTTTGGTGACCTTTGGGGTGACCTTTGGTGACCTTTGGTGACCTTTGGTGACCTTTGGGGTGACCTTTAGTGACCTTTGGGGTGACCTTTGGTGACCTTTGGGGTGACCTTTGGTGACCTTTGGGGTGACCTTTGGTGACCTTTGGTGACCTTTGGTGACATTTGGTGACCTTTGGTGACCTTTGGGGTGACCTTTGGTGACCTTTGGTGACCTTTGGTGACCTTTGGTGACCTATGGGGTGACCTTTGGTGACCTTTGGTGACCTTTGGTGACCTTTGGTGACCTTTAGGGTGACCTTTGGTGACCTTTGGTAACCTTTGGTGACCTTTGGTGACCTTTGGTGACCTTTGGGGTGACCTTTGGTGACCTTTGGTGACCTTTGGTGACCTTTGGGGTGACCTTTGGTGACCTTTGGTGACCTTTGGTGACCTTTGGGGTGACCTTTGGTGACCTTTGGTGACCTTTAGGGTGACCTTTGGTGACCTTTGGTAACCTTTGGTGACCTTTGGTGACCTTTGGTGACCTTTGGGGTGACCTTTGGTGACCTTTGGTGACCTTTGGTGACCTTTGGGGTGACCTTTAGTGACCTTTGGGGTGACCTTTGGTGACCTTTGGGGTGACCTTTGGTGACCTTTGGGGTGACCTTTGGTGACCTTTGGTGACCTTTGGTGACATTTGGTGACCTTTGGTGACCTTTGGGGTGACCTTTGGTGACCTTTGGTGACCTTTGGTGACCTTTGGTGACCTATGGGGTGACCTTTGGTGACCTTTGGTGACCTTTGGTGACCTTTGGGGTGACCTTTGGTGACCTTTGGTGACCTTTGGTGACCTTTGGGGTGACCTTTGGTGACCTTTGGGGTGACCTTTGGTGACCTTTGGTGACCTTTGGTGCCCTTTGGGGTGACCTTTAGTGACCTTTGGGGTGACCTTTGGTGACCTTTGGTGACCTTTGGTGACCTTTGGGGTGACCTTTGGTGACCTTTGGTGACCTTTGGTGACCTTTGGGGTGACCTTTGGTGACCTTTGCCGTGACCTTTGGTGACCTTTGGGGTGACCTTTGGTGACCTTTGCCGTGACCTTTGGTGACCTTTGGGGTGACCTTTGGTGACCTTTGGTGACCTTTGGTGACCTTTGGGGTGACCTTTAGTGACCTTTGGGGTGACCTTTGGTGACCTTTGGTGACCTTTGGTGACCTTTGGGGTGACCTTTGGTGACCTTTGGGGTGACCTTTGGTGACCTTTGGGGTGACCTTTGGTGACCTTTGGTGACCTTTGGTGACCTTTGGGGTGACCTTTGGTGACCTTTGGGGTGACCTTTGGTGACCTTTGGTGACCTTTGGTGACCTTTGGGGTGACCTTTAGTGACCTTTGGGGTGACCTTTGGTGACCTTTGGGGTGACCTTTGGTGACCTTTGGGGTGACCTTTGGTGACCTTTGGTGACCTTTGGTGACATTTGGTGACCTTTGGTGACCTTTGGGGTGACCTTTGGTGACCTTTGGTGACCTTTGGTGACCTTTGGTGACCTATGGGGTGACCTTTGGTGACCTTTGGTGACCTTTGGTGACCTTTGGGGTGACCTTTGGTGACCTTTGGTGACCTTTGGTGACCTTTAGGGTGACCTTTGGTGACCTTTGGTAACCTTTGGTGACCTTTGGTGACCTTTGGTGACCTTTGGGGTGACCTTTGGTGACCTTTGGTGACCTTTGGTGACCTTTGGGGTGACCTTTGGTGACCTTTGGTGACCTTTGGTGACCTTTGGGGTGACCTTTGGTGACCTTTGGTGACCTTTAGGGTGACCTTTGGTGACCTTTGGTAACCTTTGGTGACCTTTGGTGACCTTTGGTGACCTTTGGGGTGACCTTTGGTGACCTTTGGTGACCTTTGGTGACCTTTGGGGTGACCTTTAGTGACCTTTGGGGTGACCTTTGGTAACCTTTGGGGTGACCTTTGGTGACCTTTGGGGTGACCTTTGGTGACCTTTGGTGACCTTTGGTGACATTTGGTGACCTTTGGTGACCTTTGGGGTGACCTTTGGTGACCTTTGGTGACCTTTGGTGACCTTTGGTGACCTATGGGGTGACCTTTGGTGACCTTTGGTGACCTTTGGTGACCTTTGGGGTGACCTTTGGTGACCTTTGGTGACCTTTGGTGACCTTTGGGGTGACCTTTGGTGACCTTTGGTAACCTTTGGTGACCTTTGGTGACCTTTGGTGACCTTTGGGGTGACCTTTGGTGACCTTTGGTGACCTTTGGTGACCTTTGGGGTGACCTTTAGTGACCTTTGGGGTGACCTTTGGTGACCTTTGGGGTGACCTTTGGTGACCTTTGGGGTGACCTTTGGTGACCTTTGGTGACCTTTGGTGACATTTGGTGACCTTTGGTGACCTTTGGGGTGACCTTTGGTGACCTTTGGTGACCTTTGGTGACCTTTGGTGACCTATGGGGTGACCTTTGGTGACCTTTGGTGACCTTTGGTGACCTTTGGGGTGACCTTTGGTGACCTTTGGTGACCTTTGGTGACCTTTGGGGTGACCTTTGGTGACCTTTGGGGTGACCTTTGGTGACCTTTGGTGACCTTTGGTGACCTTTGGGGTGACCTTTAGTGACCTTTGGGGTGACCTTTGGTGACCTTTGGTGACCTTTGGTGACCTTTGGGGTGACCTTTGGTGACCTTTGGGGTGACCTTTGGTGACCTTTGGGGTGACCTTTGGTGACCTTTGGTGACCTTTGGTGACCTTTGGGGTGACCTTTGGTGACCTTTGGTGACCTTTGGTGACCTTTGGGGTGACCTTGGGTGACCTTTGGGGTGACCTTTGGTGACCTTTGGTGACCTTTGGTGACCTTTGGGGTGACCTTTAGTGACCTTTGGGGTGACCTTTGGTGACCTTTGGGGTGACCTTTGGTGACCTTTGGGGTGACCTTTGGTGACCTTTGGTGACCTTTGGTGACATTTGGTGACCTTTGGTGACCTTTGGGGTGACCTTTGGTGACCTTTGGTGACCTTTGGTGACCTTTGGTGACCTATGGGGTGACCTTTGGTGACCTTTGGTGACCTTTGGTGACCTTTGGGGTGACCTTTGGTGACCTTTGGTGACCTTTGGTGACCTTTAGGGTGACCTTTGGTGACCTTTGGTAACCTTTGGTGACCTTTGGTGACCTTTGGTGACCTTTGGGTAACCTTTGGTGACCTTTGGTGACCTTTGGTGACCTTTGGGGTGACCTTTGGTGACCTTTGGTGACCTTTGGTGACCTTTGGGGTGACCTTTGGTGACCTTTGGTGACCTTTGGTGACCTTTGGGGTGACCTTTGGTGACCTTTGGGGTGACCTTTGGTGACCTTTGGTGACCTTTGGTGACCTTTGGGGTGACCTTTAGTGACCTTTGGGGTGACCTTTGGTGACCTTTGGTGACCTTTGGGGTGACCTTTGGTGACCTTTGGTGACCTTTGGGGTGACCTTTGGTGACCTTTGGGGTGACCTTTGGTGACCTTTGGTGACCTTTGGTGACCTTTAGGGTGACCTTTGGTGACCTTTGGTAACCTTTGGTGACCTTTGGTGACCTTTGGTGACCTTTGGGGTGACCTTTGGTGACCTTTGGTGACCTTTGGTGACCTTTGGGGTGACCTTTAGTGACCTTTGGGGTGACCTTTGGTGACCTTTGGGGTGACCTTTGGTGACCTTTGGGGTGACCTTTGGTGACCTTTGGTGACCTTTGGTGACATTTGGTGACCTTTGGTGACCTTTGGGGTGACCTTTGGTGACCTTTGGTGACCTTTGGTGACCTTTGGTGACCTATGGGGTGACCTTTGGTGACCTTTGGTGACCTTTGGTGACCTTTGGGGTGACCTTTGGTGACCTTTGGTGACCTTTGGTGACCTTTGGGGTGACCTTTGGTGACCTTTGGGGTGACCTTTGGTGACCTTTGGTGACCTTTAGGGTGACCTTTGGTGACCTTTGGTAACCTTTGGTGACCTTTGGTGACCTTTGGTGACCTTTGGGGTGACCTTTGGTGACCTTTGGTGACCTTTGGTGACCTTTGGGGTGACCTTTAGTGACCTTTGGTGACATTTGGTGACCTTTGGTGACCTTTGGGGTGACCTTTGGTGACCTTTGGGGTGACCTTTGGTGACCTTTGGTGACCTTTGGGGTGACCTTTGGTGACCTTTGGGGTGACCTTTGGTGACCTTTGGGGTGACCTTTGGTGACCTTTGGTGACCTTTGGTGACCTTTGGTGACATTTGGTGACCTTTGGTGACCTTTGGGGTGACCTTTGGTGACCTTTGGTGACCTTTGGTGACCTATGGGGTGACCTTTGGTAACCTTTGGTGACCTTTGGGGTGACCTTTGGTGACCTTTGGTGACCTTTGGTGACCTATGGGGTGACCTTTGGTGACCTTTGGGGTGACCTTTGGTGACCTTTGGTGACCTTTGGTGACCTTTGGTGACATTTGGTGACCTTTGGTGACCTTTGGGGTGACCTTTGGTGACCTTTGGTGACCTTTGGTGACCTATGGGGTGACCTTTGGTGACCTTTGGTGACCTTTGGGGTGACCTTTGGTGACCTTTGGGGTGACCTTTGGTGACCTTTGGTGACCTTTGGTGACCTTTGGGGTGACCTTTGGTGACCTTTGGTGACCTTTGGTGACCTTTGGTGACATTTGGTGACCTTTGGTGACCTTTGGGGTGACCTTTGGTGACCTTTGGTGACCTTTGGTGACCTTTGGTGACATTTGGTGACCTTTGGTGACCTTTGGGGTGACCTTTGGTGACCTTTGGTGACCTTTGGTGACCTATGGGGTGACCTTTGGTGACCTTTGGTGACCTTTGGTGACCTTTGGGGTGACCTTTGGTGACCTTTGGGGTGACCTTTGGTGACCTTTGGTGACCTTTGGGGTGACCTTTGGTGACCTTTGGGGTGACCTTTGGTGACCTTTGGTGACCTTTGGTGACCTTTGGTGACATTTGGTGACCTTTGGTGACCTTTGGGGTGACCTTTGGTGACCTTTGGTGACCTTTGGTGACCTATGGGGTGACCTTTGGTGACCTTTGGTGACCTTTGGTGACCTTTGGGGTGACCTTTAGTGACCTTTGGGGTGACCTTTGGTGACCTTTGGTGACCTTTGGGGTGACCTTTGGTGACCTTTGGGGTGACCTTTGGTGACCTTTGGTGACCTTTGGTGACCTTTAGGGTGACCTTTGGTGACCTTTGGTAACCTTTGGTGACCTTTGGTGACCTTTGGTGACCTTTGGGGTGACCTTTGGTGACCTTTGGTGACCTTTGGTGACCTTTGGGGTGACCTTTGGTGACCTTTGGTGACCTTTGGTGACCTTTGGGGTGACCTTTGGTGACCTTTGGTGACCTTTGGTGACCTTTGGGGTGACCTTTGGTGACCTTTGGGGTGACCTTTGGTGACCTTTGGTGACCTTTAGGGTGACCTTTGGTGACTTTTGGTAACCTTTGGTGACCTTTGGTGACCTTTGGTGACCTTTGGGGTGACCTTTGGTGACCTTTGGTGACCTTTGGTGACCTTTGGGGTGACCTTTAGTGACCTTTGGGGTGACCTTTGGTGACCTTTGGGGTGACCTTTGGTGACCTTTGGGGTGACCTTTGGTGACCTTTGGTGACCTTTGGTGACATTTGGTGACCTTTGGTGACCTTTGGGGTGACCTTTGGTGACCTTTGGTGACCTTTGGTGACCTATGGGGTGACCTTTGGTGACCTTTGGTGACCTTTGGTGACCTTTGGGGTGACCTTTGGTGACCTTTGGTGACCTTTGGTGACCTTTGGGGTGACCTTTGGTGACCTTTGGTAACCTTTGGTGACCTTTGGTGACCTTTGGTGACCTTTGGGGTGACCTTTGGTGACCTTTGGTGACCTTTGGTGACCTTTGGGGTGACCTTTAGTGACCTTTGGGGTGACCTTTGGTGACCTTTGGGGTGACCTTTGGTGACCTTTGGGGTGACCTTTAGTGACCTTTGGGGTGACCTTTGGTGACCTTTGGGGTGACCTTTGGTGACCTTTGGGGTGACCTTTGGTGACCTTTGGGTGACCTTTGGTGACCTTTGGTGACCTTTGGTGACATTTGGTGACCTTTGGTGACCTTTGGGGTGACCTTAGGTGACCTTTGGTGACCTTTGGTGACCTATGGGGTGACCTTTGGTGACCTTTGGTGACCTTTGGTGACCTTTGGGGTGACCTTTGGTGACCTTTGGTGACCTTTGGTGACCTTTGGGGTGACCTTTGGTGACCTTTGGGGTGACCTTTGGTGACCTTTGGTGACCTTTAGGGTGACCTTTGGTGACCTTTGGTAACCTTTGGTGACCTTTGGTGACCTTTGGTGACCTTTGGGGTGACCTTTGGTGACCTTTGGTGACCTTTGGTGACCTTTGGGGTGACCTTTAGTGACCTTTGGTGACATTTGGTGACCTTTGGTGATCTTTGGGGTGACCTTTGGTGACCTTTGGGGTGACCTTTGGTGACCTTTGGTGACCTTTGGGGTGACCTTTGGTGACCTTTGGGGTGACCTTTGGTGACCTTTGGTGACCTTTGGTGACCTTTGGGGTGACCTTTGGTGACCTTTGGTGACCTTTGGTGACCTTTGGGGTGACCTTTGGTGACCTTTGGTGACCTTTGGTGACCTTTGGGTGACCTTTGGTGACCTTTGGGGTGACCTTTGGTGACCTTTGGTGACCTTTAGGGTGACCTTTGGTGACCTTTGGTAACCTTTGGTGACCTTTGGTGACCTTTGGTGACCTTTGGGGTGACCTTTGGTGACCTTTGGTGACCTTTGGTGACCTTTGGGGTGACCTTTAGTGACCTTTGGGGTGACCTTTGGTGACCTTTGGGGTGACCTTTGGTGACCTTTGGGGTGACCTTTGGTGACCTTTGGTGACCTTTGGTGACATTGGTGACCTTTGGTGACCTTTGGGGTGACCTTTGGTGACCTTTGGAGACCTTTGGTGACCTTTGGTGACCTATGGGGTGACCTTTGGTGACCTTTGGTGACCTTTGGTGACCTTTGGTGACCTTTGGTGACCTTTGGTGACCTATGGGGTGACCTTTGGTGACCTTTGGTGACCTTTGGTGACCTTTAGGGTGACCTTTGGTGACCTTTGGTAACCTTTGGTGACCTTTGGTGACCTTTGGTGACCTTTGGGGTGACCTTTGGTGACCTTTGGTGACCTTTGGTGACCTTTGGGGTGACCTTTGGTGACCTTTGGGGTGACCTTTGGTGACCTTTGGTGACCTTTGGTGACCTTTGGGGTGACCTTTAGTGACCTTTGGGGTGACCTTTGGTGACCTTTGGTGACCTTTGGTGACCTTTGGGTGACCTTTGGTGACCTTTGGTGACCTTTGGTGACCTTTGGTGACATTTGGTGACCTTTGGTGACCTTGGGGTGACCTTTGGTGACCTTTGGTGACCTTTGGTGACCTTTGGTGACCTATGGGGTGACCTTTGGTGACCTTTGGTGACCTTTGGTGACCTTTGGGGTGACCTTTG